>CM064519.1:14869503-15367003 GCA_032716605.1 Paralithodes platypus | reverse complement strand
CAGTCACATTACTCGGGCACAATTGTAGCGAGTCCGGGATTCATGGCAAGATAATATTTATCTACGCGATATTTACAAGCCTGGACTATATGGCACTCTACAACATTTCTAGAGAGAGAGAGAGAGTGAGAGAGAAAGAGAAATAGAGTAATAGAAATATAGAGAGAGTGGGAGTGAGAGGGGGGGGGGGGGGGGGGCATAGCAGGCGTGGGAGTGACTGATTGAGTGTGGAATCATGCACGAGCTGCAGTTATAATCCCCCCCTCCTCCTCCTCCTCCTCCTCCTCCCCCCCAACAATAGCTCACTTCCTCCCACCAATACCGTTTATGGTCGGGACACTTACAAACTGGTATGCGGAGGTTTGGTTTTGGGGGACCCCCTTCTCTCTCATGTTTAGCCCCATTAGTTTTGAGATTTTAAGACGTTCGATCCATTAGTTTGGTGATGTTAAGACCTATTGTGCCATTTGGGTGTCTATTTTTTCCTGGTGAGCGATAGCAAGCCTGTAATTCAGGAAGAATCAGCCTTCGGCTGGGACATTTTTCTTCCGAAAAATGAAAACATTCATCTAGGAAAAAAATAGAAATATAACAAATATATTGACCAATAACTACACATCTGGCCTTAATGTATATGTTCACCGTATATATTGACCAATAACTACACATCTGGCCTTAATGTATATGTTCACCGTATATATTGACCAATAACTACACATCTGGCCTTAATGTATATGTTCACCGTATATATTGACCAATAACTACACATCTGGCCTTAATGTATATGTTCACCGTATATATTGACCAATAACTACACATCTGGCCTTAATGTATATGTTCACCGTATATATTGACCAATAACTACACATCTGGCCTTAATGTATATGTTCACCGTATATATTGACCAATAACTACACATCTGGCCTTAATGTATATGTTCACCGTATATATTGACCAATAACTACACATCTGGCCTTAATGTATATGTTCACCGTATATATTGACCAATAACTACACATCTGGCCTTAATGTATATGTTCACCGTATCAGATACAGGATTATTAACCCTCTCCGACATATGACGCGATTTTGAGCCTATTGGGGATACTTTAAAGCCTTTGTTACCATCAGGGGTATTTAGAAACCTTTAGTTTAGTTACTTCAACCTCTACAGTTGTCTTTGAGTTAGCTGTGGGCAGAAAACAAATTTTGGAGAGGTAATTATAAGAGTGAGAGAACTCTATTTCTTATTGCTAATCTGGCAACCTCTGCGTTATAAATGCGTGAAAGGGTTAAGGTACAATCATGAGCATACATAAAGTTACACTAAGGGCAATCTTCAAACCTACTGTATAAAACCAAGTTGTAAAGAGCATCTGGGCTATAAGAAAGCATTGTATTGTTTTGGTTGTGTTGGATGCTGATTCAATTGGTTGTGTGGTTATTTATGTGTTTGGCTGTACAGTCAAGGTTAGTAAGTGTTGTCAGATATTTCACAAAGTTTCGGACACTGACTAATACTCGGAGGGATAAGCACTTTTCCCAGTAACTATAAAGATACCAATAACACTTGTTGAGCGAAAACCACTGGAATCTATGACAACACTTAATACCCCCGATTGTACAATACATATATAGTGTATATACAGTAGGTATACCCGGTAAGTCTTTCTGTGTGGTATATATACTGTATGTTAGTAGGTATAGTGGAGTAAGGTGAATTGTAATTGGTTTAATGGTGTGAAGCCACTAAGCCTATAGACGTTTTGTTGCCATTATAAACGTATAATTTAACTTTAGATAGCGACTGTACGGCCAGGATCATAAGGGGCAACGCACCCATTTGAATCTGTATCGAACGTAGGCCTAGGGGCTTCATAACTTGACTTTAAAGGTTCAAAGAATGGAATTGGTCTACCCTTATAAACTAACGACTGCACATTATTAAACAAGGGACTGGAGTTCTGGAAAAGAGGCTCCAGTCCCGACGTTATTCTTGACTTATAGTGTGCTGGCTTAATAATCCAGGAGGGTTGATAGCTTCAGAAGTCCTATTGTAACTAACTAACATTATTTATGTGAGTGAACGTGATGATGTGAATATAGTAAGCATTTCCCTCCTACCGACATAGCACTCATGTATTTGTTCCAAAGGTCATCAGTGTATTTATAGCCTCCCAGCCCTCTTTAACGGGATAGTGGATATTTATTTATTTTTGTATTTATTTTGTTGTTGGTCTTTTAATTTATATATTAATTTATTTTTGTAGTTTCCCTGCTAGACCTCCATCAAGCTTGAAAAATACCCCTAGACCCCCTTTTAAGATAAATTTGTACATTTTTCGGTAGAAAAATGTCCTGACCGAAGGCCGGTTTGTCTTATGATCACAGGCTCGCTATCGCTCGCCAGGAAAAAATCGACACCTAAATGACACGAACAGTCTTTATATTGACAACGAAATGGGGTGATAGGTCTTAAAATCGCCAAACAAATGGGCCGAACATCATAAAATCTGAAAACGATTGGGGCTAAACATGAGGAAGAAAGGGGACCAGAAAAACAACCCACTTCCCCTTAACTCGCTGCACATGTTTATAAATATATGGTAGAGCAGTTATCTTCACCTGTATGTCATGTTTTCATATTAGCTCTGCCAACGTCGTAAGTGTTGTTGTCAGATTTTCTGTTATTAATATTGAGGGTTTTGATGGTGTGGATATTTTCGAGCTACATATGTTTAGTTTTCAAGCTACATATGTTTAGTTTTCAAGCTACATATGTTTAGTTTTCAAGCTACATATGTTTAGTTTTCAAGCTACATATGTTTAGTTTTCAAGCTACATATGTTTAGTTTTCAAGCTACATATGTTTAGTTTTCAAGCTACATATGTTTAGTTTTCAAGCTACATATGTTTAGTTTTCAAGCTACATATGTTTAGTTTTCAAGCTACATATGTTTAGTTTTCAAGCTACATATGTTTAGTTTTTCTTCTAGACTAAGAACACAATCGTATCCCCAGACCTCCCCCCCCCCCCCCCCCCCCCCCCCCCCCCCCCCCCCCACACACACACACACACACAATCTCATTTAAAAGAAAAAGAAAAAAACGCCCTCCACACCCCCTTCAAGTTAAATCTGTAAATATTTCGGTAGAAAAAAAATCTGGCCAAAGGCCGATTTCTCGGATGTTCCAGGTTTGCTATCGTTTGCCCTGAAAAACAAAATCGACACTAGAATCAGGCGAAACTTCTTATTATCAAACCAATGGAGTGAAACGTCTTTAAACCGACAAACTAATAGAGTGAAACAAGGAGGATCCATAAAGCTCCACCTAGGATCAGATGCAGTGGGCCGTGATTTTAATAAATGTAGGGTATTATTTTCACGGGCCTACAACAGTGTTTTAATGTTGACGAGAGCAGGTGCACGGCAATTAAAATATGATTAGTTACGCTTCATCCAAGGTAGCTATCATTATATATAGGGTTAATTAAAACACTGTCATTGTTTTTGTTAGAGAGAGAGAGAGAGAGAGAGAGAGAGAGAGAGAGAGAGATTTGTCGATGTGGGAGTATATTTTTTTTTTTTTTTTTTTTTTGTATAATGAAGTGTACAGTATGTCTCCTAGCTCTGAAACCCTTGACCTATAGAGCTGAATATAACTGGGTATTTTATTCTATGATCGGCCTTCAGATCAATGGCTGACATACCGGTGTGCAGGAAAGATAGATCGGATGAAGTAGCATTTTTGTTTACAGCACAATGGGTGGCTGTAGGCTCACTCCTGTATATGTAGAGAACACACACACACACACACACACACACACACACACACACACACACACACACACACACACACACACACACACACACACAGACTTGAGTCAATATTTTACTTTCACATGATATACTGTATAATATAGAATAATCTATTTGTATATGACAGTGACATTCCCCCTCAAAGTGGATAGTGTAGTGTGTTCATTAAGGGAAGATGGGTGGTTTGTTTTTTTGGTCCTCCTTCTTCCTCATGTTTAACCCTATTAGTTTTCAATTTTAGACGTTCGGCCATTTACTTTGGCGATTATCTGACCTTTCGTCCCATTTCGTTGTCAATATTAAGACTTTTCGTGTCATTAGGAGTCGATTTTTCCTGGCGAGCTATAACGAGCCTGTAATTTAAGAGGAATCGGCCTTCGGCCGGGACATTTTTCTATCGAAAATTGTACAAATTTATCTTGAAGGAGGGTTTTGGGCGGGTATTTTTATAAGGTCAAGGGAGGAAACTAAAAAAAAGTATAGGAAAAATATACATAAACGAGGATATAAATACGCCCATCCCCCCTTAATATATACGCCCATCCCCCCTTAATATATACGCCCATCCCCCCTTAATATTATAACCAACTTTGTCCTACAGTACATAACCCCTAACATTGTGTAATTACTGTTACTGTTATTCTGCAGTTATACTAAAACCATCATTGTTTTCCCCTTTACAGGTAAGTGATATAGCCGTGAGAGAAGCCAGGATTAATTGACCATCTATTACAAGCCTGAAGTACAGTAAGCCTACCTGTATTTTATCTTAACACTATACGGTAACATAAGTATTCAAGATGGATTAGCAATTGGTTAAGGCAAGTTAATTTTTTTTTTTTTTTTCAAAAGCAGAAACTTACGAAGTCTTTATATTTTACAAAGTGGATCACATATACGCTTTCATTAATTTAATTGGAGGTGTTTGGTGTTGTGGTGAAATTAATAAAAAATAGAATATCAGTATCCTATCGAGATATATTTAAGAATTTAAGGTAAAGACATAATGACCTGCCCAACAGCGATTCTAAAAGTAATATATATATATATATATATATATATATATATATATATATATATATATATATATATATATATATATATATATATATATATATATATATATATATATATATATATATATATATATATATATATATATATACACAGTCGTGTATATATTAGATACTTTACCATTCTATAGAGTGGATATACAGTATATAGCAGGAACCGTGGGATTTTACTTTCTCCCCATTATCCAGCACACTCCCCCCGATAGTGGGGAGGGATCAAATTATGGGTGCCGTGGGAGACAGGATTGGTTGAGGGAGGACTGTATTGTTGCTGCAGTCACACGGTTTGACTTAGCCTTGGCCAAATATGTAGGCATGAGTGGGTTAAGGGATATTTAAAGTACCCATCTGACTCTGACGAGTCCTTTTTAAGTCGAATAAAATCGTCTGGATGTAGTCGAATGGAAAGCAAAGAGACGTCATTTGATTTAAATGTTGTGTTGATACAGTTGACTAAAAACCAGTTAGCTAGTGTGTATTTATTTATGTATTTATTCACCTGGCGGAACATTGAATTCCTTAGCAGCTGATTTGTCGATATTTATTGACAAATATAAGATTACTATGTGTCATATAAATCATATAAATGCAAGTTTTCATAATTTACAACATGTTTCGCTACTAAAGTTTTGTAATAGCTCTGGTGTATGTGTGTGTGTGTGTGAGAGAGAGAGAGAGAGAGAGAGCGCGAGCGAGAGAGCTAAGAAAAAATAGACAAACAAATTAGGTTGTTGAAGTAAGATCATAATCAATTCCAGATTAATGAAGTGGGTGAAATAATGGAAATCCGAATGCTGTCGATTGCTTGGGAATTAATTAACCCTCTTAGATGTGTAAGCTGCTTATAGAGACCAGTCCAGACTCCTTCCCTCTCCACACCATCACTACCCTCACCACCACCACCACCACCACCACCACCACCACTATTACTACACCAACACCACCACCACTACCACCACCACCACCACTACTACTACACTACTATCACTATTACTACTACACCATCACCACCACCACTACTACACCATCAACCCCCCCCCCCCACACTACCACCAACACTACACCACTGCCACCATCAACACTACACCACCACCACCACCACTACACCACCACCACCACCACCACCAACACTACTCCACACCACCACCACCGCCATTACAAGGGTTTAGTGAGAAGAGGAGGAATAACACGGTAAGCAGAGAGAGAGCATGCGAGAGAGAGATAGAGGGAGCGAAAGCGAGGGAGAGGGAAAGTGAGGTAGAAGAGGAACGAAATACGGTACGCAGTCTAGGAAATACGGTACGCAGTCTACGAAATACGGTACGCAGTCTACGAAATACGGTACGCAGTCTACGAAATACGGTACGCAGTCTACGAAATACGGTACGCAGTCTACGAAATATTAGACAAACAATATAAATATCGTGGACAGTTAAACAAATATTAGACAAACAATATAAATATCGTGGACAGTTAAACAAATATTAGACAAACAATATAAATATCGTGGACAGTTAAACAAATATTAGACAAACAATATAAATATCGTGGACAGTTAAACAAATTAAGCAGTAGAGAAAATATATTTGAACGATACACCAATGATAAACATAATAATGTACACATACAAAATTAAGCAATAGACGAAATATGAAATGAAGAGATTCAACTCCTAATAAATGTACACTAGGTGTAGACAAAACAGATAATAAACAATTTGTGAGATATGAATGTATTAAAACAGTTAAGCTTTGTGACGAGGAATGACGAAGCATTGTATTACACTGTATATCACGATGATGGGATGACTTGGAGGATGACTTGTATTTATTTATTTTATTTATTTTTTATTTTTTATTTTATTTTGTTGTCATTTCCCATCTAATCTACATTCACTCTTTTTTTTTTTTAACACGAAACATTTGTTTAATCACTTGAGAGTTGTTTTGTTCTGAAGCTTAGCGATCATTGTTTTATGGCCTTGGATGTAGAAGTGGTAGAAGGGTGTGTGTGTGTGTGTGCGCGCGCCATAATTGCCAACACCTGCCTCTCCTCCACCACCACCACCAATCACCACCACCACTTCAACATTAACCACTAGGGTCACGGAGTCCAACTGCGCACTTCGCAAGTTGACTCATACCGGTAGTTCATTTACACCACACCCACTCGACCACCCATACACAATAACACACTCATTCACACACACACACACACACACACACACACACACACACACACACACACATACACACATACACCACACACACACACACACATTCACCACACATCACACACACACACACACACACACACACACACACACACACACACACACACACACACACACACACACACACACACACACCTGTGGTGTGGTTCCTGTGGTGAGTAGTTTCAGGCAGTAGTTGCTGCCCGTGGCCACGCTGATGCGCCACCACTAGTATAACCCGTCTGCTCGTCTCTTCGCCATCTGGTCTATGATGCTGTTGCTGGCAGCGCAGAGGTGGTAATGTGGCAGCTTGGGTTGATCGGGTATTATCCGTAGGAATTTATCTAGTTGGTTCTTGAAACGTTCAAGGTTATGTTCCGTTGAGTCACGCAGGTGTCTGGGCAGTGCATTGAAAAGGAGTGGCCCTCTTATAGCAAAAGCGTTTTCTTTGAGCGTCTTGATTCTTGTACTTGCTCTGGGGTATATCCTTTCAATATGGCAGAGCCGACCCCGTCGTTGGTGGATGTTAAACCGTATATTCAAGTTATTTACAGATTTTTCGGTCAATATTTTGTAGATGTATAATATAGCGTACCTTTCTCTACGCCTTTCTAGTGAGTAAAGGTCGAGTTCACGTAACCTTGCCCAGTAGTCTAAATGTCGGACGTCAGATATTCTATCGGTGAAAGATCGTTGTACTGTTTCAAGTGACTGCTTCTCTCCTGCTCACCACGGACTCCACAGCTGACAACAATACTCTAGCAATGGTATCACGAGTGACTTGTATAACGTCAGCATAGGAAGCCTTTCACGTGTCCGGAAAGTGCGAAGGATCCAGCCAGCCTGGCTTCGTGCCTTCTTTACCACATTTTGTATATGTTGGGTAAAGTTTCCGTCACAACTGAGGGTAATTCCTAGGTGTCTATATGTGAACCGTCCGGTGCTGCAAACGTGTGTGCATTGTAATTGATTCCACCTGAACTGTAATGTATATGCTCAAATTTGTTGTCGTTGAAGGACATGTTATTATGCTCTGCCCACGAGTAAAGTGATGCCAGATCAGTTTGTAATTTTTCGGCATCCGATACTGAAGAAACTTCCTTCAGTACCCTGGTGTCATCGGCAAAAGAAGCTACAGACGAGTGTAAGACGTGTCTGTTTATGTCGGATATGTGGATCAGAAATAGCAGAGGTCCAAGGACCGATCCCTGTGGCGCCCCACTGTTGACCACCGACGGCCGAGACACTGCACCGCTAGCCGCTACACACTGCTCCCTGTCAGTAAGAAACGAGTGCAGCCACGTCCCGAGCTTTCCAGTAATGCCCATTTGTCTTATCTTGTGTAACAAAATGCCGTGGTCTACCTTGTCAAAGGCTTTTGCGAAATCAAGATAGACCACATCAACATTTTTGTTATATTCCAGCTTTTCTAAAATGGTTTCATAGTGGGCAAGCAGTTGGGAGAGGCATGAACGCCCCGTGCAAAAACCATGTTGGTCTTGGTTAATTTTGTTGTTTTGTTCGAGATATTGAGCCATGTTCTTAACCATTATTCTCTCCAAGACTTTAATAATGTGGGAGGTTAAGGCAACTGGTCGATAATTTTTTGCCTCTGTCTTCGACCCTCCCTTGTGGATTGGTGTGATGTTGGCACTTTTTAATTTCTTTGGTATTATACCAGATTCTAATGAAGTTCTATAAAGAAAGAGCAAAGGAACGCTCAGCTCTTTAGCACAACGTTTAAGGAGCACAGCAGGGAAGTGGTCGGGACCAGCTGCCGAGTTAGTAGCCATCTCTTTAATTGCTCCTTCTATGATGTCTCTGCTTAAAGTTATGTCCGTCAGTTTTGATGTGCAGTCAGTACCGTGACGAAAAAAGTCCATAGGTGAGTTGATTATTTTGTCTTTCACAGGGTTGCTGAAGACACTTTTGTACTGGAGAAGTAGTTCTTCAACAATCTCTTGAGGTTCGTTTATGGTTCGGCCGTCTGAGTCAGTCAGTGGGCCAAAACTCGCTCTCACTACTGACTTGTTTGAGGCATACTTGTAAAAGTATTTAGGATTGGTTTTAATGCATGCCACGGCTTGTATTTCTTTCCGGTCATCTTCTAATTTAACTGACCTTTTAAGTTTTTCTTCTATGATGGTAATTTTTTTTTCGGTTTGCGTCCGTATTTCAATGTTGTTGGTGTTCTTGAGTTTTTTTCTTAGTTTTGTTCTCTTTCGCATCAGAACTTTTCGGTCCCTTGGTATGTTACCCTTATAAGGAGAGGTCTTATTAGACGATCTCCTCAACGGTACATATTTCTCTGATATTTCCAAGCATTTAGTCGTCAGTATGTCGTATTGGGCCTCAGGATCGCAGTCTTTCATGAGTGAATCCCAGTTTACTTCACCGAGGTCTCTCTTTAAACTTTCCCAGCAGACTGACTCGCTGTGAAAGTTCATTCGGCTGAAATTTGGTGCTTGTTGTGCTGCACTGGGAATTCTAGTTTGCATATTTGTAGGTAAGCTGGTCGTCAGGGTTATGATGTTATGATCTGAGAGATTAGTTTTGTTTACAGTAATATTATGTAAAAGGTCATCATTGTTTGTCATCACAATGTCCAGTATGTTGTCACCTCTTGTGGGAGTGTTGATGGCTTGATGTAAACAGAAATCCTCCGCAAAGTTCAGGACAGCTTCTGCCTGAGTCCGCATGTCCCCTGCTCCTCCATATACACTCTCCAACTCCCAGTCTATGAGCGGGAAGTTTAGATCACCAGTGAGCATAATGGTAGGCATAGTGAGTTAATTACTTCTCTAATCTTTGTTAGTTGGTCATTAAATTTATTTGTTGGGCACGCTGGTGGCCTGTATATATTTATATATACCCAATCAAGGTCTTTAATGTATAGTACCAGGGATTCTGTGTACAAGTTTGATTCTGAGTGGAGAACTTGTGTCCTAGCTGCAAAGTGGCCATCCACGTAGGTGATGACACCGCCTTTTTTCTTTTGTTTTGGTCTGTCCGTTCTATATGATACAAAGCTTGGTATTTTTATTTCAGCTTCTCTGATTTCCTCTGTTAGGTGTGTTTCTGTTAGGGAGATTATAAAAGCATTTTCAGTTTGTGCCACTTCTGAGAGTAATTTTATTTTGCCTCTAAATCTGTATGGTAAGAGGCCAGCAATATTTAGAGTGATTATTTTATAAAGGCTGTCGGCATTGCTGCCACCTGTTGTTGCTGGTATCCTTGTAGCGGGTGCGTGGGGCCCCACTGCCACGGCACTGCTTTCAGTACTTGCAGTATATGTTGCTGTACTTGTTGCATTTGTTGCATTTGCTGCAATAAAAAAGACTGTGTAGTAGCATTTTGTTGTTTTTCAGTCTGGTGTGGGGGTCCACTTTCCCATGCATTGTGTGGTTTAGGGCTGGTGGTGGTATGGTTGACAGAGCGGGTAGTTGTTTGGCGGGGGCTGCCTGTTGCCTTGTTTGTTGTTCGGTAGTTTGATGGTCAGTAGCGGCGAGTGCCCTTCAAATGTAGTCTTTTACATTCCATATTCAAACACTCCCGTTTTATTTCTGACCCATAGCATATTGGTGGATGTAGATAGACGCAGTCCTTACCTTTTTTACACCCTCTTACTGGGTCACAACCGTTTACCATATACCTAGTGCACAGTCTGGGGTGAGCATACGGACAATCGCGGCCCCTTAGTCCATATTTACACTTGTTGTTTTTGTAATAGTAGCATACCTTCTCTTTCCGTTGGTCGCTAGTCTGGTTTCCATTTCCTGCGGTAGTTTGGGTGTTGCCTTGTTTGCCAGTAGAGTGTTTTGTATTTTTATTTTGTGAGGACGGTTCGTTTGGCCCAATACTTTCATCATTTTCCTCACTAAGTTTATTTTCTTTGTCAAGTTCGTTTATTTCATCAACGTCATTTACAGCACACACACACACACACACACACACACACACACACACACACACACACACACACACACACACACACACACACATACACACACACACAGATAAATATTGTCAAGAATAATGAGATGAGTCGAAATAAAATTTAAGCACCATTTTAACCTCGTGAGGGGAAGGACCCGATTTCATAGTCTAATCCTCAAGTTTGGCTATGTCAGACCATAGGAATTCATGCACTTAGTTCCCACATATAAAAGAACCATTATGGAGTCACCTTCTTGATTGATCTGGAATAAAAATAAAACCATAAACATGTATAGAGAGTAGAGATTTTGAACACCAGGACCTGACAGGAGAACGCTATTAATCAATCTAAAACATATACTATTATAATAATGGAGAAACATATCCTGCAACATGTAGTTATTATCTTTCAGAAGGAAGGAAACAAATTTATCATACAGAGATAGAGAGAGATGTACATACATTTACATATAAACACTGGCCACACAGACCTTACGATCCCAGGCGAGATGGTCAGGAATTAATTCTAGTAGAGATAGCAAACCCGATAGTAGGGGAAAGTGGAAGGAAAGGATAACACAAAAGAAGGCTCTCTCTCTCTCTCCCCACCCTTCGGTTCCTCCGGTAATTGCCGTACTCAAAGTTGGTTAGAAGTGAATAACCTTGCCGAGCTTGGAAATTGCCTGAAAGAGTTATTGAATACTTAGATATGGAAAGGAAATTCCATGCAACCCTTCACCTATAGTATTATAATCACACACTTGTTTTCCATGCAAACCTTCACCTATAGTATTATAATCACACACTTGTTTTCCATGCAAACCTTCACCTATAGTATTATAATCACACACTTGTTTTCCATGCAAACCTTCACCTATAGTATTATAATCACACACTTGTTTTCCATGCAAACCTTCACCTATAGTATTATAATCACACACTTGTTTTCCATGCAAACCTTCACCTATAGTATTATAATCACACACTTGTTTTCCATGCAAACCTTCACCTATAGTATTATAATCACACACTTGTTTTCCATGCAAACCTTCACCTATAGTATTATAATCACACACTTGTTTTCCATGCAAACCTTCACCTATAGTATTATAATCACACACTTGTTTTCCATGCAAACCTTCACCTATAGTATTATAATCACACACTTGTTTTCCTATGTTATCTTCAACTAGAAACCGTGTTCATTGCTGCCATATTGTTCTATCATTAATTAATACCTTCTCCATCCCAATTTATCTGTGGTATTAGTCTAGCCTTTTTTAGATGTTCTATTGATCCACGGCCTATTGCTTTATTAGGGAGCTTATTCCACCTACCAATAAAACTGTGGATGAAGAATGTTTTTCTTGTATCTAAGTTAGCTTTCTTGCCTATTCATTTTATATGTGTTTCCTCTTGTAAAACTCTTTGCCTAACTTAAATAAATTATCGGGGTATAATTTACTGAATCCTTTTAGAATCTTAAAACACTTAATCAGTTGTCCTCTCACTCTCTGTTTCTAAAGTGAAAAGAAATCGAGTTCTCTTAGTCTCTCATTGTATGATTTATAAATTTTCTTATTGATAGGATTAATTTAGTTGCTCTTCGCTGCACGGATTCCAGTTATTCAATGAGACCAGATCTGCACAACATTCTCCAGATGCGACCTCACTATGCTTATATATAATGGCATAACTGTCTTTGCTGTGATAGTAAAATTTATCTTGATGAACCCTAGTGCTCTGTTTGCTTTGTTAGCTGCTGCCGACCATTGACTTACAAAATTTAGGGTTTCATTTTTCTGTATATCTACGCCTAGGTATTTTGTCTGTTACACTATTAATATATCACCGTCAATTTAGTATTCATATTTATTGTTTATGGAGAGAGAGAGAGAGAGAGAGAGAGAGAGCGAGCGAGCACGCGCACTTTCAGGAAAGTAAAACAAAGTAAATACCAAGAAACACAACACAACACAGCTTCAGGGTATCTGATAAAATTTAGTGCCAAACTTAGAACATAACACTTCCCAGCTCACCAGAGAGAGAGAGAGTGTGTGTGTGTGTGTGCGTGTGCAAGAGAGGGGGGAGTGTGTGTGCGTGAATTTCAGAGAGAATTAATATGTGTGCATGTGAAATAAAGAAAATGTGTGTGAGAGAGAGAGAGAGAGAGAGAGAGAGAGAGAGAGAGAGGGGCAGAGAGAGATATGAGGGGTGGAGGAGATATATTCATGAACATATATTATATTACCCGTTTAGGTAATAACGATAGTATACAGGGTGTCCCGCGAGTTTTGTCAAATACTTCCAGAGATGAAAGATTAAGTAATTTTAAGTAAAAACTGTTATATACACATGGGCTTTTGGGGGCATTGTTTTGTAGTTATGGACCCTTAAAGTCGGCATTTTGGTATTTTTTGCAGTTGCTAACCCTGTTTTTCTTCAATAAGATGAGGATAGGAAAAAAACTATAAAGTGTATTATGAAGCATGATATCAATACTTCAAACTGACACCACAAACTTCCCTACATCGTATTTCATATTCCCTTGGGATGGAGTTGAATATTACAAGAAACCAACAAAAATTAATTTTAAGCTCATCATCAAGGAAAGAAGAAAGGAGCTACAGAGGATATTTTGGTGTTTTCATTAAGTATTGATACCATGCACCATCATACAGCATTTAACGTTATCGCTATTAATTTTAATTACTCGGAAAATGGGTTTAAACTGACAGAAAACACCAAAAAATCCTCTGTAGCTCTTTTCTTCTTTCCGTGATGATGAGCTTAAAATTTAGTTTTGTTGGTTTCTTGTAATATTCAGTTTGAAGTATTGATATCATGCTTAATAATACACTTATAGTTGTTTTTCCTATCCTCATCCTATTGAAGAAAAACAGGGTTAGAAATAACAAAAAAACACCAAAATTGCCGACTTTAAGGGTCCATAACTACAAAACAATGCCCCAAAAAGCCTATGTGTATATAACAGTTTTTACTTAGAATTACTTAATCTTTCGTCTCTGGAAGTATTTGACAAAACTCGCGGGACACCCTGTACTGTATAATAATTGTTATTGCCATGCATAGCCCAGACTGTATCTAGGTTGTGCATTGAATATATTAATTGCTACACAGGTGATTAATTCATTAACAATAACACGGCAGGCGAGGTGCATATAAACACCATATCACAAAACATTACGCTCATCTCTCTCTCTCTCTCTCTCTCTCATAAACACACACACACATGCAAACACACACCATTAATAGCAACACACATGTCTGAGAATAAACAAATCATAGAGACATGAACATCACACACACACACACACACACACACACACGTACACTCACACACACACACTCTCTCTCTCTCTCTCACACACACACACACACACACACACACACACACACACACACACACACACACACACACACACACACACACACACACACAATACAAAACTCACATAGCTGGTGATTGGACAAAACAAAGAGAACAACACAACGAGAGAGACAAACAGTAACACTAGACACACACACACACACACACACACACACACACACACACACACACACACACACACACACACACACACACACACACACACACACACACACCCACACACACACACACACACACACACACACACACACACACACACACACACACACACACACACACACACACACACACACACACACACACACACACACACACACACACACACACACACACACACAACACACACACACACACACACACACACACACACACACACACACACACACACACACACACACACACACACACACACACACACACACACACACACACCCCCCCCCCCCCCCCCCCCAATGGGAAACCCAAGACAGGGAGGATGGTTGAGCAAATAACATAGTCCAGAAGATGATAAAGACGTTACAAAACACAAAGATAAAACTAGCTGGATAATGGAAACAACAAAATGAAAATATTATACTCCATACGATAGTAAAGGAATAACAAAGCAAAACGATATACATAAAAACACTACAAAGCACTAAGGTAAAACTGGCTTGATTTTGAAAAGAGAGAGAGAGAGAGATTTGAACACAGTGGGAAGGCCAAACATAAAGGTAGGTAGAGCAAAATTAATACAGTAGTTCAGACGATGATTAAGATTCTATACAGCAACACGATTACACTAAATGGCTAGTGGCAAAACCAGAGCAGAAAGGATGATAGACAAAATATAATAATCCAGACGATGATGAATGAATACTATACCAATAAGATAAAACTGGAGGAATTGGGAGAAAGGCAATCAGAAAAGGAGAATCAGAAAATATATTGGAGACTTGGAAAATATAATACTAAACATGAATACATACATACATATACATACATACAAACATACATAAATAAATACATACATACATACATACATACATACATATATACATACATACATACATATTATATAAAGACCATAAAGTAAGAGTTATGGATTTAGTCTCGCAGCCTTATAACGAAAATACTATTCTAATAACTAAACAAAATTATAAACCTGGATAAACTAAATGACGAGACTGATGAAGGCAGGGATGTATGAATTAAATGGCAGATTGGCTGCACGAAGCCAATGTATTTTAATTGACAAGATGGAGGACTGCAAATTGTTGTGTTAGAGATAAGAAGGGAGACTCTATTATATTGTGTTAGAGATAGGAAGGGTAGACTATTATGTTGTGTTAGAGATAGGAAGGGTAGACTATCATGTTGTGTTAGAGATAGGAATGGTAGACTATTATGTTGTGTTAGAGATAGGAAGGGTAGACTATTATGTTGTGTTAGAGATAGGAAGGGTAGACTATTATGTTGTGTTAGAGATAGGAAGGGTAGACTATTATGTTGTGTTAGAGATAGAAAGGGTAGACTATTATGTTGTGTTAGAGATAGGAAGGGTAGACTATTATGTTGTGTTAGAGATAGAAAGGGTAGACTATTATGTTGTGTTAGCGATAAAAAGGGAAGACTATTATGTTGTGTTAGAGATAGGAAGGGTAGACTATTATGTTGTGTTAGAGATAGGAAGGGAAGACTATTATGTGGTGTTAAGAGATAGAAAGGGAAGACTATTATGTTGTGTTAGAGATAGGAAGGGAAGACTATTATGTTGTGTTAGAGATAGGAAGGGTATACTATTGTGTTGTGTTAGAGATAGGAAGGGTAGACTATTATGTTGTGTTAGAGATAGGAAGGGTAGACTATTATGTTGTGTTAGAGATAGAAAGGGAAGACTATTATGTTGTGTTAGAGATAGGAAGGGTAGACTATTATGTTGTGTTAGAGATAGAAAGGGTAGACTATTATGTTGTGTTAGAGATAGGAAGGGTAGACTATTATGTTGTGTTAGAGATAGAAAGGGAAGACTATTATGTTGTGTTAGAGATATGAAGGGTAGACTATTATGTTGTGTTAGAGATAGGAAGGGTAGACTATTATGTTGTGTTAGAGATAGGAAGGGTAGACTATTATGTTGTGTTAGAGATAGAAAGGGTAGACTTATGTTGTGTTAGAGATAGGAAGGGTAGACTATTATGTTGTGTTAGATAGAAAGGGAAGACTATTATGTTGTGTTAGAGATAGAAAGGGTAGACTATTATGTTGTGTTAGAGATAGGAAGGGTAGACTATTATGTTGTGTTAGAGATAGAAAGGGTAGACTATTATGTTGTGTTAGAGATAGGAAGGGTAGACTATTATGTTGTGTTAGAGATAGAAAGGGAAGACTATTATGTTGTGTTAGAGATAGGAAGGGTAGACTATTATGTTGTGTTAGAGATAGAAAGGGAAGACTATTATGTTGTGTTAGAGATAGGAAGGGTAGACTATTATGTTGTGTTAGAGATAGAAAGGGAAGACTTATGTTGTGTTAGAGATAGAAAGGGTAGACTATTATGTTGTGTTAGATAGAAAGGGAAGACTATTATGTTGTGTTAGAGATAGAAAGGGTAGACTATTATGTTGTGTTATAGATAGGAAGGGAAGACTATTATGTTGTGTTAGAGATAGAAAGGGTAGACTATTATGTTGTGTTATAGATAGGAAGGGAAGACTATTATGTTGTGTTAGAGATAGGAAGGGTAGACTATTATGTTGTGTTAGAGATAGAAAGGGTAGACTATTATGTTGTGTTAGAGATAGGAAGGGTAGACTATTATGTTGTGTTAGAGATAGAAAGGGAAGACTATTATGTTGTGTTAGAGATAGGAAGGGTAGACTATTATGTTGTGTTAGAGATAGAAAGGGTAGACTATTATGTTGTGTTAGAGATAGGAAGGGTAGACTATTATGTTGTGTTAGAGATAGAAAGGGAAGACTATTATGTTGTGTTAGAGATAGGAAGGGTAGACTATTATGTTGTGTTAGAGATAGAAAGGGAAGACTATTATGTTGTGTTAGAGATAGAAAGGGTAGACTATTATGTTGTGTTATAGATAGGAAGGGAAGACTATTATGTTGTGTTAGAGATAGAAAGGGAAGACTATTATGTTGTGTTAGAGATAGGAAGGGTAGACTATTATGTTGTGTTAGAGATAGAAAGGGTAGACTATTATGTTGTGTTAGAGATAGGAAGGGTAGACTATTATGTTGTGTTAGAGATAGAAAGGGAAGACTATTATGTTGTGTTAGAGATAGGAAGGGTAGACTATTATGTTGTGTTAGAGATAGAAAGGGTAGACTATTATGTTGTGTTAGAGATAGGAAGGGTAGACTATTATGTTGTGTTAGAGATAGAAAGGGTAGACTTATGTTGTGTTAGAGATAGGAAGGGTAGACTATTATGTTGTGTTAGATAGAAAGGGAAGACTATTATGTTGTGTTAGAGATAGAAAGGGTAGACTATTATGTTGTGTTAGAGATAGGAAGGGTAGACTATTATGTTGTGTTAGAGATAGAAAGGGTAGACTATTATGTTGTGTTAGAGATAGGAAGGGTAGACTATTATGTTGTGTTAGAGATAGAAAGGGAAGACTATTATGTTGTGTTAGAGATAGGAAGGGTAGACTATTATGTTGTGTTAGAGATAGAAAGGGAAGACTATTATGTTGTGTTAGAGATAGGAAGGGTAGACTATTATGTTGTGTTAGAGATAGAAAGGGAAGACTTATGTTGTGTTAGAGATAGAAAGGGTAGACTATTATGTTGTGTTAGATAGAAAGGGAAGACTATTATGTTGTGTTAGAGATAGAAAGGGTAGACTATTATGTTGTGTTATAGATAGGAAGGGAAGACTATTATGTTGTGTTAGAGATAGAAAGGGAAGACTATTATGTTGTGTTAGAGATAGGAAGGGTAGACTATTATGTTGTGTTAGAGATAGAAAGGGTAGACTATTATGTTGTGTTAGAGATAGAAAGGGTAGACTATTATGTTGTGTTAGAGATAGGAAGGGTAGACTATTATGTTGTGTTAGAGATAGGAAGGGTAGACTATTATGTTGTGTTAGAGATAGGAAGGGTAGACTATTATGTTGTGTTAGAGATAGAAAGGGTAGACTATTATGTTGTGTTAGAGATAGAAAGGGTAGACTACTATGTTGTGTTAGAGATAGGAAGGGTAGACTTATGTTGTGTTAGAGATAGAAAGGGAAGACTATTATGTTGTGTTAGAGATAGGAAGGGTAGACTATTATGTTGTGTTAGAGATAGAAAGGGAAGACTATTATGTTGTGTTAGAGATAGGAAGGGTAGACTATTATGTTGTGTTAGAGATAGAAAGGGTAGACTATTATGTTGTGTTAGAGATAGGAAGGGAAGACTAT
Organism: Paralithodes platypus; assembly: GCA_032716605.1. Lineage (NCBI taxonomy): Eukaryota > Metazoa > Arthropoda > Malacostraca > Decapoda > Lithodidae > Paralithodes > Paralithodes platypus. Next base: position 15,348,145 of record CM064519.1, on the reverse strand, counting down.
TATGTTGTGTTAGAGATAGGAAGGGTAGACTATTATGTTGTGTTAGAGATAGGAAGGGTAGACTATTATGTTGTGTTAGAGATAGAAAGGGTAGACTATTATGTTGTGTTAGCGATAGAAAGGGAAGACTATTATGTTGTGTTAGAGATAGGAAGGGTAGACTATTATGTTGTGTTAGAGATAGGAAGGGAAGACTATTATGTTGTGTTAGAGATAGAAAGGGAAGACTATTATGTTGTGTTAGAGATAGAAAGGGAAGACTATTATGTTGTGTTAGAGATAGAAAGGGAAGACTATTATGTTGTGTTAAAGATAGAAAGGGTAGACTATTATGTTGTGTTAGAGATAGGAAGGGTAGACTATTATGTTGTGTTAGAGATAGAAAGGGTAGACTATTATGTTGTGTTAGAGATAGAAAGGGTAGACTATTAAGTTGTGTTATAGATAGAAAGGGTAGACTATTATGTTGTGTTAGTGATAGAAAGGGAAGACTATTATGTTGTGTTAGAGATAGGAAGGGTATACTATTATGTTGTGTTAGAGATAGGAAGGGAATACTATTATGTTGTGTTAGAGATAGAAAGGGAAGACTATTATGTTGTGTTAGAGATAGAAAGGGAAGACTATTATGTTGTGTTAGAGATAGAAAGGGAAGACTATTATGTTGTGTTAAAGATAGGAAGGGTAGACTATTATGGTGTGTTAGAGATAGGAAGGGTAGACTATTATGTTGTGTTAGAGATAGAAAGGGTAGACTATTATGTTGTGTTAGAGATAGGAAGGGTAGACTATTATGTTGTGTTAGAGATAGAAAGGGTAGACTATTATGTTGTGTTAGAGATAGAAAGGGTAGACTATTATGTTGTGTTAGAGATAGAAAGGGTAGACTATTATGTTGTGTTAGAGATAGAAAGGGAAGACTATTGTATTCGCTTATTATATGTCGTTCCTTCTTCCCTCCAACAACCGAGAGTAACATTGACTCTGACCTGACTTGATCCAAAATATAACAAAGAAATAATGCAGTTCTAAGTAGCTTTATTACTGAAGTTGATAGTAACATTCAGTGTGACTTAGATACTTAAAAGAGAGCTTCAGTGTTATTTAGATACTTAAGAGGAACCTTTAAAGTCATATTAGTTTGACAGTGTGTTAAAAATCATTCTTCCACATCCACTTTCCCCATTCCTCGTAAGCCTCCGGTGAAGTGATGTGCAGATCCTTCTATAATAATGCTGATGAGGAGCAGGGACCCGGGCAGAGAGTGATTAGTATTAGCAGGTGGAGGCTGAATGGAAATGGTAGAGAGAGAGAGAGAGATTTACATATATTTACATAGATACACTGGCCACACAGATCTTGCGATCCCTGCGAGGTGGCCAGGACTTAATCCTAGTAGAGATAGCAATCCTAAGAGAAAGTGGAAGGAAAGGATAGCAAAGATGAAGGCACGGCAATTTACCGTACACGTAAACAGTTAGAAGTGAATAACCATACAGAGCTTGGCCATCGCCTGAAGTAATTTATAGAATAGTTAGAAATGGAAAGGCAATGGCATGCATACCTTCACCTTGTTTTTAGTGAGATAAAGAGAGAATTTTGTGTATGCGTGAGTTTCAGAGACTGAATATGTGTGCGTGTGAAAGAAAGAAAATGCGTGTGTTTGTGTATGAGAGAGAGAGAGAGAGAGAGAGAGAGAGAGAGAGAGAGAGAGAGAGAGAGCATACCAAGAACCTAGATACGATAGGTCAGGTAAGGTAAGCCTAGACAAGGACAGACAAGGGACGAATAAGAGGAAGCGAAGAAATTAAACTCTCAGAGGGACAAGAAAAAATATCCGCCCGGGAAAAGTTTGTTGGAGAAAGAGTGAAAATGAGGCGGAAATTGTGAGCATGGGGGGGCTGGGGTGTAAGGAGAGATTGTGAGCATGAGGTTGGAGTGAAAGGAGAAATTGTGAGCATGGGGGCTGGGGTGAAAAGAGGGATTGTGAGCATGGGGGCTGGGGTGAAAAGAGGGATTGTGAGCATGGGGGGCTGGGGTGTAAGGAGAGATTGTGAGCATGGGGGCTGGAGTGAAAGGAGAAATTATGAGCATGGGGGCTGGGGTGAAAAGAGGGATTGTGAGCATGGGGGCTGGGGTGAAAGGAGAAATTGTGAGCATGGGGCTGGGTGAAAGGAGAGATTGAGCATGGGGCTGGGGTGAAAAGAGGGATTGTGAGCATGGGGGCTGGGGTGAAAAGAGGGATTGTGAGCATGGGGGGGCTGGGGTGTAAGGAGAGATTGTGAGCATGGGGGCTGGAGTGAAAGGAGAAATTGTGAGCATGGGGGCTGGGGTGAAAAGAGGGATTGTGAGCATGGGGGCTGGGGTGAAAGGAGAAATTGTGAGCATGGGGCTGGGTGAAAAGAGAGATTGAGCATGGGGCTGGGGTGAAAAGAGGGATTGTGAGCATGGGGGCTGGGGTGAAAGGAGAGGCTGGCAGGGTGAATCTGAGGGAGGTAGGGTGATAATAGGGTGAACACGTAGGGAGATAATGGGAAGAAAAGAGAGTAACAACAGGGAAATTAAGGGAACAGTGACTATTGAAGGAAAACAGTGACTATTGAAGGAAAACAGTGACTATTGAGGAAAAACTGACTATTGAAGGAAACAGTGACTATTGAAGGAAAACAGTGACTATTGAGGGAAAACAGTGACTATTGAAGGAAAACTGACTATTGAAGGAAAACAGTGACTATTGAGGGAAAACAGTGACTATTGAAGGAAAACAGTGACTATTGAAGGAAAACAGTGACTATTGAGGGAAAACAGTGACTATTGAAGGAAAACAGTGACTATTGAAGGAAAACAGTGACTATTGAGGAAAACAGTGACTATTGAAAGAAAACAGTGACTATTGAAGGAAAACAGTGACTATTGAGGGAAAACAGTTACTATTGAAGGAAAACAGTGACTATTGAAGGAAAACAGTGACTATTGAAGGAAAACAGTGACTATTGAGGAAAACAGTGACTATTGAATGAAAACAGTGACTATTGAAGGAAAACAGTGACTATTGAAGGAAACTGAATATTTAAGGAAAACAGTGACTATTGAAGGAAACTGAATATTTAAGGAAAACAGTGACTGTTGAAGGAAACTGAATATTTAAGGAAAACAGTGAATATTGAAGGAAACTGAATATTGAAGGAAAACAGTGACTATTGAAGGAAACTGAATATTTAAGGAAAACAGTGACTATTGAAGGAAACTGAATATTTAAGGAAAACAGTGACTATTGAAGGACACTGAATATTTAAGGAAAACAGTGACTATTGAAGGAAACTAAATATTTAAGGAAAACAGTGACTATTGAAGGAAACTAAATATTTAAGAAAAACAGTGACTATTGAAGGAAACTGAATATTTAAGAAAAACTGACTATTGAAGGAAACTGAATATTTAAGGAAAACAGTGACTATTGAGGGAAACTGAATATTTAAGGAAAACAGTGACTATTGAAGGAAACTGAATATTTAAGAAAAACAGTGACTATTGAAAGAAACTGTATATTTAAGGAAAACAGTGAATATTGAAGGAAACAGTGTACAGTGAGAAACAGAAAGTAACATAAATAGCAGGAGAACAAATTATACACCATTAATTGAGGCAGACAAATGAATGGCTAGGGTCTAGGAAGGGAAATACAGTATACATTGGAACGCTGGGGAGGGAGTTAGATAGTTATAAATTAATGCGACAGGGTGTATCAGAGGCAGTAGGGGAAGAGAAAGGTCAGGTTAAGGGGAGATGGGCTTTTTTATTTGCTTAGTGTTTGGATTGTTTACTTATTTTTTTTTAGTTTCCTCCCTAGACCTCCATCAAGGAATTTCGGTGTGAGTGTCCTAGGTTCGAGTCCTTGGAGTGCCACATGTATTTGTTAATTTCATTAATTGAGTTTAGAAGTGAAGTTGGTTGGTAAACAAAAATACAATAAAGAAAACAGAAAACCTCCAGTAATTCCCCAAGACTACGTAGTACCGGTACATACTGTGGACCATAAAGATACATCCATTTATCTCTGCCACCCTACAGTACGTGGCCGTCCTTCTTGCCCACAGCATGTTGCCCACCAACTCCACCCAAACAACCATAAATATTCCCAGGAGGAACAGCAACATGTCAGCAATAGCTTTGGCACTGCTTAACAACTGTTATTAAAATCCTGACACTAACACTTGGGAAGTAGGGTCCCTGGTAGCCGAGTGTACAATCAGCACCGTTGAATTTACAACTGACACCATCGAATTTACATTTGACACCTCCTCATTGGCCTAACAACCAGGGAACAGTTAGTCAAGTTTACAGCTGACGCCACCACTGAGTTTGTAACAAGTAATAGGAAGTATACTACTGAAAATCCTCTTGTCTACCTAACCACAGACGATCTGCGGGATGATTTTACAACCAACAACCTTCCAGATTCGTCATCTCCAAGCAGCCCAGAGATAATGTATATATATATATATATATATATATATATATATATATATATATATAGAGAGAGAGAGAGAGAGAGAGAGAGAGAGAGAGAGAGAGAGAGAGAGCTAGTTTGTGTTGGATGCGTGAGGGTGGGGACGCTTGTACACACCTCGTACACACACCTAAAGCCTTAGTCACTCGCACATTAGGGTCAATTGTATAAGAATGTGTGTTCTAGATTCACATTTAAGACTTTTCAAGATTATAAGCCTTAAAATTGAAAATACACACATATTGGAGGTGTAAACTATCCTTTGTGCATATAGAAAATATAACCTTTGGCAATGTTTAAATCTTTCTATTTCGTTTTGGACACTTGGAGAGAAAGGTTGATCAGTGCTGGGTGAAGAAATGCCGGACTGTGAACGTGGGGGGAGCTTCGCGTAGGGATAGACCTGGAAAGACTTGGGGTCAAGTACTCCGGTCCGATCTAAAAATAAAGAACTTGACAACAGGACAAAATGAGCTTTAAACTTGTATGTATGTATGAATGTAACGGGCCTTCGGCCGGAACATTTCTCTATCAAAGAATTTACAAATTTATCTCGGGATATATATATATATATATATATATATATATATATACGGTATATAATTTTTTTTAAAGAAGAAGAAGAAATAATTATTGTTATTATGATGATGATAATAATAAAATAAATATAATATATATCCCCTTTAGAGTGGAGTTTTTTATACGTTTGTTATAAAAAGATAAATAAATAAACTACTTGATACATCCTACCCCATAAGGTCCACAATGGGCTAGACAGGTATTTCTGTCGCTTGTTATCTCGCTCACTCAATGCTTGTATTATCCACCTAATGAGGGATAGATCAATGGATGTCACATGCACTTCATCACCATTATCTTCACACCCATTATTCTCACACCCATTTACTGACATACATTTGCTGACATCCATTTATTTCACATTAAATATTTTGACATCCATATACTTGACATTAATTGCTTTGACATCCATTTACTTCACATCCATTAGCTGACATCCATATACTTGACATTCATTATTTTGACATCCATTTACTTGACAGCCATTTTCTGACTGTCATTTATTTTACATCCATTTCCTGACATCCATTTACTTGACATCCATTCATTTGCCATCCATTCACTTGACATTAATTCATTTGACATTCATTCACTTGACGTTCATTCACTTGACGTCCATTCACTTGACCTCCATTCACTTGACCTCCATTCACTTGACCTCCATTCACTTGACCTCCATTCACTTGACCTCCATTCACTTGACGTCCATTCAATTGACAATCAGAGAGACCCTTCCTTGCATTACTAACATGGTGTGACAGTAGCTGAAATACAAAGAAAGTTACCTGATTGTTAGAGTTGACATTCAATTTGGAAATATACTTTAATACAACCCAGGGAGAGAGAAACAAAATGAGGTGGGCCCCCATTAACTTGATGGGACATTCATATGATACTGTACATTATACAGTATTATCTGAAAACTACTGTAATGTGTTTTAGAAGAAATTTTGCAGTGTCCAGTTATATTCCTATTGCAAATTGGTTATAAATACAAAATAATTAAAATTGCATTTTCACTTTGTGTTGCACTTACTCAACATTCCAATTATTCGTAAGTGACATCCACTTGAATCACACTCACTTGAAATAACTCACTTATTTTTTTATTTTTGTTATTCTATATTCCAACTACTCCCTCTCGGGCATAGGCTGAGAGCTGTACATTCAACCGCTAATCATTGAACGGTGAAGCCCGTGAGGTCTCGTTCCAGTCTAGGGGGTGAGACATGTGAAGTACTTTTAGCTGCAACCAGCCCCTACCCTCTTGCCTTTGCAGGATGCATGGGGCTAAGTTGCCCACTCATGGCTCGAAGCAGCCCCATCTCTGAAGCTGCCTCACTTCACTGTCTCATCTCCTAGACTCGGACCCTCACTCTCAGAATGCCACCTATTGAGCAATGAACTTACTAGGTATTGTCCCCCTGTAGCATATTTTGAATATGGGATTATTCATACAGTGCTATTTAATCAGGGAACAATGAGGGTATTTATTTTGGGCTTTGTGGTAATGCACTGATACTAGGTACAGCACAAATTCCATCTCAATAATATCTTCCCATTGACATATTGGGATTCGAACCCTGGTCCATTGGATTACCAGTCCAGTGGCAAAGCCACTCCACCACACCTCACTCACCACAAGTTACACTCACAAGTAATTCAATTAAAGTCACATTCATCTACAGTCACACCCACATTATAATCATGTTGACTGAATAGCAGACTCATATAAAGTGACATTGACGTAGTGACACTCACCTGCCCCACGCCTCACTTATAGTCACCATGGTTGAATACCCAGGTACCGGGTAGTGCATTTCTACCTGAGCGGACTTCCCACTCTGGCCCAACCATTCAGTCACCCAACACTATGAAGCCATGGACAGACACACACCTTAACTGTGTTCTCTATCACTTTCACACACACACACACACACACACACACACACACACACCACATGAGGGAGAAAGGGGTCCATAACAAGCGAGTATTACCCCTTTAAGTATACCATGACGCCGTTTGTCATTACTGTATATTCTGGCTATTATTAGACGATGTTATCAAGTTTGATGGCGATCTTGCAGGAATCGAAGGGATAATTGAGATCAACTTTACTCTTTTAATAACTAGAGGTCCTTCCTAAGCTGTATAAATGCATCTAATGATGATTGGAATATGATAAACTGAATAAAATCGTCAAATATTACCGGTAGCCATAAAGAACTAGAGATAGATATGATCGTATTGAAGGCATTAATAATCACAAGGTATAGATAACGGTATGGTGCCTTCACACTAGAAACACCACACAATACAATAATTTTGCGCTTTTCCTTAGACAACCTTCCCTCTGTGTCTTAAAATCCATCCATCACTTTTTCTATTAGGCCAAATCCTTCCAATACGCTGCGTCCAGGATTTTAGACGAATGTAATTTTTGGTTCCCTTTCATAGTTTCCTTCACAGGCTACTTTGAAGTTTTTTCATTTGGGAGCTTTAGGAGTACGACATGTGTGGAGGTTTTCCATGCTTGGTAAATATATCAGACGGTAGTGTTGGTGACAGATGTGTCGTGATGTAGTTGTAACATGTGTTGGAGAAGTGACCAATATCTTTTCACAAACACTCACCACCACTCTTGCAATAATTACTCAACTGGAATGAGCCACCGTGTTGAGGCACAACTGCATAGGTGTTATCGCTTTTATTATGATATTCCAGTCCTGCAGTGGGAGAGTAATGGCTGATGATGCTGATAGGATGATGACAATTGATACATGTGGGTGAGACATGTAGTTGTGACAGATGTATTGGTGATATTTGGTTATAATGATGGATGTGATAACATGTGGTCATGATGACAGTTAAAGTGTTTCATGTAGCTCCGATAGTATGGTGATGATGATGAGTGTGGTGATGGCATTTATATTGGCATATCATATATGTAATGTAACATACTATAGTTGCGGTGTGGTGACAAATGTAATGGTGTGGTGGTATCTCCTACCAAGTATTATTGAAGGTGACAGTTGTAGGATGATGTGTCGTGTGAGATGTGGTAGAGACAGGTATACCAATATCAGTTATGAAGACGGCCGACAGATTATGCACAAACATCTTCAGTCAATGGTATGATTTGTTAATGGCTGTGATAACTATTGTGGGAGTGACATGTATAGTAAAGACAGATATAGTGACGACAAGCTCCGCAGTAACTGTTCTGACTAAGATTTGTGGTGGTGACTAGTGAGGTAGCCTAGTATAATATTACTAAGAAAGAGGATTATGATATGTTAGTGGGAGGCGTGTGTGTATGTCAGAACTGTGATTATGTCTAGTGGTAATGATCACATGGTGTGCTGTATAGGCCCTATAGTAAAAGAGAGCGGACACCTTTATCTGTGGACGACATTTTGGTGCCCTAACTATCAAACCACGAAGTGATATGTGTTATAGCTTGTATTTTGTCTCTAAATTCTATATAATCAAACATTATCACCACCAGTTTTACCGAATATGTATTATAGGTTGATTGATCTCTGTTACTACATTGTCTATAGTGTTGCTGAGACGGGTGAAATATGTATTATAGGTTGATTGATCTCTGTTACTACATTGTCTATAGTGTTGCTGAGACGGGTGAAATAATTATGTATTATAGGTTGATTGATCTCTGTTACTACATTGTCTATAGTGTTGCTGAGACGGGTGAAATATTGTCATGTGAGATAATTCAGGTGACATTGGAAACAGACGTGTTTGTGGTGTGTTATACCTAATGATGGTGGTGACGGGTGTAGTGCTGAAGTATATGATGATGACTTGTGTGGTGAAGGTGACAAATGGTGGTTGCTGGGTGGTATGACAATGAAAACAGTGTCATATTGTGATTATATATATATATATATATATATATATATATATATATATATATATATATATATATATATATATATAGAGAGAGAGAGAGAGAGAGAGAGAGAGAGAGAGATATGTATGTATGTTTATTATCAACAAGTATGATTGCAACAGGTATATAATATTTAGTGACAGGTATGGTAGTGGTGGTGGCAGGTTTGGTAGTGGTGACATGGTTTTAGTTGTATCAGGTATGCTGGTAGGTAAGATGTCCTGGTGTTGGTGGTGGTGATGCTGTCAGTTGTAGCGATGATACTGACACGTGTGATGGTGACGGGTCGGGTGATAAGTGTAGTGGTGATACTAATAGGTATGATAGTGGTGATGATAGATAAAGTGATGGCTGTGTATGGTTGTAGTGACAGGCGGGTAATGGTGACATACGGATTGTGACAACTGCGGTAGTAATGCTGACTAAGGTGATGATAGTTATTATGACTTGTGATCGTAGAGGTGATGGTTGTGACAAATTTGATGGTGGTGTAAGTGGTTCTAGAGGTGATAGTCGTGATTGATTTGATGTTGGTATAAGGTTTGTTGTTGGTAGTGTCGACAAGTATATCTGTGAAGGTGTTGACAGGTGTTATGAAGGGGTTATAATTATATGGTGGTGACAGATCAAGTGGTGTTGTTGTTGACCATTGTTGGGGTAGTGGTGACAGGTGTAATGAAGGGGTTATGTATGGTGGTGACAGATCAAGTGGTGTTGTTGACCATTGTTGGGGTAGTCGTGACAGGTGTAATGAAGGGGTTATATATGGTGGTGACAGATCAAGTGGTGTTGTTGACCATTGTTGGGGTAGTGTTGACAGGTGTAATGAAGGGGTTATGTATGGTGGTGACAGATCAAGTGGTGTTGTTGACCATTGTTGGGGTAGTGTTGACAGGTGTAATGAAGGGGTTATGTATGGTGGTGACAGATCAAGTGGTGTTGTTGACCATTGTTGGGGTAGTCGTGACAGGTGTAATGAAGGGGTTATATATGGTGGTGACAGATCAAGTGGTGGTGTTGTTGACCATTGTTGGGGTAGTGTTGACAGGTGTAATGAAGGGGTTATATATGGTGGTGACAGATCAAGTGGCGTTGTTGTTGACCATTGTTGGGGTAGTGGTGACAGGTGTAATGAAGGGGTTATATATGGTGGTGACAGATCAAGTGGTGTTGTTGACCATTGTTGGGGTAGTGGTGACAGGTGTAATGAAGGGGTTATGTATGGTGGTGACAGATCAAGTGGTGTTGTTGACCATTGTTGGGGTAGTCGTGACAGGTGTGCTGGTTTTAATAAGGTTAGTGGTGATTGGGATAGGATATAAACATGCTACAAAAGATAGACGTATATTAAAATGGACAACGTTTCGCTCTTAGAAGCTTTATCAAATTTGTAAATTGGGTGGTGATGACATGTGTGGTAATTGTGACAGGTATGATAATGACAATTGTGGTGATGACAAGTATGGTGGTGATGACAGGTGGGGTGGTGATGACAGGTGTAGTGGTGATGGCATATGGGGTAATTGTGACAGGTATGATAATGACTATTGTGGTGATGATAAGTATGGTGGTGGTGATGACATGTGTGGTAATTGTGACAGGTATGATAATGACTATTGTGGTGATGACAAGTATGGTGGTGATGACAGGTGTGGTGGTGATACCAGGAATGGTGGTGATGACGTGTGGCAGTTGTGATAGGCATGATAATGACAGTTGTGGTGATGACAGGTGTGTGGTGGTGATGACAGGTATGGTGGTGATGGCAGGTGTGTGGTGGTGATGACAGTTGTGGAGTTGATGACAGATGTGATGTTGATGCCAGGCTTGGTGGTGATCCCAGTTGTTGTGATGATGCCACGTGTGGTGATGATGAAATGTGTGGTGATGATGACAAGTATGGTGGTGATGACAAGTGCGGTGGTGATGACAGGTGTGTTTGTGATGACAGGTATGGCTTAGTTTATTATTAGTTATTTGTATTTGTTTATTCACGTGCATTGGGGTTTGTAATTGATGATTGTTGTTAAGAACGGGGTGTTACTTAACAATGGTAATGCAGTGTGGTCTCTCACTTACAAAATTGTTCTCTCACTTAACAATTTGTGATTTGAATCCTCGAAGGTAGCTATTTCATGTTTTTCTGATTTTTTTTTTTTTTTAATTGAACACTTATTTCACAATCTAGAACGAAGGTCGATCGTTCAGCAGTGCCACTAATTGTGTTGACATCACTACAGGTAGCTCTGGTGGTGATGACAGGTGTGATGCTGATGACAGGTTGTTGTGGTGACTGGTGTGGTTGTGGTGATGACAGATTTGGTGATAATAATGACATATGCTATGGTGGCAATGGTGAGGTTGTGATGATGGCAGAGTACTGTAGGTGACAGTAATGACAGTTGTGATGGTGATGCCGTGTTGTAGTACTGGTGTTGACAAGGCAAAGAGTAGCGGTGGTAATGACAAGGTGCAGTGGTGGTGATGACATGTGTAGTATTACTGATGTTGAAAATATGTAGTGGTGATGATGAAGTAGTGGTGATGACATGTTTAGTATTACTGGTGTTGACATGGTGTAGTGGTGGTGATGATATGTGTAATAACATTGGTGATTGACAGGTGTAGTGATGATGATGACAGGTATACTGGTGATGACGCGTGTAATAGTATTGGTGTTGACAGGTTTAATAGCAATGATAACACATGTAATAGTATTGGTGATAGTGATGATGATAGGTATTGATGGTGACAGGTGTAGTGGTGATGATAACAGGTATACTGGTGATGACATGTGTAACAGTATCGGTGTTGACAGGTATAATTGTGATGATAACACGTGTAATAGTATTGGTGATGACAAGTGTACTGGTGGTGATAAGTGTAGTAGCATTGATGGTGACAGCTGTGGTGGTGATGATGACAGGTATACTGGTGATGACACGTGTAATAGTATTGGTGATAGTTATGGTGGTGGGGATGATGACACGTGTAGTAGTATTGATGATAGTGATAGTAGTGGTGGTGATCAGTGTAGTAGCATTGGTGGTGATAGTGATGGTAGTGATGACACGTGTAGTAGTATTGGTGATAGTGATGTCAGCGTGTCATACCTGAGGGACGTCAAGTGTTGCCAGGTGTTGTTGTCGAGCGAGGTGATGTGAGACTGAGGTTGCTGCCCACCATCCTCCTCTAATATACCTGCGCTCGCACTCGCTCTCGCTCTCTCTCTCTCTCTCTCTCTCTCTCTCTCTCTCTCTCTCTCTCTCTCTCTCTCCCCTCACCTGTTCTCTCTCCCCTCGCCTGCCTCTCTCTGTCTCCCCTTACCTGTTCTCTCTCTGTCTCCCCTCACCGGTTATCTCTCCCCTCACCTGCCCCTCTGTCTCCCCTTACCTTTTCCCTCTCTGTCTCCCCTCACCTGTTCCCTCTGTCTCCCCTCACCTGTTCCCTCTGTCTCCCCTCACCTCACCTGCCCCTCACTGTCTCCCATTACCTGTTCCCTCTCTCTGGTTATCTCTCCCCTCACCTGCCCTCTCTCTCTCTCCCCCCTTACCTGTTCCCTCTCACTGGTTTGCTCTTCCCTCACCTGCTCTCTCTGTCTCCCCTTACCTGTTCCCTCTCACTGGTTCTCTCTCTGTCACCCCTTACCTGTTCCCTCTCACTAGTTCTCTCTCCCCTCACCTGCTCTCTCTGTCTCCCCCTTACCTGTTCCCTCGCACTGGTTATCTCTCCCCTCACCTGTCCCTCTCTGTCACTTCTTACCTGTTCCCTCTCACTGGTTCTCTCTCCCCTCACCTGCTCTATCTCTGTCTCCCCCTTGCCTGTTCCCTCTCACTGGTTCTCTCTGTCTCCCCCTCACCTGTCCCTCTCTCTCTCCTTACCTGTTCCCTCTCACTGGTTCTCTCCCCTCACCTGTCCCTCTCTCTCCCCTTACCTGTTCCCTCTCACCGGTTCTCTCTCCCCTCACCTGCTTTCTCTGTCTCCCCCTTACCTGTTCTCTCTCCCCTCTCTGTCTCCCCGTACCTGTTCCCTCTCACTGGTTCTCTCTCCCCTCACCTGCTCTCTGTCTCCCCCTTACCTGTTTCCTCTCACTGGTTCTCTCCCCCCTCACCTGTCCCTCTCTGTCTCCCCCTTACCTGTTCCCTCTCACTGGTTCTCTCTCACCTGTCCCTCTCTGTCTCCCCGTTACCTGTTCCCTCTCACTGGTTCTCTCTCCCCTCACCTGCTCTCTCTGTCTCCTCCTTACCTGTTCCCTCTCACTGGCTCTCTCTCTCCCCTCTGTCCGCCCTTACCTATTCCCTCTCACTGGTTCTCTCCCCTCACCTGTCCCTCTCTCCCCTTAACTGTCCCCTCTCACTGGTTCTCTCTCCCCTCTCTGTCTCCCCGTACCTGTTCCCTCTCACTGGTTCTCTCTCCCCTCACCTGCTCTCTCTGTCTCCCCTTACCTGTTCCCTCTCACCGGTTCTCTCTCCCCTCACCTGTCCCTCTCTCTCTCTCTCCCCTTAACTGTTCCCTCTCACTGGTTCTCTCTCCCCTCACCTGCCCCTCTCTGTCTCCCCTTCCCTGTTCCCGCGCACTGGTTCTCTCTTCATACTTTTTTGTTTTTGGTTATTTTTGTTTTCGGTTAGTCTAGGCTATCATCCCTGGTGGCCTATTTCTGCGTACGGTACTTCAATTTTTAAATTTTCAGTTAGGCTATCACCGCTGGTGGCCTACTTCTGCGTACCGGTATTTCATAATTTTTGTTTTCGGTTATTTTTTTTTCGGTTAGTCTAGGCTATCATCCCTGGTGGCCTATTTCTGCGTACTTCAATTTTTAAATTTTCAGTTAGGCTATCACCGCTGGTGGCCTATTTCTGCGTACCGGTATTTCATAATTTTTGTTTTCGGTTAGGATAGGCTATAACCCCTGGTGGCCTATTTCTGTTTAAATAAACATAAAATTGTTTTCGGTTCGGCTATCCCTGCGTATTCAAATTTAATTTTGTTTTGTTTTAATTTTCGGTTAGGCTATCACCGCTGATAACCTATTTGTGTGTATTTCAACATTTTTGTTTTCGGTTAGGCTTATTATAAGTAAGTGAAACGACCTGAAGGGAGTGAAGTGTTTTTAAAGTGAGTTTAGTGTTTTTAAAGTGAGTTAAGTGTTTTTAAGCGAGTGAAGTGATCTGAAGAAAGTGATCGTCACCATGCCTCGTGCCTGTACGAACTGCGCCGGTAGGTTTGGTGCTTCCATGTTTGCTCCTGCCGATCCACAAGTCTGCCGACTCTGCCAGCAACGAGAGGATTTGACAGCAAAATTGGATGAAGCCCACAACAAGATCAACGCCCTCACCAGGAAGCTGGAATCACTCCAAGAGTTTGTAACACTCAACGTTGGAGTATCACTAACTCCAATTGTTTCAACTCCAGCATCCACCACCGCCCCAACGTCATCTGCCAACAATCCAACACCTGCAGTAGACACTGCAGCAGATGCTTCTGACGAACCTGAGCCGACATCAAACCAGGACAGCCGCCCTGCTCACCTTAGTCTCTCCCCCACTCCTCGTGCAAGAAGCCTGCTAGCACGAACAGTACCAACCCCTCGCCCCCGTTCTAACCACTCCTCTCCCCGACCTGTAAGTAGAGTCCCGCCACCACAGGTTTCCGGATTTACACCAGTGAGGAACGGTGCACGGCCAACGCAGAAAAGGACTCATCTACCAGTCACAATGTCAAACAGATTTGAGATATTGGTAGAGATGGAAGACGAACCAGAAGAGACCAGGCTCGTTGGGGATTCCATCCTACGAGGACAGGTCGAAGAGTTCTGCGACAGAGTCCCAAATCAACGAAAAAGATTTTGCATCCCAGGAGCTGGACTGGACGACATTGTGGAAGCCTTCGAAGATACCACAAAGGATGCAAATGAAAATACCCTTTTTGTCATCCATGCTGGTTCAAATGACGTCATGCACACCAGATCCGAAGAGTTGATGGAGAAATATCGCAAGATGATCCAGCACTACAAAAACAAGTCAAGGAATATCATCATCTCAGGCATTCTCCCCAAGATCGACGCACCTGACAAATTCTACGACAAGGCCTTCAGCACAAATAGCCGACTAAAATATTTGTGTCTGAGGGAAGAAGTTGAATTCATCAACCTCTGGGACAACTTCTACAACCAGCCTACTCTGTTCCGCAAGGATGGCACTCATCTAATCCCTGTGGGTTCAGCACGCATGGGTCGTCTCCTACACGAAGCAGTCCGCAGCCATGGATCAAAAAACGCCATCCGAGAAGAAGCAACAGTGACATAAATCATCCAACGCCAAGAAAAAAACAGAGGCAACCGAGGACCACCAGCGATAAGGACCGAAGACAGCGAGGACCGAGGACAGCCATGAACATAAATGTAGATCCGACAAGAACCAAAAATATTATTAAAGAGCGTTCCGTGAGTTCTAAAATAACAAATTTAAAGATTTTCTATGCAAACGCTCGTAGCATACGCAATAAATTTTCAGATTTAGAGGAGCTAGTGTTTACAGAAAATTATGATGTGATTGGCATAACAGAATCTTGGCTCAATACAGAAGATAGAGACTTTTTAGCAGAGTATTCACTTCCCGGTTATGTAATGTTTGAGAAAAGCCGAATAAATCGAAATGGAGGTGGCGTTTTACTTTATATCAAAGAAAGTCTTAACCCTACCCTCTTGTCAAAACCTCAAATTGTGAACGTCGACGCATCTTTTGTGCTAATAAAGAATAATAAAGGTACAAAAATAATACTTGCATTAATATACAGACCTCCAGCTCAATCAGTGCAAACTGACCGAGAAATTTATGAACAAATTGCAGATGTAAGTAACTCACAAGATACCGTAATTTTTGGCGACTTTAATTTACCCGTGACCAAGTGGGGCGATACTCTTACTTCACACTCCGGACATGACTTGTATACGAACTTGCAAGAGAGTTCGCTTTATCAATTTGTTCGAACGCCGACCCGTGGTAATAACGTTCTTGACATTGTACTTGCAACAAAAGAAGAATTAATAGAGAATTTGAATGTTGGTGATGAATTCAGTAACAGCGACCATCGTACGATAACTTTCACTTTAAAGTTTACTAGTAACGAACCAAATAGTAGCATCGAAAAAGTCCCTAATTTCAAGAAAGCAAACTTCCATAAACTTAGAGCTATGTTTAAAGAAACTGACTGGAGCTTTTTAATTAACAATAACGACATAAATACATCTTGGAAGTTATTCGAAACCACTTACCTAAAAGCAGTGCAAGACTGCATACCATCGAAAATACGGCATCCAGGCCATAATAATAAGCCCAAATGGTGGAATAAAGATATTTCAAACTGCCTGCTTGCTAAAAAATTTGCTAATGATAGATTAAAATCCTCACAAAATGACGAAGAACGGGTGAAATTTGTAGAGCTACGACGCAAAGCCAAAAAGTTAATTAAGCAAAGTAAAAAGACCTTAGAGTTACATATTGCGAATCAAAGTAAAACAAACCCGAAAGAATTCTATAGTTATATCAGAAAGAAAAAAGTAGTTACTTCAACTGTTGGACCGTTAGTCGATGAAAATGGAGAATACACCAAAGACGAAGTACAAATGAGTAATGCCCTCAATACCTTCTTTGCATCAGTTTTTACAACAGAAGACCTCAGTGATATCCCTACACCATCGCCAATTCAGATTGATAATTCAGATGTTCTAAGCAATATCACCGTTACAGAGAGAGAAGTATTGAATTGTTTAGATAAACTCAAGGTAAATAAAACGCCTGGACCGGATACAATCTCGCCTAGAGTTCTAAAGGAAGCTAAGGATGAGCTCTCCAAACCACTGACATTACTATTCAATAAATCCTTGCAGTCTGGAACTATGCCTGATCAGTGGAAGCTGGCCAACATAACACCAATATTAAAAAAAGGCAGCAAATCCCTACCCAGTAACTATCGTCCAATTAGCTTAACCTCAGTTGTATGTAAAATGCTAGAAACGGTTATACGAGACAGACTCGTAAATCACTTAGAGGAAAATAACATACTTAAAGATACTCAACACAGCTTTCGTAAAAAACGTTCCTGTTTAACAAACCTCTTAGACTTCTTCCACGATATCCTCAACCTCTACGATGAGAGTAAAGCTGTAGATATTATATACCTTGATTTTCAAAAGGCCTTTGACAAAGTTCCCCACAAACGTTTACTGCTAAAACTAAAAGCGCATGGAATACAAGACGGTGTATTGAAATGGATAGAAAATTGGCTCAGCGACAGAAAGCAAAGAGTAGTCATAAACGGTAAGGCATCTAAATGGACCAATGTAAGTAGCGGGGTACCCCAGGGATCGGTACTAGGACCAATTCTCTTTCTAATTTACATCAACGACATAGATGAGGGTCTCACCTGTACAATCTCAAAATTTGCTGACGATACAAAAATTGCAAATAACGTACTCTCAAAAGAACAAGTTGACGATATGCAACACAATCTAGATAAATTGTCATGTTGGGCCCAACTTTGGCAAATGAGTTTCAATGCGGATAAATGTAAAGTACTACATATCGGATACCTAAACGAGAAAGCAAACTATTCGATGAATGGCACTCAGCTTAAGAATGTAAACAGAGAAACCGATCTGGGAGTAACAATATCGAGTAACCTAAAACCGAGTCAACAATGTTCAGAAGTTGTTAAGAAGGCAAACAAAATAATTGGCTTTATAGGCAGGTCATTTGAACATAAATCCAAAGAAGTTATCCTAACCCTTTACAATTCCTTAGTCCGCCCTCTTCTGGAATACTGCGTTCAATCCTGGTGCCCTTATTACCAAAAAGATATAAACAAGCTAGAACGAGTTCAACTAGAGTTACCAAAATGATACCTAGCCTAAAGAACAAACCATACGAAGAGCGAAGAGCGTCTTAGAGAATTAAATCTATTTCCTTTAACCCAGCGCAGATTAAGAGGTGACTTAATTCAAGTGTTCAAAATCATCAAAGGCATCGACAATATGAACTGTAGTAAGTACTTCACTATCGACCAATCTAATTACACGCGGGGAAACGGTTGCAAAATTATTGGTAAATCTTTTAACTCACACGAATCTAAGAATTTCTTCTTCAATCGAGTTGTCAACTTGTGGAATGGGCTTCCCCGAAACGTTATAGACTGCATCACCGTTGATTCATTTAAACTCCGCATAGACAAATATCTCGCATCAAACCCGCGACTGACTGCGTTTGTAAATGAATAACTTTATTTTATCCCCCCCTCAGTTACTAACCCATCTGTCCCCTACTAACTTCCTAATCCTGCCACGGGCATTAGTTCCAGGGCAGTAATTCCCTTTCCAATGTTCCCTTACCCACTCTAAACCACTGTTTGGACACTTGATCCTCAGTGTTTTGGAGGACAAGCAACCTAGAAGGGTCACTAGATCTGTTGTTGCTTGATTTCCTTTGTACTCCCCTCCCTGTCACTCCCTTACCTGTTTCCTCTCCCTGGTTCTCTCTCCCCTCACATGGCTTCTCTCGCCCCCTAGCCTGTTATATTTCTGCCCTCATCTCTCTCTCTCTCTCTCTCTCTCTCTCTCTCTCTCTCTCTCTCTCTCTCTCTCTCTCTCTCTCTCTCTCTCTCTCTCTCTCTCGTTATTTTGTTTTCAGTCGGTTTACTCGGGTTAGTTCCAATAAAAAATAAATTTTGGATCATTGATCAGTTAACGCTTTCAGGATTGCAGAACGCAAAGGGGTTAAATCTATTTCAATTAACCCTCTGAATTTCAAAATTGCTTCGTAAACTGAATACAATCGTCTACAAATAGCTAGATTTAGAAGAAAGAAGCTCGTTCTCGTATTTTGAAAAGGCCAATAATTATTTCCATAATATTAGTGCAGATTTCGTCTATAAATACTGTATATCTGCTTGAACTCGGTCAATAATAAACATATAACCTCGACTGTTTTCCAACTACCCAGAATAGGAAAATATCATGGTTATATAATCGGAAAGTTTGCTTGGGAAAAATAGCCGTCAGTCCCACCGCTGTTTATGCTTACAACAACAACAACAACAATTATGTGTTTATGTTTGGAGAAAACAAAATCGCCGTCAGTCCCACCGCTGTTTATGCTTACAACAACAACAACAACAACAATTATGTGTTTATGTTTGGAGAAAACAAAATCGCCGTCAGTCCCACCGCTGTTTATGCTTACAACAACAACAACAACAACAATTATGTGTTTATGTTTGGAGAAAACAAAATCGCCGTAAGCCCCTCTCATGTTTATGTTTGGAAAACAAATGCAATCATGAACCCCACGGCTGTTAATGCTTAATAATAATAATGATAATAATAATAGCCAAAAGCCCCACCCCCGTTTTTAGCGTGTTCTGAACCCCCTTCGTTTCCCCTCTCCCCCACATATCTCCCCTTACCCTCGTCCACCTACACTACCCTCCCCTCACCTGTTCCTCAGTCTCTCCCCTCTGTTGTCACCTCTGTCGCCATCTACCCTTAAGAGGGGATGGTTGGGTTTTGGGTCCATTTATTTATTTTTATATTAATGTATTTCCCAGTTTCCTCGCTAGACCTCAATCAAGCTTAAAAAACATCCCCTAAGCCCCCCTTCCAGATAAATGTGTACAGTTCCAGCCAAAGGCTGGTTTCTTCTAAATTTACAGGCTCGCTATCGCTCACCAGGAAAACATCGACACCTATATGGCTCAAAAGGTCCTAATATTGACAAGGATATGGGGTGAAAGGTTGTAAAATCGCCAAACTAATGGAAGGAACGCCTTAAAATTTCAAAAAATAATGGGGTTAAACATGAGGGAGAAGAGAGTCCAGAAAAAGCAACCATACCCCCTTAACTGTTTTCCCTCTCCTCATTGCAGTCGATTCCATTATCTCACTCTCTTTCTCTCTCTCTCTTGCTCTCTCTCTCTCTCTCTTTCTCTCTCTCTCTCTCTCTCTCTCTCTCTCTCTCTCTCTCTCTCTCTCTCTCTCTCTCTCTCTCTCTCTCTCTCTCTCTCTCTCTCTCTCTTCCCTTACATACCCCTTCACCCCCAACTTTATCAAACTATTTATTGCCATCATGTTCTCTCAGTATTCCCCCTCACCTATTATGACATCCCATCCTCCTATATCTCCCTATAGTCCGTTCATTGTAAGTAGGCCGGAAATTGTGACCCCTAACCTCCGTAACTTACAAAAAAGGCTGGAGCAAATGGTACAGTTGGCCACATAAGTTTTGTTCCTCTTCGTGATCTTATACATACAAATATATTGCCCATGATTGTGTAGTTTCGTGTGCAGTGG
Organism: Paralithodes platypus; assembly: GCA_032716605.1. Taxonomy (NCBI): domain Eukaryota; kingdom Metazoa; phylum Arthropoda; class Malacostraca; order Decapoda; family Lithodidae; genus Paralithodes; species Paralithodes platypus. Next base: position 15,327,801 of record CM064519.1, on the reverse strand, counting down.
TTAACTCATCTCATTAGTCAACTGATAATTAACAGAAACTACACTCAATTCATTCTTACTATTATTACTTTCATACATAAGATCACGATGAGGAACAGAACTCATGTGGCCAACTGTACATCCACACACCTATTCCCTGGCCGACTCTTCCAATATGGTATAAATATTAGCTTAATAACTCTAGTTGTTAGTGAGTTATAGAGGGCAGTGGTTAAGATGTGTGGCTTACTTATAATTAATGGACTATATATCCTCACATACAGTATCATTAAGGGGCTAGTGGCTGGTTTTTGGTTTCGTCTGTTCATTCATTTATTTATTTATTAGTTTCATTGCTAGACCTCCATCAAGCTTAGAAAAACTCCCCCTGGACCCCCTTCAAGATAAATTTGTAAATTTTTCGGTAGAACAATTTTCCGGCCAAAGGCCGGTTCCTCTTAAAATTACAGGCTCGCTATTGCTCGCCAGGGAAAAATCGACACCTAAATTGCACGAAAAGTCTTAAAATTGACAACGAAATGGGGCGAAGGGTGTTAAAATCGCCAAACTAATGGGCAGAATGTCTTAATATTTCAAAACTACTGGGGTCGAGAAAAAAAAGCAACTACCTGTCCCTTAAACTTGTTTCCATGCACATATTTTTCTTTACCTCCACCACTCCTTTCATCTTACACATTTGTTCGGCTCATCTTTTCTGAAACTCCGTTACTCTTATATCTCTTCACCCCATTGTTTTTATTTTCAGTTTTGCTTTTGCTTTCTTTCGTTCTTTCTTTAATTATATATTTTATTATTATTATTATTATTATTATTATTTTATATTTTTATATTGCGAAAATGCCATCTTCCTAGAAACTGAATATGATTATAAGCCGTATTAGGACACTCTTTTATTCTCAGATATATATTTACTCCCACCTTTATTAAAATGACCTTAATCAGGTATATACTGTCCCACTCCTTATAGTCCATGGGCCAGATCATCAAATGACCTTAATCAGGTATATACTGTCCCACTCCTTATAGTCCATGGGCCAGATCATCAAATGACCTTAATCAGGTATATACTGTCCCACTCCTTATAGTCCATGGGCCAGATCATCAAATGACCTTAATCAGGTATATACTGTCCCACTCCTTATAGTCCATGGGCCAGATCATCAAATCGGTACCATCTAAGGAGTGCACAATTTCCACATAAACACGCATAAACCATTACTATAGTCGGTTTAATTTCAACTGGCGGTAAATTGAAAAGTTTTCATCACAATTTATCAGTAATTTTGAAGATTTGGGTGTGAAGTATTTAAACTTGGCATTAGCAAGATCAGAGACACGGTAGTTTCATATTTGTCCATTAATAATTGAGAAATCAGTTACTAAGGGATTCAATTTACCGTCAGTTGAAATGAAACCGACTGTAATATAGTGTATATACTCATTGACAAAGATAACCTCTCCACAACATTATAGAAAGTGTGGTGTATTGTGCTAGTCCTCTGGGATGGTATTTATGTTGCTTATCCATTCACCTCATCTGTGTATTTTTTGTTTTTTTCCTTTCACATATGCTATCACTCCCATCGTTATGAGCCCCCTCGTTGCGTCTATATCTCATCTGTCCATCCAATCACTGAACTCTCTCTCTCGCTCTTGTTATCTCTCTCTCTCACTCACTCACTCTCTCTCACTATCCGTACCGCCTGTTCCTTCTCCTCGTTCCTCCCCTCTTCCACCTACGTATCTTTACACAATCCCCTTTCTTAACGTTTATAATTATGTCTGTCGTCACTTCTCTCTCTCTCTCTCTCTCTCTCTCTCTCTCTCTCTCTCTCTCTCTCTCTCTCTCTCTCTCTCTCTCTCTCTCTCTCTCTCTCTCTCTCTCTCTCTCTCTCTCTCTCTCTCTCTCTCTCTCTCTCTCTCTCTCTCTCTCTCTCCATACCGCCTGTTCCTTCTCCTCGTTCCTCCCCTCTTCCACCTACGTATCTTTACACAATCCCCTTTCTTAATGTTTATAATTATGTCTAGTCACTTCTCTCTCTCTCTCTCTCTCTCTCTCTCTCTCTCTCTCTCTCTCTCTCTCTCTCTCTCTCTCTCTCTCTCTCTCTCTCTCTCTCTCTCTCTCTCTCTCTCTCTCTCTCCATACCGCCTGTTCCTTCTCCTCGTTCCTCCCCTCTTCCACCTTCATATCTTCACACAATCCCCTTTCTTAACGTGTTATGTCTGTCGTTATGGACTCCAGTTCGCTCTCTCCTAATTTAATGTCTTGTGATATTGTTCAATCTTCTGTAGTTGTTCGCACGCTTTGTAGTAGTATTATTACATTTCAATATTGTAATTTTGTTCAATTGATCATTATGTCGCCTACATGTATTATATATTCAGTCTTGTTTCCGATACCAGTGCAGGAGATCCCAGAAATGTTAGCAAACTATATATGTTTTCCCTGCTCCCTAGACCTCCATCCAGCATAACAAATCAAGACCACCCCTTTCCAGATTAATTTGTACTTTTTCCGAAGTAAAATGTCCCTGCCAAAGGCCTGTTCCTTCTTAATTACAGGCTTTTAATCGCTCGCCCGGAAAAAATCGACACCTAATTATGATTTTGTTCTATGTGGATTAGGGAGACAAACGGCAAAACTGTCTGTGACGAGTGCGTCCCCCAGAGTTAAAAGAGTGATAGGACCAAAATGAAGGAACGTTCGAGCCAAAATGGCACCAAAGATCTTGAAAATTACAAAGAAATAGGGGCAAAAGGTCTTGCAATCGCCATACTATTTAGCGAACGTCTTAAACTCTCAAAACAAATGGGGCTAAACATGAGGGAGATGGGAGTTCAGAAAAAAATACAAATAAAAACCCTTAACCCCAAGTTCTTCATTACTCCCTGGCGCCGCTCCGTATCACTCCATGTTACTATTTTCATCTCCCTTTGATTATTTCAGTCTCTTCACCTTGCACTATATATATATATTTTTTTTTTTAGTTACTATTTTCATATAAATGTTATTATTTTGATCTTTTGACCGTCTACTTTATTTATATTTTATTTTATTTTATTTTATTTGCTATTTTCATCTCATTTTTCTTGTTTCAATCTTTTAACGTTTTACATTGTGTTTTAATTATTGTTTATGTATTATGTTTACTATTCTCTTCTCCATTTTCTGATTTTAATCTCTTAACTTTTAACTTTATTTTATTTTGTTTTATTTACTATTATTATCTCTCTTTTCTTATTCCAATTTATCAACCTTTCATTTCTTTTATTTCCTCTTAACTTCTCCCTTTTCTTAGTTCTTTTCTCTCAACCTTTTATTGTGTTTATATTATGTTTCCATTGTTCACCTTTCTTATTATAGTGTTTGTGTTCTTGCTTCCACCACGCACTGTTTAAGGGGAGATGGGGTACTTTTTCGGTTTCCTCTTCTCCCTCATGTTTTGCCCCATTAGTTTTCAGATTTGAAGATGTTTTCCCCATTAGTTTGTCGTTCTTAAGAGTTAAGACCTTATTCCCCATTTCTTTGTCAATATTAGGACCTTTCGTGCTATTTAGGTGTCGATTTTTTACCTGGCGAACGATAGTGAGCCTGTAATTTTATAAGGACCGGCCTTCGGCCGTGACATTTTTCTACCGAAAAATATACAAATTAATCTAGAAAGGGGATCTAAGGGATGTTTTGTTTAAAGTTTGATGGAGGTCTAGGATGGAAACTGAAAACAATAATAAGTATAAGAAATAATCGACCAAAAAATAAACCCCTCCCCCTTCATCTATTATTACTCTATAATCTTTCTATTTACTCTATATTCTATATGTTCTTCATATCCTTCACATTATTCTATATGTTCTTCATATCCTTCACATTATTCTATATGTTCTTCATATCCTTCACATTATTCTATATGTTCTTCATATCCTTCACATTATTCTATATGTTCTTCATATCCTTCACATTATTCTATATGTTCTTCATATCCTTCACATTATTACATTTATTGGCTTCTCTCTCACCTCTCCTATCACTCTGATTGGAGGTTGGATTTGTTTTATTGACATACTCATATTTTGCCTTTAATTTTGTTTTCAAGTGAATGTTATCTTAGTATATTGTTTCGTGGTGTGTGTGTGTGTGTGTGTGTGTGTGTGTGTGTGTGTGTGTGTGTGTGTGTTGTATTCTCGTAATTGGAATTTAACTTATCTTTCACTATTCAGTTCGATCTTACTACATGTTTAGTTTCGTATGTTGTTGTGTTTTCGTGTACATATAGTGTGTGCCGTATGTGTATTCGTGTTCATGTTCCCAAGTTTGTATTCGTGTGTGTTTTCTTCTATTTTCGTGTGGGTTTATTTTCCAGTATTTTTTTTTTTTTATGCAGCCTTCACTCTCATCATAATCTAATTTCCTCTCCCCTTACTTCCTTAATCCTGCCTCCCCTCTCTCCCTCCTCTCATCCACCTCCATTATTCATCTCTCTCTCTCTCTCTCTCACACGCACACACACACTCTCTCTTTCTCTATCTAACACACACTCTCTCACTCTCACTCACTCTATCTCTCTCTCTCACTCACTCTCACTCTCTCACTCTCACTCACTCTCACTCTCTCACTCACTCTCTCTCTCTCTTTCGATCTCTATATTTTACAGTCTCACTTCTATGACACAGCAAAACAGGAATACAACATTGAATACATGTCAAAAATTTATCTACTACATTATCTCACTTTCTCCCTCTCTCTCTCTTACTCTCACACTCACATACTCTCTCACACACACACACACACACTTACTCTCACTCTCTCTCACTCACACTCGCTCTCTCGCTCTCTCTTTATGTCTGTGCTTACCATATTATGCTCTTCCTTAATCAAGACTATATTTCGCAGTATGATGTATTAAAGCACTGCATTGTTTACGTTAACTTTGCATATATATGAAATAATTCATATATACCTGTAACAATATTGAATAATTCATATATACCTGTAACAATATTGAATAATTCATATATACCTGTAACAATATTGAATAATTCATATATACCTGTAACAATATTGAATAATTCATATATACCTGTAACAATATTGAATAATTCATATATACCTGTAACAATATTGAATAATTCATACCTGTAACAATATTGAATAATTCATATAACCTGTAACAATATTGAATTCATATATACCTGTAACAATATTGAATAATTCATATACCTGTAACAATATGAATAATTCATATACCTGTAACAAGTAAATTCATATACCTGTAACAATATTGAATAATTCATATATACCTGTAACAATATTGAATAATTCATATATACCTGTAACAATATTGAATAATTCATATATACCTGTAACAATATTGAACATTTTAGGTTACGGGGAGGTTTTTATTTTGCTCCCTAAACCTCAATCAAGCTTTTTAAATATTCCTCCAAATCGCCTTTCAAGATAAAATTGTAATGTGTTCGGTAGTAAAATGTCGGTTCCCCCTAAATTACAGGCTTGCTACCGCTCGCCAGGAAAAAAAATCGACACCTAAATGTCACGAAGGGTCTTAAAATTGACATAAATGGGGCGAATTGTCTTTAATCAACACAATCCCACCCCTACTCTGTGCAACTCTCCAACCCAAGAGTGAAACGTTATTCTCAATCTTTCTTCTATTCAACAGCTGAGCTCTGGAACTCTCTCCCAGAATCAGTCTTTCCCTCTTCCTATGACTTCCTATTCCTATAACAAATGGTAGAAATGTTAGCTGGATTACTCTAGTTGTTTGTAAGTTATAGAGATTAATGTTCAAGAGTATTGGACTGCTTACTTAGAATAGGGTATACAGCCAACCATCACTGGGCTAACAATGTACAGCGCTCTTTAGCCACTCAACCATCCAGTCACCCTCCTATCACCCTCTTCCCTTCACCCACCCACACTCTCTCTCCCCTCACTTGTTCTGTCTCCCCTCACCTGGTTTTTGTTTTCTCTAGAGTTACATAGAGCTACATTGAAACGCTCTTCTTCTATTATCAACTTTGCGGAAGCAGAGGGTTATTTCTTCCTTCCTTCCTTCAATTCCTTCCTTCCTTTAATTCCTTCCTTCAATTCCTTTCTCATTTCTTCCTTTCTTCAAATTCGTCCTCATTTCTTCCTTACCTTTTGATACCTTTTGATGTGTTCGCCGCTCTTCTAGCGGCACCAAGGAGCGCGACGCCCCTCGTTGTGGGTGGTGATTTGGTGCAGTAGACTGTTTGAAGCGACAGCTCGCTCCCTTGCGAGGATGGGCTCGTCTGGCACTTTTTGCAGTTCGACATCTAGGGCTCTCTTGAAGTTGTCTAACGAGATGTCCCTCATGTCTCTTACTCGCCGTGGGAGTTTGTTGAAGAGACGTGGGCCTCTGTGTGATAACCAGCCCTCTCGCAGAGAGCCCATAGCACCCCTGTTATTCATCCGGGGGATTTCGCATTCCCAGCCTCTCCTATCACTGAATTTCATGACTATCGGAGTATGTAGGTTTGGTACTAAACCCTCTGCGATTTTCCACGTGTATATTATTAGGTAACGTTCTCTTCTACGTTCCAGTGAGTACAGATTCAGTACTCTTAAACGCTCCCAATAGTGTAGATGTTTTATCGAACTTATATGCGAAGTGAAATTTCTTTGTACACTCTCTACGTCATTTATTTCACCTGCTTTGTATGGGGATGTTAATACGCTACAGTATTCAAGCCGCGGTAGCACTAGAGATTTGAAGAGAGTTATCATAGGCAATTCACCGCGTGTTTTAAAAGTACGCAGAATCCAACCCGTTAGACGTTTCGCAGCCGCCACTTTGACCTGGTTATGTACTTTGAAACCCATATTTTCAGACATTAATACCCCAAGGTCTTTCACACTGTCTTTCCGTTCTATTATGTGGTTAGATTCTGTTAAGTAATTTGTAATTTCTTTAACACCATTATTATCTCCGTACCGTATCAATTGGAATTTTTCCTCATTGAATTGCGTGTTGTTTTCCCTGGTCCACTGGAACACTACATTCATGTCTTCCTGCAGTCGGCCCGTGTCCTCTTGTGTGTTTACTATCTTGCTTAATTTTGTGTCATCAGCAAAAGACGACACCGTACTGTGTCTGGTGTTGGTATCTATGTCGCAAATTAGTATGAGGAACAGAAGGGGCGCTAGCACTGTTCCTTGGGGCACTGAGCTTTTGACATCCGAAGGCTCAGATGTGACTTGGTTTACTGCTACTGATTGTTTACGGTTTACGAGGAAATTGTATATCCACCGTCCGATTTTCCCAGTTATACCTTTTGCTTTCAGTTTGTGGGCTATTATACCATGGTCACATTTATCAAATGCCTTAGCAAAATCGGTGTAAATGACATCCACGTTTTTCTTTTCTTCTAGCGCTTTAAGAATTTTGTCATAGTGTTCCAAAAGTTGTGAGAGACATGATCTTCCCGCTCTGAACCCATGTTGACCGGTGTTGTGTAGTTCATTTGTCTCCATGAATGTTGAAATTTTGCTTCGCAGGACTCGCTCGAAAACTTTAATGATGTGAGAGGTTAGAGCTACCGGGCGGTAGTTTTTTGGTAGTGCTTTACTCCCTCCTTTATGCAGTGGGGCAATTATTGCGTTTTTCAAGCTATCTGGTATGTCACCAGTGTCTAGACTCCTTCTCCACATTATAGCCAGGGGTTTTGAGAGGTTTTCCTTACATTTTTTCATTAGGATCGAATTCCATGAGTCCGGACCTGGTGCCGAGTGGGATGGCATGTTGGAAATGGCCTCTTCTATGTCTTTTGGACCGAAATCAATATCCAGCATCTGAGGGGTTTCCGTGGGGGAGGTTTCCATGAAAAATATATTTTGGTCTCTGATGACTTTTGTTTCATCAGGCTCACTGAATGCCATTTCATACTGCCTGCTTAAGAGTTCGCTCATTTCCTTTTTGTCCCCTGTGAAAGAGCCGTCCCCTTTGCTCAGTGGGCCGATGTTTGATGTTTTAGCCTTTTGTTTGGCGTATGAAAAGAAGTATTTGGAATTTTCCTTTATACCTGCAATAGCTTTCCTCTCCTCTTCCATATGTTGTAGTTCATATGATATTCTTAGCCTTTGTTCAATTTCCACAATTTCTCTATCTATTTCGACCTTTTGCCTATCCTGTAGATTTTGATGTGTGCGTCTTTGTGTGAGTAATTTTCTTCTTCTGTACAGCCTCCTCCTTTCCCGATCTTGTTTGCTTCTTCGTTTTGTTTGTCTTGCATGTATATGGTGGCTACAGATTTGGGTCATGGTTTCTGTTATAAGACTAGACATTCTGCTGGTGTCAGGTTATCCATTAAATCTTCCCAGTCTATTTCCTCCATTTCTTGATTTACCTCTTCCCACCTAATGTTTTTGTTATTGAAGTTAAATTTACTGAAGGGGCCGGTTTTTGTTCTCGATTCTGAGGTTGTCTGTACACTTTCTAAGGTTGTTTTGATCTCAATTAATTTATGATCTGAGTATGTTGTGTCCGATATGTTAATGCTGTGTACTAGAGAGTCGTTGTTAGTGAAGACCAGGTCTAAGATATTGTTTTCTCGTGTGGGTTCAGCAATATGTTGGGTAAGACTAAAAAAATCACAAAGTTCAAAAAGCTCTCTCGTATTAGTATTTGCTTCTCCGGTGTTATTTGCCACTAACTGGTTTTCTAGTTGTCTCCATTTAATGTTTGGTAGGTTAAAGTCTCCTAGCCATATAATATTTGGTGTTGGGTTCCCCAGGGTTTCCACTTCTGATTTTATTTTGTTGAGCTGGGTTTTGAATTCTTCTCGGGATGAGTCTGGAGGCCTGTATGTAACAATAACTGCTAAATTTAGGGATTCTATTTTAACTCCAAGTATTTCCACCACTTCATTAATGTTATTTAGGAATTCAGTACATATCAGTGAGTCATGTATGTACAAGGCTACACCTCCATGTGATCTATGCGTTCTGTCCGCCCTATGTAGGTTGTAACCAGGAATCCATACTTCACTATCTTCCTGATCTTTAATGTGAGTTTCTGTGAGAGCCGCAAATATAGCGTTTCCTTCTTCTAGCAGGCCCCTAATAAATGGTACTTTGTTCGTGGTTCTATTTTTTAGGCCTTGGATATTTGCAAACAAGATTGGGGAGGGATTGTTTGGAGTACTATGTGTACCTAATAGTCTTCGGGATGTATTGGCCACTCTTGGGAGGCCAGGAGGTGCTCGAGGTGTTCTATGTGCTCTTCCATCTCCCTCAGTCCTCTTCATCTTCATCTGCCCTTTCCCTCCTTGCCTTTTTCCTCTGTCTCGTCCTCGCATAGCTAGAGAGTTTTTTGGGCTACCATTCGTGTTAGGTCTAGCATATCTCCAAGTCCCTTTAATATGAAAAGCTGGGCATTTCATATTGTAGCAGGTCTTGTTCTCAAGTGATGTCTTGCAAAGGGATGGGTGGTGGTATTTGCAGGTTTCACCAAATCTACATTTTCCATGACTGGTTATGTTGTTGCAAATTTTGGGATGAGCAAATCTACATGAATTCCTTCCTTCACATTCGTCCTCATTTCTTCCTACCCTTAATTCCTTCCTCATTTCTTACTTTCTTCAATCCCTCCTCATTTTTGTCTTCCTTTAATTCCTTCATCATTTCTTCCTTACTTCAATTTCTCTTTTTCTTCCGACAACCTTAATTTTCTCTTCATATTCTACACTTCCTCGTACCCCCCCCCTCTCTCTCTCTCTCTCTCTCTCTCTCTCTCTCTCTCTCTCTCTCTCTCTCTCTCTTCAGAAGGTCGAGAATCTAGGAATACAAGGCAACACACTTAATTGGATAAGGAAATGGTTAAGCGAAAGAAAACAAAGAGTAATTATTAATGGAGTGGAATCAGAATGGACTCCGGTGACTAGTGGAGTCCCACAGGGTTCAGTTCTGGGCCCATTATTATTCATAATATATATTAATGATTTAGACAACGGCATTAATAACATAATTTCCAAATTCGCCGATGACACTAAAATAGGAAATGCAATAATATCAGAAAGCGATAGAAGTAGCCTGCAATCAGATTTAAACAAGATATCAGAGTGGTCAGAAAATTGGCAGATGCCCTTTAACGTAAACAAATGCCTGATACTACAAATAGGCTCCCGAAACAACAAATACGAATACCATATGAATGGAGAAAAGATAAAGAGCGTATCACAGATAACAGACCTAGGAGTGCTTATCAATGAAAATCTAAAATCTACAAGCCAATGCACCGCAGCATCTAACAAAGCAAATAGAGCGCTAGGTTTCATTAAAAGAAATTTTCATTGTCATAGTAAAGACATAGTTGTACCACTATATAAAAGTATTGTGAGGCCACATCTGGAGTATGCTGTGCAGTTTTGGTCTCCCTACTTAATAAAAGACATAGAGAAACTAGAATCCATTCAGCGTAGAGCAACAAAGTTAATCCCTTCCCTTAGAAATAAGCCATACAATGAGAGATTAAGAGAACTCGACCTGTTTTCGCTTAAGAAACGGAGAATAAGGGGACAGCTGATAGAGTGCTTTAAGATACTAAAAGGCTTTAGTAACGTAAATTCTAATAATCTATTTAAGATAGCCAAAGAAGGTTCCACAAGAGGAAACAAATTAAAACTAACAGGCAGGAAAGCGAACCTAGACATAACTAAAAATTTCTTCACCCACAGTATTATTAATGAGTGGAATAAGCTCCCTAATGAAGTTATTGTCAGTGACTCGATATACACATTTAAAAAAAGGTTAGACACATATCACAGAAAAGTTGGTCTGCAGTAGAAGCTGATCACTGATAAGAGAACCTGGCGGAAATGAAAACGTTTTCAGTTGAAGAGAAAAAAAAAAAAAAAAAAAAAAAAAGTGAAGGTGTGCATGCCTTTTCCTTTCCATTTCTAACTATACTATAAATTCCTTCAGGCGATTTCCAAGCCCTGCAAGGTTATTCACTTCTAACTATTTTCATGTACGGCATATTGCCGGAGGGAGCGGAGGGTGGGGAGAGAGCCTTCATCTTTGCTATCCTTTCCTTCCACTTTCTCTTAGGGTTGCTATCTCTATTAGGATTAAGTCCTGGTCACCTCGCAGGGATCGTAAGATCTGTGTGGCCAGTGTATATATGTAAATCTATGTAAATATATATCTCTCTCTCTCTCTCTCTCTCTCTCTCTCTCTCTCTCTCTCTCTCTCTCTCTCTCTCTCTCTCTCTCTCTCTCTCTCTCCCCCCTTCAATATAAGTGTGGCCATACTCAAGGGACAGTCTCTTCTTGAATTAATGCTGGAATATGATTGTCACTGTAGATTAAAGGGGCTGACCTGCTTTTTTTTTTCTCCTTTTCTCTCTCTGGCTTGTATCCATTCGGCCCCATTCAGCCTACTGTTTTAAGACGTTTATCCCCATCCAAGTTTCGATTTATTCCTGGCGAGCGATAGCGAGCCAGCATTGCATGGAGAAATCCGGCTTCGCCGGAGACATTTTTCTATCTAAAAATGAACAAATTTAGCCTGCTGGCAAAACATTATAATAAATATGCTGGCTCGCTATCGCTCGCCAGGAAAAAAATCGACACCTGGATGGGATAAACGTCTTAAAACAGTATGCTGAATGGGGCCGAATGACTAAAACCCTGAGAGAGAGAGAGAGAGAGATATTTACATAGATTTACATAGATACACTGGCCACACAGATCTTACGATCCCTGCGAGGTGACAGGACTTAATCTTAATAGAGATAGCAACCCTAAGAGAAAGTGGAAGGAAAGGATAGCAAAGATGAAGGCTCTCTCCCCACCCTCCGCTCCCTCCGGCAATATGCCGTACATGAAAATAGTTAGAAGTGAATAACCTTGCAGGGCTTGGAAATCGCCTGAAGGAATTTATAGTATAGTTAGAAATGGAAAGGAAAAGGCATGCACACCTTCACTTTTTTTTTTGTTTTTTTTTTTGTTTTTTTTTCTCTTCAACTGAAAACGTTTTCATTTCCGCCAGGTTCTCTTATCAGTGATCAGCTTCTACTGCAGACCAACTTTTCTGTGATATGTGTCTAACCTTTTTTTAAATGTGTATATCGAGTCACTGTCAATAACTTCATTAGGGAGCTTATTCCACTCATTAATAATACTGTGGGTGAAGAAATTTTTAGTTATGTCTAGGTTCGCTTTCCTGCCTGTTAGTTTTAATTTGTTTCCTCTTGTGGAACCTTCTTTGGCTATCTTAAATAGATTATTAGAATTTACGTTACTAAAGCCTTTTAGTATCTTAAAACACTCTATCAGCTGTCCCCTTATTCTCCGTTTCTTAAGCGAAAACAGGTCGAGTTCTCTTAATCTCTCATTGTATGGCTTATTTCTAAGGGAAGGGATTAACTTTGTTGCTCTACGCTGAACGGATTCTAGTTTCTCTATGTCTTTTATTAAGTAGGGAGACCAAAACTGCACAGCATACTCCAGATGTGGCCTCACAATACTTTTATATAGTGGTACAACTATGTCTTTACTATGACAATGAAAATTTCTTTTAATGAAACCTAGCGCTCTATTTGCTTTGTTAGATGCTGCGGTGCATTGGCTTGTAGATTTTAGATTTTCATTGATAAGCACTCCTAGGTCTGTTATCTGTGATACGCTCTTTATCTTTTCTCCATTCATATGGTATTCGTATTTGTTGTTTCGGGAGCCTATTTGTAGTATCAGGCATTTGTTTACGTTAAAGGGCATCTGCCAATTTTCTGACCACTCTGATATCTTGTTTAAATCTGATTGCAGGCTACTTCTATCGCTTTCTGATATTATTGCAGAGAGAGAGAGAGAGAGAGAGAGAGACAGAGAGAGAGAGAGAGAGAGAGAGAGAGAGAGAGAGAGAGAGAGAGAGAGAGAACTAAAACGAGGTGGGCCCCCTTAAAGTATGATTGTAGAGTTATAGTTTGGAAGTGATTGTGACTGTTGGATATCATTGTGACTCACGACTGGCAGAGGATTGGTACTGCAGATTGGAACAGGATTGGCGTAGCAGGATAGACTATAGGATTGGTACTGCAGATTGAAATAGGATTGTCACTGCAGATTGGAACAGGATTGGCGTAGCAGGATAGACTATAGGATTGGTACTGCAGATTGAAATAGGATTGTCACTGCAGATTGGAACAGGATTGGCGTAGCAGGATAGACTATAGGATTGGTACTGCAGATTGAAATAGGATTGTCACTGCAGATTGGAACAGGATTGGCCCAGCAGGATAGACTAGGATTGGTACTGCAGATTGGAGTAGGATTGACAGTGCAGATTGGAGTAGATTTTGAGTTCAAATTGGAATAAGATTAAAGGGAGAGGGGCGTATTTATTAAAGGGAGAGGGGCGTATTTATTAAAGGGAGAGGGGCGTATTTATTAAAGGGAGAGGGGCGTATTTATTAAAGGGAGAGGGGCGTATTTATTAAAGGGAGAGGGGCGTATTTATTAAAGGGAGAGGGGCGTATTTATTTGCTAATTTATGTAACTTTTTATTATTTTATTAGTTTCCTCCCTAGACCTCCCTCAAGCTTAATAAAACACCTCCCCAAGACCCTCCTTCAAGATAAATGTGCCGGCCAAAGGCCGGATTCTCTTAAATTACAGGCTTGCTATCGCTCGCCAGGATAAAATCGACACCTAAATGACACGAAAATTATTAATATTGACAAAGAAATGGGGCGAAATGTCTTAAAATCGCCAAACTAATGGGCCGAACGTCATATAATCTGAAAACTAATGGGGCTAAACATGAGGGAGAAGGGGAACCAGAAAAACGGTCCACGGCAGATATTGCGTAGGAAGTTTGTGACCTGATTGTGATTGCTTTTATTTAGCGCGTATATTGAATGTTGTGTTAGTGACGCACACGGTTTCTATATATAAAGGGCAAGACTCCCACTCCAGGTATTTTATTTGTATTTTTATTATAGATATGTGTTGTGATACAGTATTTCTGCTGTCCCTTCCCTCCGCCTCCGCCTCACTAACATCCCACGTCTGTGTGTGTGTCTCTCTCTCTCTCTCTCTCTCTCTCTCTCTCTCTCTCTCTCTCTCTCTCTCTCTCTCTCTCTCTCTCTCTCTCTCTCTCTCTCTCTCTCTCTCTCTCTCACACACCTCTACACTCGCACGTGACGTAACCTGTTTGAGTTTCCTCTTAAACTGTCCCTCTCCAACCCTCTTGACCTGTCGCTCTTTTCTTCCATTATTCTTTTACCACCTTCTACACACACACATTCACTCTCTCTCTCTCTCTCTCACTTAACCCATAAATGACGACCGTCCTTAATAGAGGTTTTTGTGGTGCACTGCGACTGTCCTCAATAGATCCAGAGCATAAACAAAACTTTAAAACACCCCTGTGGCACTCAAAACAAAGCAATTTGTGATTAGGTGAGATAATTCCCCTCCATTACTTGCTACCACTCCTACATATGTGTGTAGATAAATGTGTAAATTTTTCGAGAGAAATATGTCCTGGCCTAAGGCCGGTTTCTCTTAAAATTTCAGGCTTGCTATCGCTCGCTAGGAAAAAATCGACACCTAAATTGGCACGAAAGGCCTTGATATTGATAGAGAAATGGGACGAAAGGTTTTAAAATCGACAAACTAATGGGGCGAATGTCTTAAAATCTGAAAACTGATGGGACTAAACATGAGGAAGAAGGGGGACCAGAAAAACGACCCATCTCCCCTTAAACGCCAAAGGAGATTGACTTAAGCTCCACAATCAGGGTGCCAACAGTGTTTTCCATATGAATAATATTATATTCTCCCTATAAAAGCTCTCACGAATGGTTACATTTATAAAGTTAAATTCCTACACAGAAAATATATGTCAGTCCGATTGTTGAGCTAATGTCATAATAGTTTGACTTTTAATTTACTTTTAATTTACATGGTACTCGTAACCCTTCCCATACCAGTGTTTTTTTTTAAAGTTTATTATGGCTACTATTATGGCTATTATTATGGCTACTATTATGGCTATTATGGCTATTATTATGGCTACTATTAAACAATTTTATTCAGTTTAAAAAGGACCTCCAGCAATTAACAGGCTTCGAACTATCTCACTTAACCCTTTCTACTACCACAGATGTTTTTTAAACTGCATAAAATTGTTTTAATGTAGCTAGAGTTTAAGAATACGTCGCCGGTACAGTAGGGGTTAAGGCCGAAACTTACCCCTGGGATAAGGTTCTCTGGAGATTGTAAATAATAGAGCGGAGGATAGTTAATAGGGATTGCTCAAGGTCTAATATTATTTATGTTTTATATGTGTATGCTCCAGGGCTGCTTATATTTGTTATATTTATGTTTTATATGTGTATGCTCCAGGGCTGCTTATATTTGTTATATTTATGTTTTATATGTGTATGCTCCAGGGCTGCTTATATTTGTTATATTTATGTTTTATATGTGTATGCTCCAGGGCTGCTTATATTTGTTATATTTATGTTTTATATGTGTATGCTCCAGGGCTGCTTATATTTGTTATATTTATTTCTTGTTCCCATTGATTATCCTCGACATGGACCGCTGTTTCCGAGATTATATATATAAAATTTGTTTTCTTTTTTCTATGTAAAAGAGGGAGACAAAGATGAAATACTAATCCACCTTCTCATGTATAACTATTGTAACTATTTTCACACCTCACAACCCCTCCCATATAACTCGTATTATATTATGTTATATATTTATGTATTGCGGTCTGTGTCCAATGTATCTGATAGTGTGTTTGTTGTGTCCGTGTGTGGTATATTCCCTCAGAGATCCGGGCCTTTGTATTGTACTGTGCCTCATTACTAGGTCTTTGTTCCATCTCTCAACCCCCCCCCCCCTCTTCCTCTCTCTCTCTCTCTCTTTCTCTCTCTCTCTCTATATATATATATATATATATATATATATATATATATATATATAAGGAGGCTAAATCACAAATATGTGTGAAAATATGTGTGATCAAATTATGTAGTAAAACTCGCTAGGAAAATTTAAACAATGAACACCAAGCTTTCGTCTATTCTCTCAAGACATCTTCAGGGCAATACAAGAAAAACAGGGGGATCTGTGAGTTGCTAACTAGCATATAAAACAAAAAGTGTTGCCATCCTACTGCCTTTTTCGATATTTTTAGGAGCATACTTCTTTTACATACAAAATATGTCTTACAAATTATATATACTTATACAGATATGCCTATGCATTGGAATATGCCTAACAATACAATTTAATCTAATCATATATAAAATTTGATACAAATCAATGAACTTAAGAAAATCAGTACAATACAAAGCATAATATTTAGTATCAACGTGTACATAATAGCCTATATGAAATTATAACAGGATACGTACATACACAGTGAACTAATAAACATATATTAATACTATAATATATATACTTGGAAGGATCGTACATACACAGTGAACTAATAAACATATATTAATACTATAATATATATACTTGGAAGGATCGTACATACACAGTGAACTAATAAACATATATTAATACTATAATATATATACTTGGGAGGATCGCCTGAACGCACACAAAGAAGTAGTACAAAGGAGTACAAAGGAAATCAATCAACAACAGGTCTAGTGACCCTTCTAGGCTGCTTGTCCTCCAAAACACTGAGGATCAAGTGTCCAAACAGTGGTTTAGAGTGGGTAAGGGAACATTGGAAAGGGAACTACTGCCCTGGAACTAATGTCCGTGGCAGGATTAGGAAGTTAGTAAGGGACAGATGGGTTAGTAACTGATGGGAGGATAAAATAAAGTTATTCATTTACAAACGCAGTCAGTCGCGGGTTTGATGCGAGATATTTGTCTAGGCAAAGTTTAAATGAATCAACGGTGCTGCAGTCCATGACATCTCGGGGAAGCCCATTCCATAAGTTGACAACTCGATTGAAGAAGAAATTCTTAGCTTCGTGTGAGTTAAAAGATTTACCAATAATTTTGCAACCGTTTCCCCGCGTGTAATTAGATTGGTCGATAGTGAAGTACTTACTACAGTTCATATTGTCGATGCCTTTGATGATTTTGAACACTTGAATTAAGTCGCCTCTTAATCTCCGCTCGGTTAAAGGAAATAGATTTAATTCTCTAAGACGCTCCTCGTACATGGTTTGTTCTTTAGGCTAGGTATCATTTTGGTAACTCTACGTTGAACTCGTTCTAGCTTGTCTATATCTTTTTGGTAATAAGTGCACCAGGATTGAACGCAGTATTCAAGAAGAGGGCGGACTAAGGAATTGTAAAGGGTTAGGATAACGTCTTTGGATTTATGGTCAAATGACCTGCCTATAAAGCCAATTATTTTGTTTGCCTTCTTTACAACTTCTGAACATTGTTGGCTCGGTTTTAGGTTACTCGATATTGTTACTCCCAGATCGGTTTCTCTGTTTACATTCTTAAGCTGAGTGCCATTCATCAAATAGTTTGCTTTCTCATTTTGTTATCCGATATGTAGTACTTTACATTTATCCGCATTGAAACTCATTTGCCAAATTTGGGCCCAACATGACAACTTATCTAGATTGTGTTGCATATCTTCAACTTGTTCTTTTGAGAGTACGCTATTTGCAATTTTTGTATCATCAGCAAATTTTGAGATTGTACAGGTGAGACCCTCATCTATGTTGTTGATGTAAATTAGAAAGAGAATTGGTCCTAGTACCGATCCCTGGGGTACCCCGCTACTTACATTGGTCCATTTAGATGCCTTACCGTTTATGACTACTCTTTGCTTTCTGTCGCTGAGCCAATTTTCTATCCATTTCAACACACCATCTTGTATTCCATGAGCTTTTAGTTTTAGAAGTAAACGTTTGTGGGGAACTTTGTCAAAGGCCTTTTGAAAATCAAGGTATATAATATCTACAGCTTTACTCTCATCGTAGAGGTTGAGGATATCGTGGAAGAAGTCTAAGAGGTTTGTTAAACAGGAACGTTTTTTACGAAAGCCGTGTTGAGTATCTTTAAGTATGTTATTTTCCTCTAAGTGATTTACGAGTCTGTCTCTTATGAGTGTTTCTAACATTTTACATACAACTGAGGTTAAGCTAATTGGACGATAGTTACTGGGTAAGGATTTGCTGCCTTTTTTAATATCGGTGTTACGTTGGCTAGCTTCCACTGATCAGGCATATTTCCAGACTGCAAGGATTTATTAAATAGCAATGTCAGTGGTTTGGAGAGCTCATCCTTAGCTTCCTTTAGGACTCTAGGTGAGATTTTATCAGGTCCAGGCGTTTATTTACCTTGAGTTTATCTAAACAATTCAATACTTCTCTCTCTGTAACGGTGATATTGCTTAGAACATCTGAATTATCAATCTGAATCGGCGATGGTGTAGGGATATCACTGAGGTCTTCCGTTGTAAAGACTGATGCAAAGAAGTTATTGAGGGCATGACTCATTTGTACTTCGTCTTTGGTGTATTCTCCATTTTCATCGACTAATGGTCCAACAGTTGAAGTAACTACTTTTTTCTTTCTGATATAACTATAGAATTCTTTCGGGTTTGTTTTACTTTGATTCGCAACATGTAACTCCAGGGTCTTTTTACTTTGCTTAATTAACTGTTTGGCTTTGCGTCGTATCTCTACAAATTTCACCCGTTCTTCGTCATTTTGTAAGGATTTTACTCTATCATTAGCAATTTTTTAGCAAGCAGACAGTTTGAAATATCTTTATTCCACCATTTGGGCTTATTATTAAGGCCTGGACGCCGTATTTTCGATGGTATGCAGTCCTGCACTGCTTTTAGGTAAGTGGTTTCGAATAATTCCCAAGATGTATTTATGTCGTTATTGTTAGGCCTAATTAAAAAGCTCCAGTCAGTTTCTTTAAACATAGCTCTAAGTTTATGAAAGTTTGCTTTCTTGAAATTAGGGACTTTTTCGATGCTGCTATTTGGTTCGTTACTAGTAAACTTTAAAGTGAAAGTTATTGTACGATGGTCGCTGTTACTGAATTCATCACCAACATTCAAATTCTCTATTAATTCTTCTTTTGTTGCAAGTACAAGGTCAAGAACATTATTACCACGGGTCGGCGATCGAACAAATTGATAGAGTGAACTCTCTTGCAAGTTCGCATACAAGTCATGTCCGGAGTGTGAAGTAAGAGTATCGCCCCACTTGGTCACAGGTAAATTAAAGTCGCCAAAAAATACGGTATCTTGTGAGTTACTTACATCTGCAATTTGTTCATAAATTTCTCGGTCAGTTTGCACTGATTGAGCTGGAGGTCTGTATATTAATGCAAGTATTATTGTTGTACCTTCATTATTCTTTATTAGCACAAAAGATGTGTCGACGTTCACAATTTGAGGTTTTGACAAGAGGGTCGGGTTAAGACTTTCTTTGATATAAAATAAAACGCCACCTCCATTTGTATTTATTCGGCTTTTCTCAAACATTACATAACCGGGAAGTGAATACTCTGCTAAAAAGTTTCTATCTTCTGTATTGAGCCAAGATTCTGTTATACCAATCACATCATAATTTTCAGTAAACACTAGTTCCTCTAAATCTGAAAATTTATTGCGTATGCTACGAGCGTTTGCATAGAAAACCTTTAAAGTTGCGGTTTTAGAACTCACAGAACGTTCTTTAATCAAATTTTTGGTTCTGGTCGGATCTACATTTACATTCATGGCTGTTATCAGTCCTCGGTCGTTATCCCTGGCAGTTTTGATACACGGGGGTATTTTCAGCAGTTTATACACTGTCTACACTCGTAACACTTAGGTCAGGTAGTTGAGGTAGGCTGAACTCTTCCCGTCTCAATTGTAATATACTAAGTGACCATAAGGCGATCTTTGGGTTTAACCTGAACTCTGAGCACATGCGGGTAAGAGTATTAACACTAGAAACTCGGCACTAGATACACAAATATATATTTAATTCATTCAGATGCTCTTTCGTTAGAGTGAACACCGAATATTATTATATATACTGTACCTGTATTGATATTAACACTAGGGCGCGCTTAAGTAACATAACGTCGAACACACTGTGTTACACATAGTATATCTATATATATGTGTTACAAAGAATCTGTGTAATCAGGGATTTCACGAAATCCCTAGTGAATTCGTGAAATTATATATTTTATTTCAACATATTTCTGATACCATGTTACATATTATAGGATATCTCATAGTGGACAGGTTAGGTTATGTTTAGTTTAACCAAACTACTATGTATCTTTCCGAACTTAATATTAAAGGAAGATAAAAATGTACTTTCAAATTTGATTACACGATTCATGAAATATATATTTATCATAGATTTATCTAGCTTGGCAAAATGTAACATAACTAAAATTTACAGCACATAACATTATAAAATGCAACTTGAAATATTAGGAACATAGAATTATATGCAAATTTCTAATTATATTTCACGAATTCACTAGAGACTTCTTGAAATCCCTGATTACGCAGATTCTCTGTAACATATACACTAGGAACACTGTACCTAACACAATGAATAACTAATTTCGGGAATGCAATACTACTGGACTTGAGGGATACATCTATCACTGTCTAGGTCCACTACGCCTTGGATAACATTACACGATTTTATTGAGCTTGGGAAGGATTTCTGGGAAACGAATAAGTAAAAAGTATTTCAATTTCCCTTCCAAAACTTTAAAAATCGTCTAATGATAGCCAAAATAATATGAACAATGGCCATGGTATAATGGAAAGGGATATTTATAGAATGAGAAATGTGAATATAGTACCGAGTGACAAATGTGAATATAGTACCGAGTGACAAATGTGAATATAGTACCGAGTGACAAATGTGAATATAGTACCGAGTGACAAATGTGAATATAGTACCGAGTGACAAATGTGAATATAGTACCGAGTGACAAATGTGAATATAGTACCGAGTGACAAATGTGAATATAGTACCGAGTGACAAATGTGAATATAGTACCGAGTGACAAATGTGAATATAGTACCGAGTGACAAATGTGAATATAGTACCGAGTGACAAATTTAAATGGAGTTTATCTTTTCAGTAAACCATGCCATTATTTTTAGAGAGAGAGAGAGAGAGAACTATTTATTCAGTCAATTCAATGGTATATCTAAAAATATACTCCATCATAAGGGTTCTCCAACAACAGAAAGCGTGCGTGTCGGTATTTTTCAAAGTTCTAACCAATTATTTCAATAGTTGGAGTCCATATTTATTTCAGGCATTACTTTGTTTCAGGATTTGTGTTTATTTGTTAATTTATTTATTTATTTATAATTTTCTTTAGTTTCCCCCCCAAGACCTCCACCGAACTTAATAAACTAAGAGATAACATGAATCGAATTTGTGCTCCTACAATCGAAATTTCGTCGATACAGTGCACTTCACAAACGAATTTTGATGTAATTATGGGTTTACTATCCTATACTGATAATTGATGTGCAGAAGTACAAAAATTACCATAGATCACTGTACGACCATGATAACACTGACAAACTTTCGATTGAGGCTCCTCTGTTAGGAAATAACAAACATTTGGCAATCCATAGCTCTTGTCGGCGTTGGCGCATTCGTATGTAACAAAATGTAGAGGTTTCGTACCTACTGTATATGTAAATATAGAAAATTTTAATTATTTTGTATTGACAATGAGAATAGTCATAGAATGAGTTAAGGGGGAAGGGTTTATATTTTGGTCGACTATTTCATATATATATTATTTTTTTAGTTTCCTCCCTATCCCTCTACAAACTTTAAAAACATCATCCATTAGATCCCCCTTCTAGATTAATGTGTACATTTTTCGATGGACAAATGTCCCGGGTTCTTCCAAAATTACAGGATCACTATCGTTCGCCAGGAAAAAAATCGACACCTAAATAGCACGAAAGGTCTTAATATTGAAAATAAATGGGGCGAAAGGTCTTTAAATCGACAAACTAACGGGGCAAACATCTTAAAATCTGAAAACTAATGGGGCTAAAAATGAGGTAGAAGGGGATCTAGAAAAATGACCCACCTCCCCTTAATAATGACGAGCGAGTTCCCACAGTTCCAATTATATTTGTCTGCAGCGTGAATTGGAAGACAAGCAGTGATAAAATAGCCTCTCGACCGTAATCTCCAAAATGTCTTTGTTTGTAACTTTTTACTTGCCGTTGTAAAGGCTTATCCCTCAATACCTACCTGAGTCTACTTACTTAGTACCGCCACGGGATCGAGATGGCGTTTGGTGTACTCGGAATACGGCACATTGTCGAGGTAACTACTTGTTGTACATCTAATATAGATCTGATATAACCGTCTTGGTGGTGTAATGGTTAGAGTGTTTAAAAATCTGCGTATGATAACCCAAGTTCGAATCCCGGTGGATCACATAATTTATATGCTTTCATTAATTTCATTGGAGATGTTTGGTGTTGGGGTGAAATTAATAAAATATAGAAAACTCATTTGGATTTGACTTGCTTGGGGAGATTTCCACTTGAGGGACTTTTTTCTTGACCCCTTTCTCCCTCATGTTTAGCCCCATTGCTTTTGAGATTTTAAGACCTTCTCCCTAGTAGTTTGGATATTTTAAGACATTTTGCCCCATTTCTGTCAATTTTAAGACCTTTCGTGCCGTTAAGGTGTCGATTTTTTCCTGGCGAGCGATAGCGAGCCTGTAAATTAAGAGCAACCGGCCTCCGGCCTGGAAATTTTTCTACCGAAAAATGTACAAATTTATCTTGAAAGGGGGTCTAGGGGGTGTAATTTTAAGCTTGATGAAAAAGTAGGGAACAAACTAAATACCTCCCCTTAAGATTACAATATGTTGTTTGTATTTGTGTTCTCTGTTTTATTAATTTGTTTGCTTTACGACGCTTTACGACGAAAATTAGTGATTTTGACATTTGGTCCTGTAGAATGCTTCATGGGCGAGTTTCTTTGCTGATAAACAATCTATGATTTATTTTTTCCACCATTGTGATTTATAATGTCTACAGTATAATTTTTATGAACGTCGGGTTTTTACTGGTATGCAAGACTACAGCATTATTATATATTTGTGTGAACGTTGGGTTTTTTACTGGTATGCAAGACTCTACAGCATTATCATATATTTTTGTGAACGTTTCCCAAATGTTCTCTTTATCTGTTGAGTGGTTTATGAAATTCCAATTGGTAATAATTAGGATTTTTCAGCTTGTGAAAGTCAGCCTTTCGGAAGTTAAGTTTTTTCTCCTGGCTTTCGTGATCACTTGAACTACAGTATATTAATCGCCTACCACGACTTGGTTTACTAAATCATCTTTTGTTGTGAGGGTTAGATCAAGAATATTGTTGCCACGAATATTGTTGGTATGGGGGAGTTGATAAACTGACATAGTGAACTTTTCAGTAAATGTGTAGTGAGAGAGAGAGAGAGAGAGAGAGAGAGAGAGAGAGAGAGAGAGAGAGAGAGAGAGAGAGAGAGCCTAGCCATTCACCAACAGGCATTAAACTCATTCATTACCAGTGCTACCTTCCTTTGACCTTTCACTCTCACTCACACAAATCATCTCTCCCACACACAATTCTCCCCATTTCTCTATATATTTGTCCTCGTTTGTTTCCTCTCACTTGTCCATTTACTTCTGGCCCCCCGATAATACTTATTTACTATTGAACCTTTTTTGTTATTCCAATCTTCAAATATCCTCTACTTTGTCTAGCCTTTTGGTTCCTCAGCCTGGTATTTGGTTTGACTACGAATCTGCCGCCACAGAATCCATTGACCACTATAATTCACAAACGACTTGAGTAATCCAGCTCATATTTCTACCATTTGGGAAGGGTCAGCCAGGGAATAGGTGTGCAAATGTATAGCCCATTTGTTGCAGCCCTTTTTGAGTTACAGAGGTTAGGGTTTACGATTTCTGCGCGGATGAAGGATGCGCTGGTCCTCTAGTCCTGGTGTTTTGGTGTCCTTCTGGCACGGTGTTGTTGATGGTGCTGATGGTTGCTATTTTTGTCATGGGTATAACAAGTAGTAGTAGTAGTAGTAGTAGTAGTAGTAGTAGTAGTAGTAGTGATTAAAAGTATGTAGTAAATAAAGAAATGGTACAAAATGAAGTAAAGGAGTATGCA
Organism: Paralithodes platypus; assembly: GCA_032716605.1. Taxonomy (NCBI): domain Eukaryota; kingdom Metazoa; phylum Arthropoda; class Malacostraca; order Decapoda; family Lithodidae; genus Paralithodes; species Paralithodes platypus. The sequence goes on along the minus strand of CM064519.1, from coordinate 15,303,631 downwards.
GACAGGGAGGTGTCTGTGTAAGTGTTAAGTGTGAGAGCGGAGGCAGAGCTTTTATGGCAGAGTGAATCCCTAACATTATTACTACCACCACCACCACCACCACAGAGAGAGAGAGAGTGTGTGTGTGTGTGTGTGTGTGAGTAGAGAGAGAGTGTGTGTGTGTGTGTGAATGAGAGTGGAAGGTTCAAGTCGCTCCTCCTCTTAGAGTTATATTCTTGTATAGTGTTTAGTTAAGGGGAGATGGGCCGTTTTGTTATGGTCTACTAATTCATTTATTCCTATACTTCTTAGTTTCCTCGCTAGACCTCCATCAAGCTTAGAAAAACACCCCCTAGCTTGACCCTCCTTCAAGATCATTTATACATTTTTCGGTTGAAAAATGTCCCGGCCGAAGGCCGATTCCTCTTAAAATGTCAGGCTCGCTATCGCTCGCCAGGAAAAAATCGACACCTAAATGGCACGAAAGGTCTTAAAATTGACAACGAAATGGGGCGAAAGGGGTTAAAATCGACAAAATAATGGGCCGAACGTCATATAATCTCAAAACAAATGGAGCTTAACTCGAGGGAGAAAGGGGACCATAAAATCGGGCCATCTCCCCATAAAGGGCGTCCATATATCCTTGCTCTGTATGTTGAAGCTTCTTTTGCTGTGCAATACTTCCTGGATAATAGACGACTTAATATATAACATGTATTTCCTGGTTAACCCGGGAGCTGCGGGGAGACTCTTAAGAGTTCCCCCGGCGCACTGCGGGGAGACTCTTAAGAGTCAGAGAAAACAAAAATCAACTTTTGACATCGAAAAAAAAAAAAAATTATATTTTTTTTTTTTATTTTTTTTTTTTTTTTGGCCCCTGGGCCATGCAAAATCTCAGTCCTCTACCTCCCCTCCTTCCCCACTTTCCTCCTCTCCTTCAGTTATCACCTATTTTCCCTGTTATTCCCTTATTCTGAGGTATATTTTCGTGCTAACATTAGAAATCCGATTGGAGGGTGTGGTCATCACTGATAGCAAGCGAGTGCAAGAGAGAGAGAGAGAGTATCGATCGACTGTGTCTCAGTGGCCTTGGGGGAAATTGGCGGGAAAGCAGATTGCCTCACCCATACATTATACAACTCGCGGGCTATATCTCCGATTTTGACCATCCAAACGCTGTTTTCACTCGTTTTATTGTTGTTTCAGGTTAATACCTTTATAATCAACCCATAATAGGCGCATATGGATAAGTATTAATGCTATTAATGGCACAATGAATATTTTAGTGACGGAAACACCTCAAATACGTCAGCACAGGGGACGTTTCCAATTACCCCCATGCGCACTTCAGAGGTTAATAGACGACTTAATATATAACATGTATTACCTGGCTAATAGACGACTTAATATATAACATGTATTTCCTGGCTAATAGACGACTTAATATATAACATGTATTTCCTGGATAATAGACGACTTAATATATAACATGTATTTCCTGGCTAATAGACGACTTAATATATAACATGTATTTCCTGGCTAATAGACGACTTAATATATAACATGTATTTCCTGGCTAATAGACGACTTAATATATAACATGTATTTCCTGGATAATAGACGACTTAATATATAACATGTATTTCCTGGTTAATAGACGACTTAATATAACATGTATTTCCTGGTTAATAGACGACTTAATATATAACATGTATTTCCTGGCTAATAGACGACTTAATATATAACATGTATTTCCTGGTTAATAGACGACTTAATATATAACATGTATTTCCTGGTTAATAGACGACTTAATATATCATGTATTTCCTGGCTAATAGACGACTTAATATATAACATGTATTTCCTGGCTAATAGACGACTTAATATATAACATGTATTTCCTGGTTAATAGACGACTTAATATATAACATGTATTTCCTGGCTAATAGACGACTTAATATATAACATGTATTTCCTGGCTAATAGACGACTTAATATATAACATGTATTTCCTGGTTAATAGACGACTTAATATATAACATGTATTTCCTGGTTAATAGACAACTTAATATATAACATGTATTTCCTGGCTAATAGACGACTTAATATAACATGTATTTCCTGGCTAATAGACGACTTAATATATAACATGTATTTCCTGGCTAATAGACGACTTAATATATAACATGTATTTCCTGGCTAATAGACGACTTAATATATAACATGTATTTCCTGGCTAATAGACGACTTAATATAACATGTATTTCCTGGCTAATAGACGACTTAATATATAACATGTATTTCCTGGCTAATAGACGACTTAATATATAACATGTATTTCCTGGCTAATAGACGACTTAATATATAACATGTATTTCCTGGCTAATAGACGACTTAATATATAACATGTATTTCCTGGTTAATAGACGACTTAATATATAACATGTATTTCCTGGCTAATAGACGACTTAATATATAACATGTATTTCCTGGCTAATAGACGACTTTATATATAACATATATTTCCTGGCTAATAGACGACTTAATATATAACATGTATTACCTGGCTAATAGACGACTTTTTTCTTTTTTTTTTTTTTTGTCTATGTGATTGAGGGAGGCAAAAGACATAACTGCCTATAGCGAGTGCCTCCCCCATAGTTGAAAGAGTGACAGGGCCAAAATCAAGGGACGTTCGAGCCAAAATGCCTGGACACACGGAGTTTGAAGCAATTTAAGTCATAGGAAGAGGGAAAGACTGATTCTGGGAGAGAGTTCCAGAGCTCAGCTGTTGAGTAGAAGAAAGTTTGAGAGTAACGTTTCACTCTTGGGTTGGAGAGTTGCACAGAGTAGGGGTGGGATTGAGTTGCAAGACGGGTACCACGTGCCCTACGTAAAGGAGGTGGTATGCACTGGGATAGCTCTGAGGAACACTGATTATTATAGTAGCGATAGAATAGCGAGAGAGATGCAACATTGCGGCGGAGAGAGAGTGATTGCAGAGAGTTGGTGAGTGGACGGGAGTTAATGATACGAAAGGCCTTCCTTTCAACTTTGTCTAGGAGAGCGGTGTGAGAGGAACCTCCCCACACATGTGAACAATACTCAATACAAGGGCGCACTATGCCCCTGTACAGAGCAAGAAGCTGTGCAGGGGAAAAGAACCCCCTAAGGCGGTTGAGCACACCCAGCTTCTGGGAGGCTGCCTTAGCAAGACTGGTAATATGGTCCTTCCAAATGAGAGCAGAAGAAAAAGAGACACCAAGAATATTGAGAGAAGATGAAGGGTTGATTTTTGTATTGTTGAAGAATAAGGGATAGTCCGCTGGGAGATCCTGACGGGTAGATAGATGGATACATTGGGTTTTGGAAGCATTAAAGTTAACAAAGTTTTCTCTGCCCCAATTGGAAATAGTATTTAGATCAGAATTTAAGAGTTCTATGGCTTCATTACGTTTGTCGTTGAGGGATTGCTGGCTGGGGCGTTCTGAAAAACTAATGGAGTAGTGCAAGGTTGAGTCGTCTGCGTATGAATGGATGGGAATTAAGGTACAGTTAAGGAGATCATTTATAAAAATTAGAAAGAGAATAGGAGATAGGACAGAGCCCTGAGGAACACCGGAGTTTATAGGGTGAGGAAGTGAACAATGGCCGTCCACAACCGCGGCTATGGAACGGCCGGAAAGGAAATTAGAGACAAAGGCACAGATGGAGGGATAGAAACCGAAGGAGGGTAGTTTAGAAATTAAAGATTTATGCCAGACTCTATCGAAGGCTTTCGATATGTCTAGTGCAATAGAAAAAGTCTCACCGAAGTCCCGAAAGGAGGATGACCAAGAGTTAGTAAGATATGAAAGAAGATCACCAGTAGAGCGACCCTTAACCCGGCAAGCGCGATAGGCCTCACGGAAGGCTTCCTATAGGGAACGTGATAGGCCTCACGGAAGCAAGACCATAAAAAAAGCCTTCCAAAAAAAAAAAGGGCCTATCAAAACAAAGGATTTTGTCTCTAGGTGAGATAATTCCCCTCTAGTACTCATCCATGTGTTTCTCACCCCTCCCCCTCCCCTCCTTCCCCACCTTATTCCCCCCTCCCCCCCCCTCCTCAATTATCACCTATTTATCCTCTTATTATCATCATTTATCGGTTATTTTTCTCTCCCGCGATAATGTAGCACAAGTGGGTTGCATAAAAGATCGTTATGCAACACCCAGACACCGGCACACACCGCCCCGCTCCGCTCGTCTCAGTTGACTCCCAGACAGCGAGAGGGGAGGGCTGCCTGTGGCTCTCTCTCGCCTGAGATTATGACCGGGTGGCCAATATCTTCGTTTTTCACCACCCAAATGCTTTTCCCACTTATTTTAGCACTCTTGAAGGTTCATATATACATCATATATGTAAAATAAAAGCATACCGAAAACAAATAATGCTTTATATTGTAAATATAACGAATTCTGTCAGAATCCAGGGCTAGAAATGCACAAATAACTACCCTAGCACCTAGGTCTATATCGCGCTTGTCAGGTTAAGGAAGCCATACTGGCGATCTGAGAGCAGATTATGAGAAGAGAAATGCTTAAGAAATTTGGAAGCAAGAATAGTTTCAAAAACTTTAGAAAGACAAGAGATAAGAGCAATTGGACGATAGTTGGAGGGTTGAGAGCGGTCACCCTTCTTTGGGACAGGTTGAATGTGAGCAAACTTCCAGCATCAAGGGAAGACGTTAGAGGATAGACAGAGACGAAAGAGTTTGCCTAGGCAGGGAGTCAGCACGGAAGCACAGTTTTTGAGAACAACAGGAGGAACACCGTCCGGACCGTACGCCTTATTTGTGTAATAACATGTATTTCCTGGCTAATAGACGACTTAATATATAACATGTATTTCCTGGCTAATAGACGACTTAATATATAACATGTATTTCCTGGCTAATAGACGACTTTATATATAACATATATTTCCTGGCTAATAGACGACTTAATAATTATAACATGTATTTCTATAAGTGTGTATAAAAACGACGTCTCTCTCTCTCTCTCTCTCTCTCTCTCTCTCTCTATATATATATATATATATATATATATATATATATATATATATATATATATATATATATATATATATATATATATATTATATATCAGTCTATCTATCTATCTCTCCACCTACAGCCTCACACAAAAGAGAGAGGGGAGAGATATATAGGCTACTATTAATTAGTAGCCAGATTTCATGTTTATCCGTTTCTGATTAGCTATAAATTAATTAGGAAGGTAAACAATATTTAGAGTAATATATGCTTCACAATATTTTATTTTGTAATTCATATACCGACATTGACAGTTATGTTAGCGTAAAGGAACAGACACTTGCACAAATTCGTGGTACCCTTACGTATATCAGTATGTAATTATTAATAATGCAAGTTATTGTAATTTATACACACCCATATCTAAACACTATTTATTCATTAAATATAACCATAAGTGAACCTCGATTGGTATATTTACATTATATAGAACATTTATGAGGCCCGGGAACTATTGTGAGTGACTGTAGGGTGAGGTGACAAGGGATCATTGTGTTCAACAGGAAGTTATCAAGGGAGTGGCCGTGTAATAACCAATAATATGGTTAGCTTATTAGGGAAGGTCGTGTTGGAAGCTGGGCTGGGCTATGCAATATGTAAAGCAGCGTATTGATGTGTACCAACATTAGCCTGTGTTCCCAGTCACATTACCGATTTAATTAGCGCAACGAATACAAACAAATATGCAATATGCTTTAAGTAATTTATTATATGATTGCATTCACTTCTGGATGCTTTCAAATTGACATTGCTTCCTTATATATATATATATACTGTCTGGAGTGTTGGTACACAGCAATACATGAATTTACTGACAGTTGTACAGTCGCGCTAATAAGTGATGACTCGACACCAACTATGTTTTGATAAATAATTGGTATCAGCAATATTTACACACGATTTTTTCTGTTTGAGTGAGATATACAACCATGTTCCTACAGTTACCCACCCAATTCAACATCTGACAGACATTAATACAGCACAGAGCAAGCCAAACGTAATGACAGCTGCGACATGACTTATTAGCGCGACTGTACACTCTAGGTCCACTCTAGCACCACTCCAGGACCACTCTGGGTCCACTCTGGGTTCACCTAAATGTTCAAAGGTATCCCGAACTGAATTGAATCTTCTCATTATTTCTTTATCAAATATTTACATTTGGAAGGCTCGCTATCGCTCGCCAGGAAAAAATCGACACTTAAATTACACGAAAAGTCCTAATAGTGACAAAGAAAAGTGGCAAAAGGTCATAAAATCGACAAACTAATGGAGCAAACATCTTAAAATCTGAACACTAATGGGGTTAAACATGGGGGAGAAGGGTATCTACAAAACCGACCCATCTCCCCTTAAGCCCGAGACCACTTCCAATGTGTATAGGCATTAATGACCGCGACCGTACACTGGATCCTGGCCTGGCCCAATATGACCTCTGGAACAGCAAAGCCAGCCTCCCAAATGTAAATATTAGCTAAAGAATTTAAGAGAACAGTTTATTCAGTTCGTGATAGCTTCGACAAAATACGACCACTATTTATGTCGTGATTTTCTGCAGCTTAAGTAGGATCTGTGGTAGTAAAACGGGTTAAGGGGGGTGACCTGTTTTGGTTCTGTCCTTTTCTATCTTTCTCTGGCTTGTATCCATTTGGCCCCATTCAGCCTACTGTTTTAAGACATTTATCCCCATCCAGGTGTCAATTTCTTACTGGTGAGCGGTAGCGAGCCAGCATATTTTTAATTTTTGTTAGACAGCAGGCTAAATTTGTAAATTTTTCGATAGAAAAATTTCTCCGGCGAAGCCGGATTTCTTCATATAATGCTGGCTCGCTATCGCTCGCCAGGAAGAAATCGACACCTAGATAGGGATAAACGTCTTAAAATAGTTGGCTGAATGGGGCCGAATGGATACAAGCCAGACAAAGAGAGAAAAGGACAGAAATAACAAAAAGCAGGTCACCCCCCTTAATGAAGATAGTTCGAAGCCAGTTAATTGATGTAGGCCCTTCTAAAATAAATGAATAAAATCGTCTAAATATTGCTAGAATACAATTAAAAATACGTCGCCGATACATTCGAAGCCTGTTAATTGATGGAGGCCCTTCTAAAAAATAATACAAATTGTCTAACTGTTTCTAGAATACAATTTAAATACGTCGCCGGTACAGAAGGGGTTAAATCGTAATTTAAAAACAAGGTAGCCTAATCCTGTGTAGCGGGGAGACTGTACTTAATCCTGTGTAGCGGGGAGACTGTACTTAATCCTGTGTAGCGGGGAGACTGTACTTATATCGCAATAATTTGGTAATGTTACAATATATTTTTACATTTTACATTCATAAATAGTCCACTAATATAATACTAGAATAGGTTAGGTTAGGTTTTCGTTAGGTTAGGTTAGGTTTTGGTTAGGTTTGGTTACAGATATTGTTCAATGTTTCTTAGTAAATAGGCATCTAAAAAAACAGTTCTCCCCGCTACACAGGATCTTACCAAAACCAATCCATTACTATAGTCAATTCATTATTGGTGGGGCAAACATTGTAACCCCTAACCTCTGTAACTGAAATAGGGCTAGAGCAAATGAGCTGTAAATTTCCACACCCATTCCCTAGCCAAGTCTTCCTATTTGGTAGAAACATTAGCTCAATTACTCCAGTCCTTTTTGAGTTACGATTTCTGCCCAACTTAGAATGAGCAGACTATAATATTCCGTGTTCTTTTCAGGGGTATCTACAGATTATAATATTCCGTGTTCTTTTCAGGGGTATCTACAGATTATAATATTCCGTGTTCTTTTCAGGGGTATCTACAGATTATAATATTCCGTGTTCTTTTCAGGGGTATCTACAGACTATAATATTCCGTGTTCTTTTCAGGGGTATCTACAGACTTTAATATTCCGTTTTCTTTTCAGGGGTATCTACAGAGTACAGACAATAATATTCCGTTTTCTTTTCAGGGGTATCTGGAACGTTCCGTACATCACCGGTGTGTATTTGGTCCAGCGGAGCGTGTTGGAGAACCCTGAGACCCGCCTGGAGTATATCTACCGCCTCTATGATGCTGATATGGCCATGGCTAACCACATGAGGGAGAAGGTCTGTACAATATTCTCAAGTAAGGGGGAGGTAGTTGCTTTTTATGGATCCCCTTCTCTCTTTTGTTTAGCATATTAGTTTTTGAGATTTCAAGACATTCGTTCCATTAGTTTGGCGATGTTGAGACCTTTCGCCCCATTTTGTTTTCAATGTTAAGACCTTTCGTGCCATTTAGGTGTCGATTTTTTTCCTGGCGAGCGATAGCGAGCCTGTATTTCTTAGAAGGAAACGGCCTTCGGCCGGGACATTTTTCTACCGAAAAATTTACAAATTTATCTTGAAAGGGGATCTAGGGGGTGTTTTTATGCTTGATGGAGGTCTAGCGAGGAAACTAAAAAATGAATTAATATATAAATACATAGACCTAATAACAAGCACTACCCCCTTAATGTATCTCTTTTAGTGGATGATAATGCACATGTTTACCTATTTACACTTTGTTTTCTTGTATAGAAGGTGGGTAGTAGTGAGGCTGTCTTACATGATTGATTAACAGTACAGCATTTGTCTTAACTGAACGTGTTTGTACCTAGTTAGATATGATATGCCCTGGGTTTGTTTACATATAGGAAGATTAGTATACGCCCCTGATCTTGTTTACATATAGGAAGATTAGTATACGCCCCTGATCTTGTTTTGCCTATTCCTCTCCCCTTTCCCTCCACATCAATTCTTAAAATGTTATAAAGTCACTTTCACTACAGCAGGCCTACTATTGTAGTGTTGTGAAATGTTATAAAGTCACTTTCACTACAGCAGGCCTACTATTGTAGTGTTGTGAAATGTTATAAAGTCACTTTCACTACAGCAGGCCTACTATTGTAGTGTTGTGAAATGTTATAAAGTCACTTTCACTACAGCAGGCCTACTATTGTAGTGTTGTGAAATGTTATAAAGTCACTTTCACTACAGCAGGCCTACTATTGTAGTGTTGTGAAATGTTATAAAGTCACTTTCACTACAGCAGGCCTACTATTGTAGTGTTGTGAAATGTTATAAAGTCACTTTCACTACAGCAGGCCTACTATTGTAGTGTTGTGAAATGTTATAAAGTCACTTTCACTACAGCAGGCCTACTATTGTAGTGTTGTGAAATGTTATAAAGTCACTTTCACTACAGCAGGCCTACTATTGTAGTGTTGTGAAATGTTATAAAGTCACTTTCACTACAGCAGGCCTACTATTGTAGTGTTGTGAAATGTTATAAAGTCACTTTCACTACAGCAGGCCTACTATTGTAGTGTTGTGAAATGTTATAAAGTCACTTTCACTACAGCAGGCCTACTATTGTAGTGTTGTGAAATGTTATAAAGTCACTTTCACTACAGCAGGCCTACTATTGTAGTGTTGTGAAATGTTATAAAGTCACTTTCACTACAGCAGGCCTACTATTGTAGTGTTGTGAAATGTTATAAAGTCACTTTCACTACAGCAGGCCTACTATTGTAGTGTTGTGAAATGTTATAAAGTCACTTTCACTACAGCAGGCCTACTATTGTAGTGTTGTGAAATGTTATAAAGTCACTTTCACTACAGCAGGCCTACTATTGTAGTGTTGTGAAATGTTATAAAGTCACTTTCACTACAGCAGGCCTACTATTGTAGTGTTGTGAAATGTTATAAAGTCACTTTCACTACAGCAGGCCTACTATTGTAGTGTTGTGAAATGTTATAAAGTCACTTTCACTACAGCAGGCCTACTATTGTAGTGTTGTGAAATGTTATAAAGTCACTTTCACTACAGCAGGCCTACTATTGTAGTGTTGTGAAATGTTATAAAGTCACTTTCACTACAGCAGGCCTACTATTGTAGTGTTGTGAAATGTTATAAAGTCACTTTCACTACAGCAGGCCTACTATTGTAGTGTTGTGAAATGTTATAAAGTCACTTTCACTACAGCAGGCCTACTATTGTAGTGTTGTGAAATGTTATAAAGTCACTTTCACTACAGCAGGCCTACTATTGTAGTGTTGTGAAATGTTATAAAGTCACTTTCACTACAGCAGGCCTACTATTGTAGTGTTGTGAAATGTTATAAAGTCACTTTCACTACAGCAGGCCTACTATTGTAGTGTTGTGAAATGTTATAAAGTCACTTTCACTACAGCAGGCCTACTATTGTAGTGTTGTGAAATGTTATAAAGTCACTTTCACTACAGCAGGCCTACTATTGTAGTGTTGTGAAATGTTATAAAGTCACTTTCACTACAGCAGGCCTACTATTGTAGTGTTGTGAAATCAGCTGTCCGGTCACCGTAGACTTAATAAATATTTAGGCCTATCTCTGTAAAAATGTGATCCCTTCTCCTTTGTTTTACCCACTCTTTCTCATGTTTTGCTGTCCCCAACTTCAATATCGATTGTTTTGTTCCAACTTTCCTTTAGCTCGAATAGTCGGTGGACCAGAATAAAACTTGGTACCATCAGAGAGGGCTTTTAGTACAATTACTGTAATTATCTACAAGACCCTTTTCTTATTATTGTGGAGATGTTATTATGATGTGATGGCCTTGGTTATTGAGTTCCATACTACTTACTATCCGTTTATTGGTGATTATGCTGAAAATTTTACCCTCTCAGATGGTACCGATTCCTGTTCATTTGTGATCTGGTCCATCGGCTATAAGCCCTCAGTGTCCTATAGATCGAGTAGGCCTATTAACTTTGTTTCATGGTAAGTTGTTAGGACATAACGTATATATCTGGCTTACACATTCAATGCTTGGCTAAGAACTTTAAAATAAGTGGATAAAATTTGATATCAAATTAACACAATTTTATTTTCCTTTTTTATGCCAGCATATTTGTTTGAATCTTTTGGAACTTTGAAGATTGGATATTGGTGCAAAATAATGTAAATGCGTACAATTTAAATGCGTTTCCTATCTTACAGTGTCTTTGTACGAAATTGGTGCTGTCTTAATTAGTGGATTTCTCCTTTCGTGCAGGGTGTTGTGAATAGTGTGTTTAAGTATGAAATTGGTGCAGAAATAATGTATTAAATATCTAGTTTTCTTGTAGAGTGTGATTATGTGTAAAATTGGTACATAAACCATGTTCTGTACCAAATATAGCACTCTTATCTTACAGGGTTGTGTGATTATGTACGAAATGTCTGTAAAATACATGTAGTGACTATATTATTTGTTTGCAGGGTGTGTTTATGTACGTGAGCAACGTAGAGGACTATGGTCACCTGGTGGACCCAGATTTCTTCCCCTCCAAGTACGTCCACAACGATATGTGGCAGATGAAGGCCAACACCCGGGACTGGCAGGCCAGATACATCTCACCTCAGTACTGGGAGGCGCTTAGTCCTTCATTCCTTAATCAGATGGTTTGTACATGCTACTGACACTCTTTTCATTGTAGCCAGTTTTTCAGAGGAATTCACTAGCACTCCTAACTTTTTACCACATTTGTTTTACCCAGATTGAAGGTTCCTATTGACTTCTAGGTAAACAGAGGCATGGGGTGTGAGAAGACTGCCAAGCCTTCTAATCCTGCCCAGGAGTCGAACTTGTGTCCTTTCGATTGTGAGCCAAGCGCACTAAGCATTGTGCCACAGAATCTATATAATTACATATGACAAAAATTACTGAAGCATATTTGTCATTCAAAATCCTTCTAATGTGTAGCAGATTATCTTGCTAACCCATAATACATTGTGCCTTGGTCATTACAGATCATTATTTCTATAGCAGTATTTGCATACCAGGATTTATGATTTCCAGTAAGTAAGGCAATTTATTTTCTGTTTCTAAATGTTAAAAAAACATGTGGGTCATGAGAAATAATGTATTAATTGTGAATTTGTGATACCTGTATACAAAAAGCATGTGAAGTAGGGAAAATCTTGCTCATAGTGTACAGGTATACTGTACAGTATGTGGTCTCAGATGTTATGGTCACCCGCAGAGAGTGAATGAACATTGATTGGTAAAAATGTACATGATAGTGTACTGTACTTGAAAGCAGAAAAAGGTATGGAAGACTGAAAAGAATAAGGTTTAATAGTATGTCTGTGATTGTGAGTATATGCAGCAAATGGATATACAGTATGAAGCAAGATTAAAATGAGTAGGGACACTTTGTGAAAGGAGATTTCATAAATGTCTAGTGTTACTATAATTTGACTTGAAAGGATTTCAACCCAGATATAGTTGTGAAATGTTTCAAGTATGGTATTGGGCATATGAAATTAAGCCATTAATGTTGATAGGAATTGAATTAATTCAATAGTGGCTTAAGCATTCACCGTTTTTCTTTGCAAGTGTTTTCCTTATATTGGTATAACACTTGTGGCAGTAATATATATCTGTACAATAGTGAGTTATCTCTTCCTCACTCCTCAGCCATGTCCGGACGTGTACTGGTTCCCCATCTTCACGCCCAGGTTCTGCCGAGAGCTGGTGGAACTGGCCGATGACAATGGAGGATGGTCCGATGGAAAAAATTCGGTAAGTGGAAGTTTGGTCTGGTCTACTTCTTACCCTTTAGTTTAGTCATATGACTTTTAATATATTCTAGCTTTCTCCAAATGATAATATTAAGCTTACTAAGACTACTCTAACCTCTCACATCATTAAAGTTTTCGAGCGAGTCCTGCGAAGCAAAATTTCAACATTCATGGAGACAAATGAACTACACAACACCGGTCAACATGGGTTCAGAGCGGGAAGATCATGTCTCTCACAACTTTTGGAACACTATGACAAAATTCTTAAAGCGCTAGAAGAAAAGAAAAACGTGGATGTCATTTACACCGATTTTGCTAAGGCATTTGATAAATGTGACCATGGTATAATAGCCCACAAACTGAAAGCAAAAGGTATAACTGGGAAAATCGGACGGTGGATATACAATTTCCTCGTAAACCGTAAACAATCAGTAGCAGTAAACCAAGTCACATCTGAGCCTTCGGATGTCAAAAGCTCAGTGCCCCAAGGAACAGTGCTAGCGCCCCTTCTGTTCCTCATACTAATTTGCGACATAGATACCAACACCAGACACAGTACGGTGTCGTCTTTTGCTGATGACACAAAATTAAGCAAGATAGTAAACACACAAGAGGACACGGGCCGACTGCAGGAAGACATGAATGTAGTGTTCCAGTGGACCAGGGAAAACAACACGCAATTCAATGAGGAAAAATTCCAATTGATACGGTACGGAGATAATAATGGTGTTAAAGAAATTACAAATTACTTAACAGAATCTAACCACATAATAGAACGGAAAGACAGTGTGAAAGACCTTGGGGTATTAATGTCTGAAAGTATGGGTTTCAAAGTGCATAACCAGGTCAAAGTGGCGGCTGCGAAACGTCTTAACGGGTTGGATTCTGCGTACTTTTAAAACACGCGGTGAATTGCCTATGATAACGCTCTTCAAATCTCTAGTGCTACCGCGGCTTGAATACTGTAGCGTATTAACATCCCCATACAAAGCAGGTGAAATAAATGACGTAGAGAGTGTACAAAGAAATTTCACTTCGCATATAAGTTCGATAAAACATCTACACTATTGGGAGCGTTTAAGAGCACTGAATCTGTACTCACTGGAACGTAGAAGAGAATGTTACCTAATAATATACACGTGGAAAATCGCAGAGGGTTTAGTACCAAACCTACATACTCCGATAGTCATGAAATTCAGTGATAGGAGAGGCTGGGAATGCGAAATCCCCCGGATGAATAACAGGGGTGCTATGGGCTCTCTGCGAGAGGGCTGGTTATCACACAGAGGCCCACGTCTCTTCAACAAACTCCCACGGCGAGTAAGAGACATGAGGGACATCTCGTTAGACAACTTCAAGAGAGCCCTAGATGTCGAACTGCAAAAAGTGCCAGACGAGCCCATCCTCGCAAGGGAGCGAGCTGTCGCTTCAAACAGTCTACTGCACCAAATCACCACCCATAACGAGGGGCGTCGCGCTCCTTGGTGCCGCTAGAAGAGTGGCGAACACATCAAAAGGTATCAAAAGGTAAGGTATCAAGATGCGAGTCTAAAGAGGAATAACTGTGTGTCTTTGTGTGGTAGCTTAGGCTGCCAAATATCCATTCACATTAAATACAGTTTTGTCTTATAAACCAGTGCAGCTCTGCATGAAGTGGCAAGTACTGGTAGTTTCCAGTACCTCTGGTTATTTTTGACAATGGTGGAAGATTTATAGCCATGGTAGGTAGGACGTTGTTAGCATTTCCTAGCCATCAAATGGCAACAAGAAGACATCCAGCCATAATAAAATACATTACTCCTGCCTCATGGTCATTCTAAGATCAGTGAACTGTTTTACCCAGTTATTACACAAGTGTTTTTTCTCATTACTATATCATCAGCGCTGGTCTGGCAACTATGAGGTAACTTTTAAATAATTCTGTCAGTCTAATTTCCGATGCTAGTCAAAAGAACCCAGAAATTTTGACAGGAAAATGTTGACAATCGAAAAATGTCCCATAAAAGTTCTGGTGTAATACCTCCTTAGGCCCATAGTCTCACAGAGCAGTGACTCAACCCCCTAGAGAAATATCATGGTATACATTCAGTCTGACTCATATTCACATGGATGGAGGCCTTTATAGTACAATCGCGCTAATAAGTCATGTCTCGGCACCAAGTATGTTTTGATCAATAATTGGTATCAGCAATATCTAAGCTTCATTTCTTCATATCGAGTCAAATGTACAAACATGTTCCTACACTTACCCACTCTATTCAACTTCTGACAGACATTAATACAGCACAGAGTAATCCAAACGTAATGACAGCTGGGACATGACTTATTAGTGCGACCGTACATAACACCTACGAATACACAGAAAGAACCTCTCACAATGAGTGTATAACCATTTGTTTCCTAGGTCTTTCCTAAACTGCCTTTTAGTTTGTTTATTGTTTTCAGCTTACAATTTATGTCTTTTTTTTTATTGGTCTCTTGTATTTAGTTTTGGTCCCTCATTATTGATCTCTTGTCAATATCAGGTATTCCTGATCTTGTTATCTTCAAAGGAGTACAAAGGAAATCAAGCAACAACAGATCTAGTGACCCTTCTAGGCTGCTTGTCCTCCAAAACACTGAGGATCAAGTGTCCAAACAGTGGTTTAGAGCGGGTAAGGGAACATTGGAAAGGGAACTACTGCCCTGGAACTAATGTCCGTGGCAGGATTAGGAAGTTAGTAGAGGACAGATGGGTTAGTAACTGATGGGAGGATAAAATAAAGTTATTCATTTACAAACGCAGTCAGTCGCGGGTTTGATGCGAGATATTTGTCTAGGCGGAATTTAAATTAATCAACGGTGCTGCAGTCTATAACGTCTCGGCGAAGCCTATTCCACAAATTGACAATTCGATTGAAGAAGAAATTCTTAGATTCGTGTGAGTTAAAAGATTTACCAATAATTTTGCAACCGTTTCCCCGCGTGTAATTAGATTGGCCGATAGTGAAGTACTTCCTACAGTTCATATTGTCGATGCCTTTGATGATTTTGAACACTTGAATTAAGTCACCTCTTAATCTGCGCTGGGTTAAAGGAAATAGATTTAATTCTCTAAGACGCTCTTCGTATGGTTTGTTCTTTAGGCTAGGTATCATTTTGGTAACTCTACGTTGAACTCGTTCTAGCTTGTTTATGTCTTTTTGGTAATAAGAGCACCAGCATTGAACACAGTATTCCAGAAGAGGGCGGACTAAGGAATTGTAAAGGGTTAGGATAACGTCTTTGGATTTATGCTCAAATGATCTGCCTATAAAGCCAATTATTTTGTTTGCCTTCTTAACAACTTCTGAACATTGTTGACTCGGTTTTAGGTTACTCGATATTGTTACTCCCAGATCGGTTTCTCTGTTTACATTCTTAAGCTGAGTGCCATTCATCAAATAGTTTGATTTCTCATTTAGGTATCCGATATGTAGTACTTTACATTTATCCGCATTGAAACTCATTTGCCAAATTTGGGCCCAATGTGACAATTTATCTAGATTGTGTTGCATATCGTCAACTTGATCTTTTGAGAGTACGCTATTTGCAATTTTTTTATCGTCAGCAAATTTTGAGATTGTACAGGTGAGACCCTCATCTATGTCGTTGATGTAAATTAGAAAGAGAATTGGTCCTAGTACCGATCCCTGGGGTACCCCGCTACTTACATTGGTCCATTTAGATGCCTTACCGTTTATGACTACTCTTTGCTTTCTGTCGCTGAGCCAATTTTCTATCCATTTCAACACACCGTCTTGTATTCCATGCGCTTTTAGTTTTATCAGTAAACGTTTGTGGGGAACTTTGTCAAAGGCCTTTTGAAAATCAAGGTATATAATATCTACAGCTTTACTCTCATCGTAGAGTGCACTCTCTTAGTGCACTCTCTCTCTCTCTCTCTCTCTCTCTCTCTCTCTCTCTCTCTCTCTCTCTCTCTCTCTCTCTCTCTCTCTCTCTCTCTCTCTCTCTCTCTCTCTCTCTCTCTCTCTCTCTCTCTCTCTCTCTCTCTCTCTCTCTCTCTCTCTCTCTCTCTCTCTCTCTCTCTCTCTCTCTCCTCTCTCTCTCTCTCTCTCTCTCTCTCTCTCTCTCTCTCTCTCTCTCTCTCTCTCTTTCAGCTACAAGTTATTATGACATATGTCTCATTTGATAGATTGATGCACATTAAGTATATTAATTAATAGATTATTGGTTGAAGAGTAATGTGATAATATTGTTTTCAGGACCCGAGACTGTCTGGAGGCTATGAAAACGTGCCGACGGTAGACATCCACATGAACCAGATGGAGTTTGAGCAGGAGTGGCTGTATATCCTCAAACACTATGTCAAACCACTGGCAGAGAAGGTCTACCTCGGCTATGACAGTGATGTAAGATTATTGGGTCTTAATATTTATATTAAGGGGGGTCACTGGCTTTTTTTTCATCTTTCTCTGTTTCCCTGGCTTGTATCCATTCGGCCCGATTCAGCCAACTGTTTTAAGATGTTTATCCCCATCCAGGTGTCGATTTTTTCCTGGCGAGCGATAGCTAGCCAGTATTGTATGGAGAAATCCGGCTTCGCCGGAGAAATGTTTCTATCGAAAAATGTACAAATTTAGATTGCTGTCAAAACAAAAGTATATAATAAATATGCTGACTTGCTACTGCTCGCCAGGAAAATATTGGCACCTGGATGGGGGTAAATGTCTTAAAACAGTACTGTAGGCTGAATGGGGCCGAATGGATACAAGCCAAAGAGGGAGGGAGTGAGTTTGATGGAGTTTGATTTACTCTGGAGATGGAGTTTGACCAGGAGTGGCTGTATATCCTCAAACACTACTGTATGTCAAACCACTGGCAGAGCAGGTCTACCTCGGCTATGACAGTCATGTATCATTATTGGGTCTTATTATTTTCATTACAGGCCGTAGCTCGATTGGTAGAGCGTTCGCCTGCTAACCATGAGGTTAACGGTTCGAGCCTCGGGCCAGCCAGTGAGTTATTGGCAGATGTCAGTGCTGTTGGTGAACGGTGCGGTCTAGCAATCTGTGGCAACTATTCACTAAGTCCCTGATTCATCAAGGCACCCACCCTAGCCTTGCTATTCAGCAGGGAGTGTATGGTGGTAAAAACTGCATCATCATCATCATCATCATCAACTTATGTAATGCTCTTTTGTTTATGCATTTTTGTTTATGTTTACTTGTGAACCAATTTACTGTACACTAATATTAATAAGTCTCACATTTTCTCCTTTCTATGTAGGTCCACTGTATAATATATATATATATATATATATATATATATATATATATATATATATATATATATATATAATATATATATATATAGTTTATTATAACTACAGTACGAAGTGAGGACATCTAGGGCTTACTCATGTTGTTGTTGTTAGGGCAATGCTTATTAGAAATTGCTATTTCTTGGTTGTTACTAACGAAATTTAGTGATCTTTCCTCTATGCTCTAGGCAGTAACGGAGCCCTTTTTTTAAATTTTGTCCTGTGCGTCGAACCACGCACCTCATAGTTAACGCAGACCTATAATCTGCTTGGACTTTGTTTATGTAAGACCAAAATAAAACAGACTCTTGTTCTAAAGTTTTTGTTTGTTTTTATATATATATACTGTATAAGGTTACTAGTTAATTAATTAATTTTTCTTCCACATACAGGCTCAAGCGATCATGAACTTCATAGTCCGTTACCGCCCCACTGAACAGTCCTTCTTAAGACCTCACCACGACTCCTCCACATACACCATCAACGTAGGACTCAACCAGCCACACATCGATTATGAGGTACATAGGTCATTTTCATCAATATTTTTGTTTAAAGTTGGCCACATGAACTTTTATCCACTCCTTGATGTTATGTATGGAAGGAAATATAGTAAGAGTGAATAAGAAGTGTACCCTATCATTTCATATGAAATAGTTGATTAATTTTATCTATTAACATTTTTATAATAAATTATTCTTGTATGTCAACCACACTATTTTCATTCCATATGTTATATCACAGATTGGGTACAAATTAATGTAGTCAACTGTACAGTCAAGAGCACAAATGGCGACACACCCATTTGAATCCTTATCGAACGCACACGAGACAATACAATGCATTATTTTAGTCCAGATGCTTCAGAATTTGGCTTTAAACATTCAAAGATTCACATTGGTGTAACCTTATATATGTTGAGAAGCTACAAGAAACAGTCAACTTTATATACTTCATTGCTAATACGTAGGCAGTGTCCACCATTCTTTAACTGCCTTCGTGGTGTAATGCATAAGGTGTTGATATTCGGTGTGAGCGTCCTGGGTTCGAATCCACGGACTGCCACATGTGTTTGTAATATTTCATTAATCGATTTTAAGAGTAGAGTTGGTTGTTGGATAGAACATAATAATACTATACTATTTTGCCTGGTCATAATGTGGTCTAGTGGTTTAGATGCTGGAGTGCTGCACTACTGGCCTGGGTTCGAACCCTGGCTGGGGCATGACATAAAAATATTAATTTATTTAGGGCTCTACTTGTTTATTCAGTGAGGCCTTGAATGTGCCCCAGATTATAAGTACCCTTCTCTAGTACTTAGTTGCTAGTGTTTGTGTGTGAGGTGTAGACATAGGCCTGAGGTGTATTAGCTCATTCTGACAGTGTGGTAATCCCGACACTGACTTACGGAAGCGAAGCATGGACGTTTGAGAAGAGACTCAGACTAAGAGTGAGAGGGGTGGAAATGAGTTACTTGAGAAGTGCGTGCGGAGTTACATGGAGGGATAGACAGACGAATGAGGAAGTAAGAAGGAGGTGTGGTGTAGAGGTAGATGTGCTGGAAAGTGTGAAAAGGAACAACTTGAGATGGTTTGGCCATATGGAACGTATGGGAAGCGAGAGAATGACTAAGAAGGTGTACGAGAGCTAGGTGGAAGGACAGAGAGGGAGAGGTAGACCGAAAGAGAGGTGGGAGGATGGAGTGAGGAAGTACTGTATATGGATGAAGGCGGTGCTGGTTGGGAGAAGGGGCGTCGACTGACTGGGGACAGAGGTGCATGGAGGCGGTTCGTTCGTGGCCACCCCTTCGGGGATCACGGCGGCAGGCAATAGATAGATAGACCGTAGATTTTTGGGATGGCAAAGAGACTACCAGACTGCTGATTGAGTAGTTCATAGGGAGTGATTGAGATTATATTGAGGTCACGGCAGTTTTTCCGCGAGACCATTAACCAGTGTAATAGAATATATAACCTAGGACTTGCTGTTAGACTAATTTAGTTGATGAGATAGTTAGGCAGGCAAACATTGCTGCTGAAGTTAAATTACCTATTTCGTTGAAAGAAAAGCATATCATTGACAGAAATATGTATTACGAAAATGATTAGCATGCTAACGTAACAAGAATAAAATTTCCACAAAGAGTAAAGAGCTGTTGCCACTTCTGACCATGAGATGACACCCACTTCACCTTAAAGGGAAGGTGTATACCTCGTGTGTTACGAGTGCGATGACCTATGCCTCGGAGACATGGCCAGTTAAAGCGGAGGATATCAATACAGTACAATTGAACGGAATGAGAAGAGAATGGTGAGATGGATATGTGGGGTTAACCTCAGGGACGGTGTATCAAGTGAGGAATTAAGAAGGCGTCTGGGCTTTAGGAGTATCAGTGAAGTGATGCCCACAAACCGACTTGGTTGGTTTGGACACGTGGAGAGAATGGATGATCCGTGCTGGGTGAAGAAATGCCGGACTGTGAATGTGGGGGGAACTGCGCGTAGGGGTTCACCTAGAAAGACGTGGGATCAGGTACTCCGGTCTGATCTCAAAATAAAGAACTGACAACAGAGGCAGCCCTTGACAGGGTCACCTGGAAAGCCGCCATTTACGACGTGAGACTGTAACCACACTCTCTGTGGACAAATGGTCTTTAAACTTATATGTATATATGTAATCACAAAGAAATAAATACATTTACTTAGTGACTCCTGTATAAGTTCCTTTAATTGGTTATTTGTAGGAACCTAAATTCAATGCTGAAATATGTCAAATACTGAATAATGACCAAAGTGATAACTCGTCATGGAAATTAACAATTCCAAGGGATGAAATTATACACTTTGGTCGTAGTATTCAAACCCAGTCAGATGATTTAAATTTATCTCAGTTAGAAGCAAGGAATATAAACAACACAGGGAGAAAGTACTAGAATAAATAGGTTTTTTAAATAAAGTCAATATTCATGATTAACTGTCGAATTATTCCAACCCTCTAGAATATGATTTTTATTTCATAATTCAATGGTAATAATAAATTATAATTAATGTTATGTATGTATGTAAATATACTTTTCTGTTTGTCAGGGCGGTGGAGCTCGGTTCATCCGGTACAACTGTTCGGTGGTGAACACTCGTGTTGGTTGGGCTCTGATGCACCCTGGCCGACTCACCCACTACCACGAGGGACTCCAGACAACCAAAGGCACCCGATACATCATGATCTCCTTCATCGACCCTTGAGACGCACAACTCACTAGATTTTCCAAGACTCCAAAGACAAATGGTAAGATTGATACATGGATGGTCATCTTTTCAGGCCTTTTCATTTATTTTTTATTGTTTTTTATTTGTTTTCTATTTTTTGTTTTGTTAGCTTTTACAAAATTAATTCAAATACTGTATAGGCCTATATAAATTTGTATTAATGTGATTATTCTTCCATTATTGGTTAGTGGGGATGCCAATCATCCATTTTATGTGATCAATGTTTTAGTCAAAGAATATATCTTCGATGAAAAGTGTGTTAAGTGAGTTATTCAGTAATATGCTCCATCATCACATCAAGGTGGTTGACCTATAGCCTGGGGCGACAGTTGTAACGGAGGATATTTCTCAACTCTGACATCTTACTCTAACCCCTCCAACTTTAGCATCGAGACATATTAGACGGCTATTTATGTAACGCCACAGCGTTGATACCGTATCGACGGCATTCTCGCCCTTATTTACCCCTGTTATAGGGGTAAACAAGGATTCCCAGATGACCTCGGTGAGTGCTTTTATGCATGTATTCCTTCATTACTAACCCATACCATGTCTTTTCTGGAGAAAACAAATATAAATTTGCCTGTGTTCTAGGTGTCAATCAATAATATATCTGCTGGGGCTTAATGGGTTAGCCAAACTGGG
Organism: Paralithodes platypus; assembly: GCA_032716605.1. Lineage (NCBI taxonomy): Eukaryota > Metazoa > Arthropoda > Malacostraca > Decapoda > Lithodidae > Paralithodes > Paralithodes platypus. The sequence continues at coordinate 15,281,788 of CM064519.1, read as the reverse complement.
TTGGATACTGAACTGGTCTTCTCACAAAAATTCCGGCCCTCACTTCTGGAGATTGAACACGGGACCAACCAGTTACTAGACCAGCACCTTACCACTAAGGCAATAGAGATATGTACTTACCATCTATTAAAATGAATAATTAAAACAATCACAGCCACCAAAGGTGGCTGTGGAAACAGAAAGGGTTATCTGCCAACTGCAACACAGCAGTTATTTGGGTGACCTTGGCTCCAGCACCACATTACCACCTCCAGGGACCATATGGGACTGTTGGGAGCAGAACACTATTCTCAACTACAGGGTCATACGTCCTTACTGGCCTATATTGGCTATATTGTCAACCACCTTGATGTGATGGTAGAAAGTATAACTGATCAATGACCTGATACACTTTCCAGCAAAGATTGCATTCTCTGACCAATACATTGGTAATAGAACTGGATAATGGGCGTCCCCACCTACCAACCTAATATTTATTTGAAGTAATATGTCTGTAGTTTGTTTAAAAGCTAGTAAAATAATTATCATATATTAACAGTTAATAAACAAATATTTTCTTTTCAGATAAATTGGACAACTCTTCAAGTAGCATTAGTTGTATTTCCTTCCTCCAAATTGTTAGCATTTAGATTATGTTTTCATGCATGTTGTTAAAACAATATATTACTTTACTATTGAATTAATGGCTATTTGCCATTGCTGGTGGCTGGGTGATGTGTATGGGTTTTGTGTTTCATTGATTTAAGCGATTCGTGTTTGTTTTTTTGGTTTGGTTTTGGTTTACGAGCGCCAGTGAATTTTGCGGAAAAATTGGCGCTTGTGAGAAATAAGTAACATGCTTATTATTATTATTATTATTATTATTATAAGCATAAGTGATATAAATGGGCATATTACAGTACATTGATTGATCTCTCACACTGTAATCCAAATTTATTTTTCTACCATAAGTGTTTATACTTATTATTTACATAGAAAAGTAGACACTCTTTCTCTCTACTGATTGTCTTGAATCTCATTTTTAGTAAATATGTCAGCATTTACTTTTACTATTATGATAAACTGGTCTAACTTGTATAGAAATTTAATTTCTGATATTTTACAATTTGCATATCGTAAGAGTAGGTTCTATGATAGTCAACCCTTCACATTAGTTTAACCCATTCTGTACCGGCGACGTAATTTAAATTTTACTCTAGCTATTTTTAGACGATTTTGTGCAGTTTACGAAGGATCTGTGGTAGTAAATTTTTTTAAGTGAGATAGTTAAAAGCATGTTAATTGCTGGAGAACCTTTTTAAACTGAATATAATTGTCTAATAGCCAGAATAAAGTTAAAAGGACGGCATCAGTAATGAACGGATTAATATGTTGAACGCAGCATCTGTGGAATTGTGGCTCATGGTTCCTTGGAGCAGCATAATTTCAGCATTGTTCAACCATTCTTCCTTCCCTTATACGGTAGGCACCTTCATTGATATTTTTATCGGTAATTTAACTAATATAGACATTCACGAGTAGTATTAATGCTGGACCATTATATACTAGCAATATTTCATATATATAGGCTATACTTATGGTTATGTTAACAAATTATAATTTAGGTAACCCCTTATGTTCTGGTACGGTCGAGAGCACTAATAAGGTTACACCCATTAGAATTTTTGAAACTTTAAAGCTAATTTCCTAAGTATCTGGGATACAGTCAAACATTATATTGTCTCATTTGAGTTTGTTATTGCTTCAAATAGGCACAATTGCGCTAATAAGTGATGTCTCGGCACCAAGTATGTTTTGATCAATAATTGGTATCAGCAATATCTAAGCTTCATTTCTTCATATCCAGTGAAATATACAAACATGTTCCTACACTTACCTACCCTATTCAACATCTAACAGACATTAATACAGCACAGAGCAAGCCAAACGTAATGACAGCTGGGACATGACTTATTAGCGCGATCGTACATGGCTATTCGTACTTTCCACTGTACCATATTATATTCTCTTCAAGTGCTGCCTAACACAAATATGTTAATTTTTCAAGAGTCACTTATGAAATGTTTTTCATCATGTGATATAGAGTTTATGAAGGTAGTAATAGCTCTCTCTCTCTGGCTTGTATCCATTCGGCCTCATTCAGCCTACTGTTTTAAGACGTTTACCCCCATCCAGGTGTCAATATTTTCCTGGCGAGCGGTAGAGAACCAGTATATATATATTTTTGTTTTACAGCAAGCTAAATTTGTACATTTTTCGATAGAAAAATGTCTCCGTCGAAGCCGGATTTCTCCATACAATGCTGGCTCGTTGTCGCTCGCCAGGAAGAAGTCGACACCTGAATGGGGATAAACATCTTAAAACAGTTGGCTGAATGGGGCCAAATGGATACAAGTCAGAGAAAGAGAGAAAAGTAGAAAAAGATAAAAAAAAAATGGTGATCCCCCTTGAAAATCTGTGGTCCCCTTAATGTTTTTTGTGTTGCAAATACAACCATCTGGATGCATTTTTGGATGGAAATTACTTTTCATTAAATAATGGTTAGTTAGTTATGTAGTTATGTAGAGCAGATTAATCAGACCACTGAGCTCCATACGGAACTCTCATAGGTCTGGCCCGAAGGATTAGATCAGATTACTGAAAGGAGCTTAAGGCGACGCAAAAAACGGACGATGGGGGGGAAGGAAAAGGACGGAGAATCGGATAAAAGGTCAGTGAATGATTTAGTACCAAATCAAGCCGTACGCAGACGGGCAGTATCTGGGCAGTCAAAGACGTGGCAAACAGTTAGAGGGGAATGACAGGAAGAGCAGGTAGGGGGCGGAGTGCGGGGAGTGGACATTAAATAACCGTGAGTCAGCCGGGAATGGCCTATCGTAAGTCTAGTTAGTAAAACTTCCTCACACCTGTGAGACCTGGAAGACGAGGGCCAAGGACGGACAGAAGGTTTGATCGCACGGAGTTTATTATTGCAGGGTAGAGCATCCCAATGAGATTGCCACGTGCAAAGAATAGAAGGCCTGAGTAAGGATAGCCAATCACCTAATGAAAGGTGGGGGTGGCGAGGGATCATTAAAATAGCATCCTTACCCGCAGCATCGGCGTCTTCATTGCCACGGACACTGATGTGAGCAGGAATCCAACATAACTGGACCTGGAATCCACGTAGGCTCATCTCGTGGAGAGCGTGTTTTATGGCTAAAACTATTACGTGGGAGGACAAATAAGCACGGAGCGCTTCGAGGGCACTATAAGAGTCACTGTAAATTATAAAGGGCTGTTGAGGGGTGTCACGTATAATGTCAATAGCGGATTGGATAGCTAAAAGTTCAGCAGTAAAGATAGAGGCTTGGCGTGGGAGAGAAAACTGAAGGAGCTTAGTAGAGGACACAGCAGCGAGGCCTACCCCAGAGTCAGTCTTAGACCCGTCAGTGAAGATGGCAAAATGGGGGCCTTTACGACGTACAGTAGAGTCACGCATCTCACGCATTTCGATCCCACGATTACGCATCCCACGGTACTATCCAATGGCTACCTGAATTCACATCCCACGAAAAACCACACGATTCCCACGGATACAGAGCTAATGAAAGCTCTACAGGACGCCGAACTTGATGCCATGGACGATGATTTCACGGGTTTTTGGCGGCGACGGTGGGGTGACGGAGAACGAGAGTGGGGCCACGGAGGGTGGTAACTAACATCCGCCTCCCGTCTATCACCACATCCATCACAATAAGCACCTCATCAACTTTTCTAAGTTTTTTGTTTGTGTTTTACTTACCTTTCTTTTCATAGCAGCTTGAAAGCCTGTAAGCTTGTTTTGAAAGGCGTCCGTCCGACGCATGTAAACAACAGCCGGTAAGGCGTCGCTTGTTTGTGTGTGGCTGTGTTATTGTTAAGTAGTGAAAAGTGGCTGACATTGCCACAAAGTTCTCTCCACAGAAATCAATTTCACAACTGAACCAGTTGACTTAGAGAGCTCTACTCAATGCCATTCTACAGGTACGAAACACATCTACGCTTGGGGATGCGCGGGAATGCGGAAGCAGTCAAAATAAAAAAAATACGGTAGCCTAGGCGAGACGTTTTTTCGGCCAAATCCCCCAGGTTTTGGGGATATACCGGTATTATAGAATGCGTAGCCAAGGCTGGAGGGTTAAAGCAACTTACTTTGGATTATTGGCATGTAAAGTGATAGTCAATAGTCGCCCGACGATAGCCTCCAGTACTTTTGTAATATTCCCCATTACTTTAATACTCTGCATCCCACGAATTCCGGTCCCACGGTAATATTTCGGTACCAATAAATCGTGGGATGCGAGATTCTACTGTATGTGTTCGAGTTCTTGTTGGCAGTGATGGCTAGGGACAAAAGGATATCTCTTAGAGAGGAAGGAGAGGTGAGTGCAAACATTGGGGTAGTCTTCATATTTGTTCCAGAGATGTTTGAAATGTATCCTAGGTAGCTTTTTCTAGTGTTAAGGTTAAATAATCCACTTTTTCTAGTGTTAAGGTTAAGGGGGGTCACCGGCTTTTTTTATCTTTCTCTCATTTTCTCTTTCCCTGGATTGTATCCATTGGGCCCCATTCAGCCAACTGTTTAAAGATGTTTATCCCCATCCAGGTGTCGATTTCTTCCTGTCGAGCGATAGCGAGCCAGCATTGTATGGAGAAATACGGCTTCGCCGGAGAAATTTACAAATTTAGCTTGCTGTCAAACCAAAAATATATATATGCTGGCTCGTTACCGCTCGCCAGGAAAATATTGGCACTTGGATGGGGGTAAACGTCTTAAACAGTAGGCTGAATGGGGCCGAATGGATACAAGCCAGGGAAAGAGATAAAAGGAGAGAAAGAGAAAAAAAAACGAGGTGGGCTCCCTTAAGTAATTCACAATAATTAATCAGAATTCCTAGCTATTATTTAGTGTTTTGTTTATCATATGTTAGAGTGGAGTGAGGTGAGGTGACAAGAGCATGAAGGGGAGGCAGACCGTTTTTCTGGACCCCCTTCTCCCTAATGTTTAGCCCCACTAGTTTTGAGAATATAAGATGTTCGGCCCATTAGTTTGGCGATTTTAACACCTTTCGCCCCATTTTGTTGTACAAATTCATCTTAAAGGGGGGTCTAGGGGGTATTTTTCTAAGCTTGATGGAGGTCTAGGGAGGAAACTAAAAAAATATATGAATAAATTAATTAATAGATCAAACAAACGGCCAGTCTCCCCTTAATTGTCACTATCTGGTCTTCCAATATATAATGAGCTCCATAGATAAATACATAGGAATATTAGACAGCTCTTCACTACAGCATTTGCTAAGTGATAATAATAGCTACTATAGTCTAATCATTATAATTAGACCAAAAATCCTTATCACTAACCTATATAACTCAAAAAGGCTAGAGCAAATGAGCTGTAAATTTCCACACTTATTCATAAAATAAAAAATGTATAGGAAAAGTGGGGATTGGGCCTGAGTATATAGATATAGATAGATTCATAACTTGACTCTTCATAAATGGTAGAACAATGAGCTCGTTTACTCCAGCCCTTTTATAATTATGAGAGGATTGGGTCGGGATTTCTGGCCTACTTATAATGAAGGGACTATAGTCTTTAGTGTATAGTATTTCTGGCCTACTTATAATGAAGGGACTATAGTCTTTAGTGTATAGTATTTCTGGCCTACTTATAATGAAGACTAGTCTTTAGTGTATATTATTTCTGGCCTACTTATAATGAAGGGACTATAGTCTTTAGTGTATAGTATTTCTGGCCTACTTATAATGAAGGGACTATAGTCTTTAGTGTACAGTATAGTATTTCTGGTCTACTTATAATGAAGGGACTATAGTCTTTAGTGTATAGTATTTCTGGCCTACTTATAATGAAGGAACTATAGTCTTTAGTGTATAGTATTTTGAAATGCACATCTTTCATATTTGATTGAACACATACACAATACTATATTAATAATTCAATTTAACATAAGTAATTTAATACTATATACATAACTATACATAAATATAAAAATATATAAATACAGTACATAACTATATTAATTTAACGTAGAATTAACCCTTTCAAGATCCAACACATTTCTTTTCTGTTTTCTGGTAATTATTAGGCGATTTTATTCAGATTAGGAAGGGTATATGGAAGTCAGAGGGTTGTTGTTGTTGTTGTTGTTGTTGTTGTTGTTGTTGTTGTTCCCGTTCCCCAAGCTGCCTGGCCGAACAGCCCCAAGGCCCCAAGCAAGGCCAAGGCCATAACCGAGCGCCCCCACAGAACCCTCCCTGCCGACCATAATAAAGCCTGGGTGACCGAAGCCACTACATGGCGGGGAGCTGGGGAGGGTGCGGAAAAGCCCGGGAAACCAAAGCCTCACCCAGGGCCCTGTGCCCCTTAGCAATTATGAAGAGAAAGTTGAGGGGCAAAGGAAATATGTGACGTTTTGGCTTCTAATCTTGGTAGATTGGGAGGTCAATCCACGGAAGAGACGCCGTCACTTGAGATCTAGAAAATATATAAGTAAAAGTAACAGTTGATTGAGATAGCCTTTACCCTTTTAATACCCACAGATCCTTCCTAAGCTGCATAAAATTGTCTAATGATAGCCAAAATATACAGTACTGTACTGCTAAAACGCATTAGAGCATCAAGGGGTTAACACAGTATTTTGATAACATAACCATATAATGTGTATTGTAGTTTTGATGTTAGAAATAATAGTTTTAATTACAGTACTAGTTAAGTTTAACATTGACTAACCTTTTATATACTGTACTGTATGCATACATTCAATAGGTTTTTAGTTAATATAATTGATGGTGCTTTTATTTACAGGTAGTAGAGTAATATTTTTTGGCAAGTGTACAGTGTGAAGACTGATTAACAACTTTGGTACAGTAGCTTACTATACCTACCTACACTCAACCCGTTATTCCGGGTTTGGTTATAGCGTTTCACCGTTATCGCGCATACCTAAAAAACCCAACTATTCTGTTACCGCGGGTCCTAGAGCCGTTATCGCGGTCCCTCTTTGACGGGAAAATTCGAAAATCCCGCCTGTCTTAAGTCACCGTCAAGCATGGGGTGATTCAGCAGCTGATTGGCTTGACGTCAGAGCGAGGTGGGGCTCTCATTGGCCGTTTTTTTCTGTTCAAATATTTATTAATCATGTATCATACAGTGGAGCACCGAAAACAAGAGCACTACTGTACTGTAATAATGAAAGACTCGCTATCAAACTAGAAAACACAAACAAACAAGTGAATCCAATGAATCTGAAATGATCGAAATCAGAGCGTCACCTGCGCAATTTACGGCCGCCATCTTTGATATCGTCAACATAAGCCAGACGCTTCTAAGTCCACCCGCCTTTTACTTGCTTATTTGTGCCTGAACCTCTTATCTCTCGCGTTTATTATGACCTCTAGTGCATTCAGTGATAGCGATGGTGGGCCTGATGGTAATGATGTAGGAATTCTTCCTACCAATAAATGCCTACAGTGGCCGATAGAGGCGCTGAACGCAATGTTTACCGCGGTGCATTGTGGGAAATTGTCGACATCGCGGACCTATCCACCCTCCCTCTCCTTCAACAATTCTTTGTCTGTAGCTGATACATACTTTGGTCTACCAGTACCACTTTATCTAACACTACCACTTTATCCACAGCTACCACTTTATCCACCACTAACACTTTATCCAAAACTACCACTTTATCCACTACTACCACTTTATCCACCACTACCACTTTATCTAACACTACCACTTTATCTAACACTACCACTGTATCTACCACTACCACTTTATCTAACTAACACTTTATCTAACAATACCACTTTATCTACTAATAAAACTTGATCTACTAATACCACTTTATCTAACACTACCACTGTATCCACCACTACCACTTTATCCACCACTACCACTTTATATACCAGTACCACTTTATCCATCACTACCACTTTATCCATCACTACCACTTTATCTACCACTACCACTTCATCCACCACTACCACTTTATCCAACACTACCTCTTTATCCACCACTACCACTTTCTCTATCACTACCACGTTATCTACTACTACCACTTTATCTACCACTATCTATCACTACCACTTTATCCACCACTACCACTTTATCTACCACTACCACTTTATCAACCACTACCACTTTATCAACCACTACCACTTTATCTATCACTACCACTTTATCCACCATTACCACTTTATCTAACTACCACTTTATCGAAAACTACCACTTTATCCACTACTACAACTTTATCCACCACTACCACTTTATCTAACACTACCACTTTATATAACTACCACTGTATCTAACACTACCACTTTATCTATCACTTTATCCACCACTACCAATTTATTCTACCACTACCACTTTATCCACCACTACCACTTTATATACTACTACCACTCTATCCACCACTACCACTTTATCCACCACTACCTCTTTATCCACCACTACCACTCCGGCTGGCTCAGTTGATAGCGTGCCTGATTCCCATCTTGCAGGTCTCGCGTTCAATCCCCGCTCAGATTGAAAAGTTTTTCTGGGATATAGCCGGCGGTTACCATCTCCCCATGAGCAAGGGGGATGGGTAATGGTCTCTGGTAGACTAAAGAAAGCCAAGCGCTTGTGAATCCTCGAAGGAGGAGATACGGGCGCTATATATACTTTTAAGATAGTGTCAGGAAAGTATGATGAGGATGTGTGTGAAGGTATCTTCTTGATGCAGGAGGGAACAAGAATGAGAGGACACTCAAAGAAAATTTACAAAGAAAGAAATAGGCTTGAGAAGGCAAAAAACTCATTTTGTGATAGAGTGGTAAATGAGTGGAACGCACTGCCCCAGTATGTAGTCGATTCCGAATCAATAAGGGAGTTTGAAAGTAATCTTGATAAAGCATGGGGAAGACAAGATTTGAAGTTTGATTATAAAGCAAAAATACAGAATAGTAAAAATTTTGCGTCTGCTACCGCCGCCGCCAACACCGTGAACGACCGCAACAGTGCAAGTACTGGTACTGAGCTGGATACACAGGCCTAGTTTGCCTTTTACCAGAGGATCTACTGTAAGAAACTGTAAGAAATAAGTAACCAGACGATTATTATTATTACCCCTACCACTTTACCTACCACTACCACTTTATCCACCACTACCACTTTATCTACTACTACCACTTTATCCACCACTACCACTTTATCTAAAATATAAACATGTAAAATCATAAAAAATTTAGATAAACTGTGTACAGTAAGTATATCCTAAGTGTTGGGTATTGTTGATGTCGACAGTCGTAGCTCTGGCGCTAGTTCGGAAGCGTCCACCAGAGGTCTCAGGTGAATTCTTGGTAGGGTCAATTGAAAGCCCGGGACCATCAAAACACAGTCAAGTCAAGTGTCGTGCCTGACAAAAGCCACGGAAACGACGATGGGTTAGGCTAGGCCTATGCTAAATATGATTATGTTTTCAAATAAAGTCTATGTGGTAAGTAATATCCTCAATATGTATTTTTAAATATTTTCAATATATATTTATTGGATGTAGGCTTATTTAAGGGGAGAAATGGGTACTTGGGTGACTGTTTGGACGAATCTGGGGGCGAAAAGTTGGGACCTGGGAACCAAGTTATTTTTCCCCGTAATTTATTAAGTTCCATTACTGTATCGCGATTCTCGTTATAGCGGCACTAATTAGGCACCAATTAGGCGCGATAACAGAGGGTTGAGTGTATGTCAATTAAGTTATGTTCGCCACGCTGCTAGTGGCACCAAAGAATACGACACTCCTCGTTGTTAATTGTGATTTGGTGCAGCAGAGTGTTTGAAGGGGCGGAACATTCCCCTGCTAATTATTCCATTGTCCCACAAACTTTTCCAAATTGACATTAATTAGTGGTAAGAACAGCTGCTGGTGTACCCAAAGACACTCGAATGAGGGATCCAAAACACCCTTTGGTTTTAAGATAGTTGATAATGTCATAGTAGATGCAGTCAGAGTGTGAGGTGAGGCTGAATGGTCAGGTTATAGAGGATGTCAGCTCATTGAAGTACGAGAGAGGGTGCAACAGGGGAAGAGGGTTGTAGGAATGCTGAAAGCAGTGACAAGGAATAGGGTGGTCAGCATGAAAGTAAAGAAATCATTGCATGACAGTGTGGTAATCCCGACATTGACATACGGGAGTGAAGAATGGACGTTGTTGGAGAGACACAAATCAAGAGTGAGAGGGGTGTAAATGAGTTACTTGAGAAGTGCATGTGGAGTTACATGGTGGGATAGACAAACAAATGAGGAAGTAAGAGAGCGGTGTGATGTGGATGTACTGGAAAGTGTGAAAAGGGACACCTTGAGATGGTTCGACCATGTGGAACGTATGGGAAGCAAGAGAATGACTAAGAGAGTGTACGAGAGTGAGGGAGAGGCAGACCGAGAGTGGGGTGGAAGGAAGGAGTTGAGAGGTATATGAGTAAAAGAGGTGTTGGTTGGGAGGAGGGGCGTCGCCTGACAGGGGATAGAGGTGCATGGCGATTAATTCATGGTCACCTCTTTGGAGATCATTACGTCTGGCAATAGAGAGATAGATAGATAGATAAATAAATTATGGTATGATTTCCCTTTAAAAGTGCTGCCTCTCCCACAACTACCTCCATGAGGAAGCAGATGCCATTGTTTTCTACTCCCTAGTCAATACAAATTCTTGAGGGTAGTCCATACCTTGTTGTAGCATCTATGAAATGACTGACGACGGTATTATTATTGATATTGTTTGAAGCAGCATGGAAGACTAACATTTGAGAGATGCTATCAATACCACCGTGTACTACAATGCCATACCTGATGAGCTTGTTATTACTATTTGTATGCTACAAGGCATTGGTGCAAGAAACGCGATACTATCAGCGGTGGACAGTTTAGCTTCATTGAGTGAATAGTCACTCCTACAGGGTCCATTCGAAGTACAAATTCTCTTACGCGCTCAAATGAAAGAAGTTTCCTGCCTGCTTGAAGTTTCGTTCTCACAGCTCGCAAGCCAATGTACCGATTATGGCCAATGGCTTCCTTAACCAGCTTGTCCAACTCTTGATCATCTATGGCTGCATAGCGGTCTCTCAGCTAACTATTGAACTCCCTTAATTGCCTCGTAATGGATTTTCGGGAAACTTGCAGTGCTGTAGCCATTACATTAGAAGACATATTTAACGTTGAGAGGAAGTGTAGTTCTTCATAAGTTATGTCCTATTTCACATTCTTGCCTAAAGGTGCTTGATGATGAGTTGCCTTTGGTATTCCTAAACTAATCCTGTTAGCCTCAACTTCTAACTGCTTGGCATTGTCCTGAAGCCCAGAATCAGTTCCAGGTGTGAATAATATGTTGGTCACCATACTAAGCTTCTTGATAGATGCTCCACACAGAATGAAGAAAGTGAAGGCTTTAGGTTTCCATAGTGTAGATATCCATTCATAATCCAAACACATGGTCAATAGTCTTATCATCACTGGCATCAATAGGAGTCCAATGAGGAATGGAATTGATTTTGCCACTATAATCTAGAAAGAAAAGATACCTCCTTCTCCCTCAGGTTTAACTTCAAATGGGCCAGCCACAGACTTCTTGTCACTCACATTATCATCACTATTACATTCTGGTATTTTGGTGATGAATCAGCAGAACATTGAAGCCTTTAAGCAAGATAAATCACTGCAATTTACAAGAGTCCCAAGGTCGACCATGCATCTCTTATTGCCTGGCCCCAGGTTAAAAAATAAAAGCTGGTCTCAGTTAAATTAAAATCTAGCAAGCATGCAGTCATCAATAGAATTATATCATTGTAAGTCTGGAAATCCGTAAGTTAATGTACAGCTTTAAGTAATATTTTCCTAATGAAGTTCAAAGTATGCTTAACTCAACTTGCATAAGTTGTTAAAGCCACAAGTCTCTTATGCTTGTACTGTATTCTTAAACAATTATTACCTTTCACAGCGCCTAATACTGCGGGAATGAGTTGCTTACAGAGAATACACAGATTAGCATTCTTATTTCTAAAGGCAGCATCATATTTTAAGGTATTTCGTTCATTACCGGCGCTGTGAAGGAAAGAACTATTTAAAATTACATGCCTCTCACTTTGTTACTTTGCTATTGCATTACTTTATTCCACTGATGTGTTCCAATAATTATTTGTAATATCCACACTATATTCTTAAGGGGGGTCATCGGATTTTTTTATCTTTCTCTCTTTCTCTGGCTTGTATCCATTCGGCCCCATTCAGCCAACTATTTTAAGACGTTTATCCCCATCCAGGTGTCAATTTCTTCCTGGCGAGCGATAGCGAGCCAGCATTGTATGGAGAAATGCGGCTTCGCCGGAGAAATTTTTCTATAGAAAAATGTACAAATTTAGCTTGCTGTCAAAACAAAAATACAGGTATATAAATGCTGGCTCGCTACTGCTCGCCAGGAAATTATTGACACCTGGATTGGGGTAAACTTCTTAAAGCAGTAGGCTGAATGGGGCCGAATAGATACAAGCCAAAGAGAGAGGGAGAGAAAGAGAAAAAAAGCGAGGTGGGTTCCCTTAAATAACGGTTGCAATCCATTATATTTATGAGGCCCATGAGATAGTATATGATTGGTCGGCCATGAGATAGTACTGTATATGATTGGTCGGCCATGAGATAGTATATGATTGGTCGGCCATGAGATAGTATATGATTGGTCGGCCATGAGATAGTATATGATTGGTCGGTCGTGAAGCTTATATGAAGGTTGCCAACAAGGACAAATTGGAAGACTGGAAAATGTATAATATATATTTTGCAGTTATGAATTCATCCGTACCATGGGGTTCCCAATCGGTCGGGTTGTGTAACAACAAAGAATATAGCCCAGCACACCTTGCTTGTATTACGTGCCATAAAAGATAACAGTGATTAGGTAATTCTGGAGAGCGAGGATATGATTTTGACCAAAGAGGCTGAAAAGCTCCTGTTTTCATGCATATTTAATTTCCAGATAAACTTAAGGGAGCTCACCTCGCTTTTTTCCTCTTTCTCTCCCTCTCTCTTTGGCTTGTATCCATTCGGCCCCATTCAGCCTACTATTTTAAGACGTTTACCCCCATCCAGGTGTCCTTACCGCGAGCCAGCATATATACAGTATATTTTTGTTTTGACAGCAAGCTAAATTTGTAAATTTTTCGATAGAAAAATTTCTCCGGCAAAGCCGGATTTCTCCATACAATGCTGGCTCGCTATTCCTCGCCAGGAAGAAATCGACACCTGAATGGGGATAAATGTCTTAAAACAGTTGGCTGAATGGGGCCGAATGGATACAAGCCAGGGAAAGAGAGAAAAGGAGAGAAAGATAAAAAAAAACAGTGACCCCTCTTAATGTGTACCATTATAATTAAAATAATAGTTTCACACAATATATTTAAATATAATGACTGACCTACACATATGTAAATCACAGTGTAATGAATTAATGTAAGTATAATTTGTGTTTTTATATGGTTTTGACAATCTGGATATGTAAGGCTAGGTGAACGGGTTATTTAACCCACTGAGCACCAGGCAATATAATATAAATGTACACTCCAGGACCAGCAGGTTGTCAAAAAAAACAAAAAAATCCAGAAAACACCTGGAATGGGTTACGAATGAAGGAAAAAACACAAAAAAAACCCCGATCCCCTAGGTCATTAAGGGGTCCTACGGTCGGGGCGCCCTAAAGTCGGAATTAACATGGGGAAATGGTTATGCAAAACATGTTTTTGCATGCTCACATACACGCGGCTGGACTTTGAGGGTTTTCAACCATCGGCATTGTTGCGTGGGATACTTACACAATTCCCATACAAATCTGAGCCCTCTAGGCGCCATAGGACCAGAGTAATTAACCGCAACGCACCCTATGCGGCTCTGGGGTTTAGCGTTACATACGTTGCCGATGCATAAGGTGCGTCTCTGGTACTCGAGGGGTTAAATGTGTGTTCCTGATTTTACTTTAGATAGTGTTACTGGCCATTCTTTGGTAATGATATTTTACTTTAGATAGTGTTACTGGCCATTCTTTGGTAATGATATTTTACTTTAGATAGTGTTACTGGCCATTCTTTGGTAATGATATTTTACTTTAGATAGTGTTACTGGCCATTCTTTGGTAATGATATTTCATATATGTACAGGTATTTGTATTTCTGGAGGTGGCTTGAGATTTTATTTGTATCATATATATACAGTATATTTATTTTTTATTTTATTTTTTTGTTATGCCTTCTCTTGCCAGTAATAGTCTGATACAGTATGATTTAAAGTTTGACTGACCTGTGTAATTTGAAGACAGAATGACAAGAATTATATATGAAATTCAATAGAGGAACAGCTGATGATGTGCAGTGTGTAGATGTTAGTTATTGAAACAGTAAATATTATGTTGCGCCCAAATAATAGTTTTCCCACTTTATTTTATTTTTTATTTTTTTTAGCTGTCAGATACTGTAAGGTCTTTTGTTACTGCCATTTAGTTTAATGTAGTTTATTATATTTATATTATAATTGAATTATGATTATGATTTGTATTTGTGTTCACTATGAATATATTCAGCTTGAATACTGTTAAGCAATTTATTTAAGGGGGGTCATTGCTTTTTTTCTCTTTCTCTCCTTTTCTCTTTTTCTCTGGCTTGTATCCATTTGGCCCCATTCAACCAAACTATTTTAAGACATTTATCCCCATCCAGGTGTCAATTTCTTCCTGGCGAGCGATAGCGAGCCAGCATTGTACTGTATGGAGAATATTAACAAAACCAAGGTTATGCATTGTAGAATGAGACGAGGCAATGTGGAAAAGAGCGGTGCATACCCATGTGCAGTGTGTGGAAAGGGAGTGGGCGTTAACTCAATTCAATGTAGCATCTGTTGATGTTGGGTACACCATGGGAGTAAGCGCTGTAGTAGAATAAAGGAACCCCTGCTGAAGGATAAGTCAGAAATAGAGAAATTTGAGTGCGTGGTGTGCAAAGGCGAGCTTGTGTTAAGTGATGATCCTGTGGCTGTGAATTTTGGAAATGAGTCTTTGGAGCTGGTGAACAAGTTTTGTTACCTAGGAGACACCATCTCTGCCGGTGGTGGGGCCGAGGCTGCCACTGTTGCTAGAATTAGGTGTGGCTGAGGTAAGTTCAGAGAACTGATGCCAATTCTGACCATGAAAAGAATGCCTCTCCCCCCTGAAGGGAAAGGTGTATGCCTCATGTGTTAGAAGTGCAATGACGTATGCCTCAGAAACATGGGCCGTTAAAGTAGAGGATGTCAACAGAATGGCGCGTAATGAGATGAGAATGGTGAGATGGATGTGTGGGGCCAGGCTACAGGATAGAATAACAAATGTTGAGCTGAGGAGACGTTTAGGTATAAAGAGTATTAGCGAGGTGATGCGTACAAGTAGACTGGGATGGTATGGACATGTGGAGAGAATGGATGAACAAAATTGGGTGAAAAAATGCAGGTCTGTGATTGTGGAGGGAGCTGCACCAAGGGGTGGACCGAGGAAGACCTGGGATCGGACTATACGCGCCGATCTCAAATCCAAGAACTTGACAAGTGAAGCAGCCCTTGACAGGGTTGCCTGGAATGCCGCCATTAGGACAAGAGACTGAAACTGCACTTATGTGTGGAACACTCAGTCTTAAAATTTTATGTATGTATGTGTATGTAAATCCGGAAAATGTACAAATTTAGCTTGCTGTCAAAACAAAAAATATATATATGCTGGCTCAAGGCAAAACATTGATACCTGGATGGGTGTGAACGTCTTAAAACAGTAGGCTGAATGGGGCCAAATGGATACAAGCCAAAGGGAGAGGGAGAGAAAGAGAAAAAAAAGCGAGGTGAGTCCCCTTAACACAGACGGTGTACACTCATGGTCAATAATGTTTACTTAACCGTTATAATCTGAGGTGAATGTAACCAATCAAAGACAATGGTATTTTATGTTCTGAAAATATACACATACAGTATATTATAATGTAAAACTTGCAAAATAAACAAACCAACATTCTCATTCAAGATTCAAAGTGTTGGACAATAATATAGTCGGTAGCCATTTTTGTATGTGAGTGTACATTGTAGGCTTTTAATGCCATACATGAAGTGTTTTACTCTTTAAAACTTAAATCTATTATTGCCACAATTAATTATATTTGAATGACATTATAAAATAAATTATGCTATAAACTTCTTGTATACTTACCTTTAATTATATTTAATATATAGATATGCTAAAGAAATAATAGGTGCATACCTGTACTATTTATATAAATATATACAGTTTATGTGTGTGTTTTATCAATAACTGGATTTGGCAGACCAACTAGAATCTGCTTCTCCCAGTGAAACTACAAAGCAGTTATATACCATATACTGTATATATATACAGTATATACAGTATATACAGTTGGTCCTCTGGTAACGCATATTTTGGAAACTCGGTTTTGGTGGCACGCGGTACACCCCAAATATCCAAAATGTTGCTAACACGGTCAATACTTACACTGGCGCGGGGTCCAGCTGGGCGCCGGAGCTTTACTCCCGACTTTCATAATTTACCGATGCTCATATCTCTGCAAATATATGGCCTAACCAAGTGTTTATGCCTACCAGAGGTAGATATGATCGTTGCTGTGCGTTGGGTGAAGACTAGAACACCCTACATTGTGTAGTTATTGTGTGAGGTGAGAAATATAAGACGGCGAGTTAGGCGGGAATTCCGAAGTTCCGATTTTCGTCATTTACCGATGCTCATATCTCTGCAAATATATGGCCTAACCAAGTTTTTATGCATACCGGAGGTAGATATGATCGTTTCCGTGCATTGGGTGAAGACTAGAACACTCCACATTGTGTAGTTAATGTGTGAAGTGAGAATAATTACCGAAACACACTTATGTTATTGTTTGGCTGTCGAGTGAGTGTGTGTGTGTGTTGTCATTGTGTGGAAAACATGGCGGGATGGATGTAGTGATCGGGCGTATGGTTGTCATGTTGTACGCTCGCAGTTACGTTCCCGTCCATTTCGACGCTATATTTTCTGCTATTACGGTTTTGACAACCCGTAAGGGAAGGAAGGAAAAACTACTATTTATTGGTGACTCCTGGAGTCAATGATGTAAGTGCCTATGTTAATATGGCCTCGTTCCGGGCTCCTCTGAGCCCGGGTTAACCTGGATCACGGTGGTCGAGAACCAAGATCATCATAGGGGGTACCCCTTAATCATTCCTACGGTACATCATTGGGTTGGAGCCACTGAAAAGTAGGAAATAAAAAGAAAAGAATTAGCACAGTTTGAACACCGCGCCTACGCTCGCTCACGGTCTACCTCTGTTTCCCATACACCTGCTAGTTGGCTGTTCCTCCCAGGAACCTTCTCTAATGTAATATCAAGTTGAGCATGTGTATGGGAAGGGGATGGTGGGAGGGCACTCTTCGTCATTGACTCCAGGAGCCACCAATAAATAGTAGTTTTTCCTTCCTTCCCTTACGGGTTGTCAAAACCGTAATTTATTGGTGGCTCCTTACGTCAATGACGTAAGTGCCTAGAATATCACGACCGGTGGAGGGACCTACATAAGCTCATCACGCTAAACCGCGAGAAACTATTAGGAAGACCAAAACGAAAACTGTGACATGTGTCTAAATATAAGAGTACTGTATAGTCGTAAGAAAAAGATGTATAAGGCGGGTACCATTAATTAAAGAAGCCTTATCTCGGAAAGACAGAACTACTGAGGTGTGAATACTGATAATTGTATATCACAAAATAAAAATAAAAATAAAGCTATGCATTTATAGTTGCAATAACGTATCGATATTGTTATGTAACAGATCTAGTGCAGTAATAGCACTCTTGTTATCCATTCCGGGTTGTGTGTCCTGCCAACTTGTCCTGGACTTAACGTGCCTAGCTTAAACAAAATATTTATTCAGAGGTAAGAGTTGTTGCAATGGGCAAATCAACTCATTGCACATGTCAAATAACCTTTATATTTGATTCAATTATTATAACATAGGCTTCTATGGAGAAAAAGTGGACTTTGTGGAAATCCCCAGAACACCAAGGTACCTTTAACATGTAAACATATGGATTCGGTAACGCGTTTTTTGGTAACACGGGAGGTTACCAGAACACATTAGCCGCATTACCGGAGGACCAACTTAAATATATATATATATATATATATATATACAGTATATACAGTATATTATTTATTTATATATACTGTATAATTATATACATAACTGCTTTGCAGTCCCATTAAGAGAAGCAGATTCTAGTTGGTCTGCCAAATTTAGTTGGAATGTATTTTTATAGCATCTTCCGTGAGCGACACTTGAACCCGCAACACTTTTAATAGTTAGCTCACCAGTCATACTTTGCACAATTAGTTCCATGAATGACTGGGAGCTGATTCCTTGGGCAAATTATGGTAACACTTAGAGTAAGTAATTCTGGTATGTTCTCTATCATCATTCCTTCAGTCGGCTGATTATACCCAAAGGTTTCTGCCATTCAGAATAGTGTACACATACAAATTGACTGGTGACTCCTAATAACTCTTGACTTGAACAATATAGGCTACTTTACATTACTGTATAGTAAAATCATTCTTTTACCATGAGATGAGGATCAAGAAACCTAAAGCTGCTGGACTATATTCTGCTTTTTTTAAGCTATAATTTGTCCCCATCTTGATTACTCATAACAATAATTAAAAACTATTTGTAAACAGCTTACTGGGCAAAATCCCTTTTAAGGCTGGAGAGCATTGAAAAGGTAAAAGGGTTAAAGGAATCTAAATGTATGTATGTATATACTGTACTGTACTCAGGCACATACCTCACCTGGACCGAGACGGGCTGCTTTAGCGAGCCAATCCTACCTACCTACCTATGTTCACCTATGTTGTGTTCGCCATACTGCTACTGACACCGAGGAGCACTCTGCGCTGTGTGTTGAAAATTGATGCAGCAGACTGTTCGAAGGGGCAGAGCGTTCCCTTGCGAAGATGAGCTGTGAGAGTTTGTTAAAGAGACACGGTCCTCTATGTGATAACCAACCCTCATGCAGCGAGCCCATAGCACCCAAATTTTTCATCTGGGGGATATCGTTTTCCCAGCCTCTCCTATCACTGAACTTCATGACTATCGAGGTATGTAGGTTTGGTACTAAACTCTCTGCAATTTTCCATGTGTATATTATTAAGTAATGTTCCCTTCTACACTCCAACGAGTACAGCTTCAGTGATCTTAAGGACATCCAATAGTGTAGCTATTTTACCGAGCCAACTGGGAAGCTTTCACAATTGAAACAGAACAACAGCTTGAAACTCTAAGCAGTACACCTTTCAAACATCAACGATGCCGTACACTCTTTCAATACAATTATTTAATACGCAGACAAAAAACGAATCCCTAGAGTTAACAGAAAGCAACACAACCCCAATTTTACACTAGAAATGAAACACCACATCAGACAATGTGGCACACTAAAACACTCCACAACGCCCCACACACAGGACACTACATAAATACAAGCACTAAACACTCAAATTAACAACAAAATACTAGAACAACAATCACTAAACTGGAATAGTTAATTCCAAACACTTGATCACAAAACAAAAACCAGCAAACTCTACAAAACACTAAACGGCATAATACTCTCCAACAGCAACACAACACAATCACATGCTGCCATCACAACAACAGACGGCATACCTTCAAACAAACAACAAACAAACATTCTCATCATTAATGTTTCACGAGTCAGCCATTTTAACCCTCACCGTGACAATCGACGAGTCATCCGACTAAAACGACTATTCACTACAGACCCGGACTATGCACCCTTCATTAACAGTCGGACAAAACACATCATCGACAACCTCAAACACTTATTCGCCTGTGGCCCAGACAAAATAAGTAACATACACCTTAGACACCCAGGACCACAAGGCATTCAAGCACTCACCAACATATCAAACTACAGCTATTCACACAAAATAATACCCAACATCTTGAAGCATGGTGTCATCATCACAATCCCCAAACCAAACAAAGCCCCCACGCTACCCTCCTCATACCGCCCCATCACTGTCCTTTGCACCCCCTCAAAAGTTACCGAATGCCTCATATTACAATTAACCACACCTCGCATTCCCCTAGCTACATCACAACACGGCTTTAGGCCTCTACACTCCACAAACACCCTTCTTACAGACCTCACACAAAAAGTTTTTGATGGCATCAATTCAGCTAGGCCACCACACAGAACACTTCTCATTACAATTGACATTAGTAAAGCTTTTGATGCCATTCCGTGCCACAACCTTACAAAACAAATTTGTTAACACGAACATGCACAACAACACAAAAAGATGGCTGGACAACTATTTAGCAGGCAGATGTGCCCATGTAAGATTTGCTGGCCAGTCATCGAACATCAGAAATAAAACAAACGGAATCCCTCAGGGATCCGTGTTGTCATCAATAATTTTCAATCTATACATGCACTACCTACCCATACCCCACATACACACAGCCTCTTACACAGATGACATAACACTCACATGTACACATCACGACTCAAACATAGCCGCACAACTCCTTCAACCATACCTCAACACACTACACGACTGGTTCACCACAAACAGACTCAAACTAGCCCCAGCCAAATCTACAGTGACCCTTTTCACAAGCTGGACATTAAAACATAGTTACATCCCTCACCTCACCTTGAGCAACATCCCTATAACACACACACACACACACACACACACACAAAATCCTTGGTGTAACATACGATACATCAATGTCATTTAAACAACATATTACAAACATCTAAAACAAACTAATACCGAGACCAAACACCCAAAAGTCACTTGCCCACACAACATTTGGACATAACAAAAAAAAAAAACCAACACAGTATACAAACAATAGATACATTCAGTGATGGAATATGCTAGCCCTGTTTGGGCCTCTAACCTCTCTGAAACACTTCACAACACCCTACAGACCATACAGAACAAAGCCCTCAAAATAATCACTGGCTGCACTGCTACCACACCTACAAACCACCTACACCAGGAAACGAAAGTCCTCAAAATCAAGGATCACCTTGATATGAGAGGCACACAATTCCTCGTCGCAGCCTCCACAATCTAACACCACCCACTACACTACATGGCAGAACAACCGCACACACAAGAAACATCAAAGCAACACTTAGCACTCGTTATCATACACAAATAGGCCTACTGTCTTCACTCCCCGATTGCCCACCCCAAGCCAGCCTCCAGAAGCATATCTATACTCAAATCACCCACCGATCCATCCAGTCACTCAAAGACAACACTCCGCTACATGCACGGCCCCCTGAAGTCTATCCCTCAGAAACCTTCCTTTCCCGTGAGGACAGAGTCCACCTGGCTAGACTGCGATGTGGGCACCAGCCAGCCCTTCTGAGTTATCAGAAGAGGCTGGATGACTCCGTCCAGGACACCTGTCTGCACACTGTCAAACACATTATGGAAGAATGCATAACACACAACCATTTATGCCAACAACACATTGGGTGAGGGCTGGTCTTATCCAGAGTGAGGTTTGGTATCCTCTATCCAATTAACCTTAGCCTTTTCTGTCTGTCTCTTTTACTGTACTACTTTTTCTTCTAGGTGTTGACAAGACCGCCTGATTGGGTGGCACTGCAAGGGGGGTTGCGGACAGTGGGGGCATTGGCCCGGGGTTTATTATTTTTTGTCTATGTGAGTGAGGGAAACAAAAGGCAGAACTGCCTGTGACGAGTTGAAAGAGTGACAGGCCCAAGATCAAGGGGCTTTCGAGCCAAAATGCCTGGACACACAGAGTTTGAAGCAATTTAAGTCTTAGGATGAGGGAAAGTGATTCTTGTAGAGAGTTCCACAGCTCAGCTCTTGAATAGAAGAAAGATTGAGCATAACGTTGCACTCTAGGGTTGGCGAGTTGCACAGAGTAGGGGTGGGATTGTGTTGCAAGACGGGTGCTATGTGCTCTACTAAAAGCACTAAGTAACACTGATTATTGTAATAGCGGTAGAATAATGAGAGAGGTGCAACATTGCGGCGAAGAGAGAGAGACTGTAGAGAATTGGTGAGTGGACGTGAGTTGAGACAGAAGGCTTTCTTTTCTACTTTGTCTAGAAGTGCTGTGCGAGAGGATCCTCCCCACACGTGTGAACAATACTCAATACATGGACGCACTGTGCCCCATGTACAGAGCAAGAAGCTCAACCGGAGGCGGTTGAGCACACCCAGCTTCTGGGAGGCTGTTTTAGCAAGAGTGGTAATATGATCTTTCCAAGAGAGATCAGAAGAAAAAGAGACACTAAGAATATTAATAGAAGATGAAGGGTTAAGGGTTAAGGTGCTATTCCTCCCTCTCCACCCCCCTCTCTCCTACTTATGCCTAATATCGTAATCTCTTCTAAAGATGTACTTTCTACCCTCTCTGGGCTTAATACTAAGAAGGCATACGGTCCGGACGGTGTTCCTCCCGTTGTTCTTAAAAACTGTGCTTCTGTGCTGACTCCCTGCCTTGGCAAACTCTTTCGTCTCTGTCTCTCCTCTAACGTCTTTCCTTCTTGCTGGAAGTTTGCTCTCATTCAACCTGTCTCAAAGAAGGGTGACCGCTCTCAACCCTCCAACTATCGTCCAATTGCTCTCATCTCTTGTATCTCTAAAGTTTTTGAAACTATTCTTGCTTCCAAATTTCTTAAGCATTTCTCTTCTCATAATCTGCTCTCAGATCGCCAGTATGGCTTCCTCAAGGGTTGCTCTACTGGTGATCTTCTTTCATCTCTTACTAACTCTTGGTCATCCAACTTTCGGGACTTCGGTGAGACTTTTTCTGTTGCACTAGACATATCGAAGGCCTTCGATAGAGTCTGGCACAAATCTTTAATTTCCAAACTGCCCTCCTTCGGTTTGTCCCTCCATCTGTGCCTTTGTCTCTAATTTCCTTTCCAGCCGTTCCATAGCTTCGGTTGTGGACGGCCATCGCTCATTTCCTCATCCTATCAACTCTGGTGTTCCTCAGGGTTCTGTCCTATCTCCTATTCTCTTTCTAATTTTCATAAATGATCTTCTCAACTGTACATCCAGTCCCATCCATTCATATGCAGACGACTCTACCTTACACCACTCAATTAGTTTTCCAGAACGCCCCAGCCAGCGGTCCCTCAAAAGTAAACGTAATGAAGCCATAAAATGCTTATCTTCTGATCTAGCTACTATTTCCAATTGGGGCAGAGAAAACCTTGTTGCATTTAATGCTTCCAAAACTCAATTTATCCATCTTACTACCTGTCAGGAACCTCCAGATGACTATCCCTTATTCTTCAACAATACAAAAATCAACCCTTCATCTCCTCTCAATGTTCTCGGTGTCTCTTTTTCTTCTGCTCTCACTTGGAAAGACCATGTTACTAGTCTTGCTAAGGCAGCCTCCCAGAAGCTGGGTGTGCTCAACCGCCTCAAGGGGTTCTTTACCCCTGCACAGCTTCTTGCTCTGTACAGGGGCACAGTGCATCCTTGTATTGAGTATTGTTCACATGTGTTCCCACTGCACTCCTAGATCAACTAGAAAGGAAAGCCTTTTGTATCAATAACTCCCGTCCACTCACCAACTCTGCAATCTCTCTCTTCGCCGCAATGTTGCATCTCTCTCGCTATTCTATCGCTACTACAATAATCATTGTTCTTCGGAGCTTTCCCAGTGTATACCACCTCCTCTACGTAGGGTACGTAGTACCCGCCTTGTAACACAATCCCACCCCTACTCTGTGCATTTTTCTAACCCAAGGGTGAAACGCTATTCAGCTCAGACTTTCTTCTATTCAACTGCTGAGCTCTGGAACTCTCTCCCAGAATCAGTGTTTCCCAGCTCTTCCTATGACTTCAATTGCTTCAAACTCTGTGTGTCCAGGCATTTTAGCTCGAACGTCCCTTAATTTCGGCCCTGTCACTCTTTGAAATCTGGGGGAGGCACTCGCTGCAGGCAGTTATGCCTTTTGTCTCCCTCATTCACATAGATTTTTTTTTTTTTTTTTTTTTGAAGAGTGACCCATAGTTTTCTGGAAGGGGGCGACAAGTAGACAGATGGGTAGCCTACAAGGCTGTGGGCTGATGTTCCTCTCCTTTGCTGCCCTCTCAGAGATGGGTCTCATCTCACTCTGTCCCCTTCGAGGGCCCAAGCATCTGGCGCGGCTTCGGTCAACCGTACTCGGAACTTTTCGGCCAGAAAGTCTGGGGAACAACAACAACAACTTGACCTTTATTTACGGCACCCCAACTAAGCCTCTTGAATATTCCTCCGCTGCCACCAGTGTGGAACCTCAATTTGGTATCATACTATTTTTACTGACTTTATAACTACTTGGAGGTTCAACAGATCCAAAATGATTTAGATAAATTAGCAAGTTGGGCTGGAACCTGGCAATTGAGCTTCAATACCGATAAATGTAAAGTACAGTACTAGGCCTACATATAGGATTCAAGAATGAAAAATTATATATATTATAGGTTTGATTCCAAAAGGGAAGTAGAGAAAACCTAATATTTAGTAGGGCCCCGTAATCATTGACGACTTCGCCTATTAACATTAATAGTCTCCATTCAACATCCTGCGCCAGCAATTTGAATAACCTGCGCGGAAGATCATGGAGTACTCATCACAAGTGCACGCCTAATTCCCTTATGGGATCGTCATTTTGATTGGGTAGGCCTACCCTACAGAAAAAAAATGTAAAAAAGAAAAAAGAAAAATATAAATTAATATCTGTTATTATATGACTTGCCATATACGTGGATTTCTCATGTTTTGCTTCCCCGATACCAGGCCCCCTAGCGGCCATCCTCGTTCTTCCTTCCGCGTCCCTCCCGATCACAGGGCTTGCGCCGTGTTCGCTTCATTCGACGTTCGCAGAGCTTCTAGTGACTCCTTACTCATTTGTATATATCTGTGTTGCAGTAACAAGGTTTAGATTAGCTAGCACGGCTGCCAGATTGGTCGGTCCGCAGGAGGAGTGTGTTAAAATAGGGTACCATTGTCACAGGCGTCCAGGAGTCCCGGATGGGTGGACCGCGTGTGTTGTTTTATTTGTGTATGACGCATTAGCTGTTGTGTTTACTTAGCTAGAAGGCGACCACGCTACAAGGCATGATACAGACTGTCATTATTGAGGATAGTATATGCCACGTTCTACATTTATCAGCAAATGCTCTGGTTTAAGGGTGTCTGCACATGGTGCTCCACCTTCCAGGGTTCGTGTTTTGCTTAGGCCCCTTGATGAAGGCCTCCCTCTACTTGGTGCGGCTGCGGGTTCTCGAGCGTCTTCGGCTGGGATGTCTTCGGTTTACGTGGTCGTCATAATTAGGGGTCTCCGTCATAGGCTACAGATAATTTAGGTGTCTACATTTTTCTGTTGTTATTGATTACGTTTGTTTTCCCCCAGTATTGGTTCTAGCATGCTAGCTCGAACCTTTGGGGCTTGGGAGACGTCCCTATATGTCATGATGCATTTTATTATATGTGTGTGGGACTGCAGGAAAAGGGCTGTGCCATCCCTGTTTCCCGGCAGTTTTTGTTTGTTCCGGCGGCCCGTGCGGTGGGCCAAGTGTCCGCCTCTGGCGGATAGGAACATTCAGAAGATCCCGGCGTGGTTTGGCTGAACCACTATCCCGGTGGAATTGCATTCCTACCAGGGCCACCATCTCGGCTCGCCGAGGGAACTCCCCCTGTCTGGCCTAGTGGCACGTAACGACTTCATCGCCCGTGGCAACATCAGTCAAGTGTTCACTACGTGATATATTAGTTTTGCAAATTGGTTAGATACAGTCACAACTTAATAAGGTCAAGGGACCTGTGACGCTTGTCACAGGTAAAATTGTGAGAAATTCAGCAAGACAGATCCGGCGGAAGGTTAGAATAAGTGTGCACTTTTCACTAAGTTTCCGGCGGATTTGAGATAGGATGTATAATACCTCGCAGGTTATCCTTATGAGCATTGATTCCTGGAAATTTTCTTTCCAGGCCCAAGAATGAAAAATTATATATATACTGTATATGGTTGATGCACACGCTTATTTCCTACACACTGATGTAGGTTTTGTAGCGATTTGGAATATTTGCCAAAATGGCCATATACCTTCGCCTGGCACAATGGATTAGGCCAAGCAGGTAGATCACTATTCTGTCAATCACCCATTCATACCTTCCTACCACTGCATTCCATTCCTCCTCACCAATTTCTTGCACTATGGATCTTAGCATTACCCGCCTTTCTCCTTCATATTTTCTGCACTTTAGGAGGATATAATGCTCCACAGTCTCATCCTCCCCACTCTCGCACATCTTGCATGCCTTGTTGCCTTCATTTGTCCATCTATACGTTCTGCTGTTCAGCTCAAGCGATTTAGTTCGAGTCTTGAAGAGGAGTTCACCTCCGATGCTCCCATCATAGAAGGGCTCCCTTCTTGGCTGTTGCTTACACATGTAGGCTACCATTCTAGCGAACTCTTGTTCCTCATATTCCCTACCCATTCATCCCTTGCTGCGCTTTGTACCCGCTTGCCGATCTCTTTCTTCCATCTCTCATGACTCCACGTTTCCATACTTTCCTCCATCATGATACCACGCATTCCGTACTTCTCTATCCTTTTTTGTCGCACATTTTGTTCCACTTACTGCTCTCCTTAGTCCACTCAAACACCTTTCGTGCCCATCTATCACCATTCATTTTTTCCAGCCTGACCCGGTACCGTAAGGCTCCCTTGTCTATTCTTTCTTCAAAGGAGCTCCACCCCGCGTCGCCTCTCAAGGCTTCTACTGCCGTGTACTTGTTAGCACCCAGTGCGAGCCTTCCGACCCTATTCTGGGCAACTGCCAGCTTTGCCATGTCATTCGCCGTCCACGGGATGGTTTCCAGACCATACATCAGGCCCGGCACCGCCATACCCTTCCATACTCCTCGCACCACTTCATACATTCGCTCTACAGTACCTTGCAGCGCTACTAAAAGCGCATTTTTCAAAAACACTGTGGACCATAGAGCTTTTATGTTTTGAAAAACTGTCGATTTGCTCATGGCAGACCTATACTTTTTAAATATATATAATAAAAAAACATAATTCAGAGAACAATTTGTTAATTAAACAATAATATTACTTTCCAACTCTATAGGAATGCAAAGGACTCTAATTCATTCGAAATAATAATTTTAAATATATGAAGGATAAAATATTTAAAACACTCTCCCCTGTCAGTTGTCTAACATTTGAATCATGCCTTGTAACGAAGTGGCTGAAACTGTCACCAGAGTCCTGCCTCCCGGCTGATGGCCACACCCGGCCCAGAGTCCGTTAATCTTTGGTCTTGGCTGAGTTGACCAGACACTACCAAAGAATCTCGGGAGGCTGTCTGCTTCTGTCTGGTAAAATCACCAAACATTACCATAGATTACCAGACATTCGCCTCTTTGTGCCTTTGAAAAACGTGCTTTATGTCTTATGTCTTAATTCCCACCCACTGGCTCGCTCTTGTTAGTCTCGATCTCGTCCTTTGTTTTCTCGCATCCTCTTGCATCCACATGCAGTCATCCCCAGGTACTTATATTCATTTGTACTTTTGTAGATGTTTAGGTGACAATCACCACGGTCGATCTGGGGATCCGCCGCTAATGAGCTCGTCCTGGAATCTTTACGACTCTGAATCTTACGATTCTTTACAGGACTGACCATGCCATTTTTATCGGCACTAGCTCAGAGAAGAGTTTCGAGAGGGGAGGAGGGGGGCGTTGGAGAGAGAGGAAGGTGTTGGAGTGGCTTTGTTATGTGTGTTTAGTCTGTATACGTCGTCAGGATGTCCCCTGACTGGGTGCGAGCATGTGAAACATGCTAGGACGTACTACCGCACCCACTAAATATTTGTTTGGGTAATAATATTATTCCCAAGCAGCCACGTCGCACCCACATCCGTTTCATCCCCATTTACTACTAGCACTTTACTTTTCTCCCTGCTAAAACTCACATTCAGATCATTCCCATATTCGGACACCACATCTAGCATCCTCTGCAGATCCTCTCGGTT
Source organism: Paralithodes platypus (assembly GCA_032716605.1). Lineage (NCBI taxonomy): Eukaryota > Metazoa > Arthropoda > Malacostraca > Decapoda > Lithodidae > Paralithodes > Paralithodes platypus. Next base: position 15,253,573 of record CM064519.1, on the reverse strand, counting down.
TTCGCTCATGATCACCACATTGTCTGCATATAGCAGGATACCCAGACGTTCATTCCCAATTTGTGTTCCCCTGCCAGCTTCTTTCATTCTTGCAGCTAGTTCCTCTGTGTATACATCCCAAACAGGAGAGAGGATAGCCCACAGCCCTGTCTAACTCCTTGCAAGACTGGATATTTCTATGCAATATCTAAGTGAGTATTGGGGACCGCTTTCTAACTGAAAGATTACACTTGTCCTGTATTTATTTCAGAAATAAGAATAGCACTCGCCAACGTAATCGTGAATGTAGGAAACCGATTGTGAATGTAGCAAACCCAATTCTTACAGTTTCTTACAGTAGATCCTCTGGTAAAAGGCAAACTAGGCCTGTGTATCCAGCTCAGTACCAGTACTTGCACTGCTGCGGTCGTTCACGGCGTTGGCGGCGGCGGTAGCAGACGCAAAAATTTTACTATTCTGTATTTTTGCTTTATAATCAAACTTCAAATCTTGTCTTCCCCATGCTTTATCAAGATTACTTTCAAACTCCCTTATTGATTCGGAATCGACTACATACGGGGCAGTGCGTTCCACTCATTTACCACTCTATCACAAAATGAGTTGTTTGCCTTCTCAAGCCTATTTCTTTCTTTGTAAATTTTCTTAGAGTGTCCTCTCGTTCTTGTTCCCTCCCGCATCAAGAAGATACCTTCACACACATCCTCATCATACTTTCCTGACACTATCTTAAAAGTCTCTATCATATCCCCTCTCTTTCTCCTATATGCCAGTGTCGGAAGCCCCAGTGTCCTCAACCTCTGCTCATAGCCCGCGTTCTTCAACGTTGGTACTAGCTTGCTAGTTCTCCTCTGCACTTTCTCCACTGCTTCAATATATCCTTTACCATATATGGAGCCCACACCTAGTTCGCATATTCCAGGTGCGGCCTAACCAGCGCTGTATAGAGATTCCTGAAGATTTCTTCGTCAAGTGACACAAATGTCCTCCTTATCAGCCCTACAATTCTATTGGCTTTGTTTATCTTTTCCGCTAAATGTTCTGAGAAATTTAACTTTCCAATGAGACTAACAATGAGACTAATGAAACTAAATTTCCAATTTAACTAACCAATGAGAATGGAGAAAACGTATCTGTGAACATCGGCAAAGAAAACCGTGGCGTAACGGATAGCGCGTCTGGCTCACAACCAGAAGGTCCCGAGTTCGAGACCTGGGCGGGGAAGAGACATTTGGGCAAGTCTCTTAACGGTGAAGCCTCTGTTCAACTAGCAGTATAAATAGGAACCTGGTATAAATGGACGAAGTTGTGACGTCCCATCTGGGGTTGGTGATCGGTTACAAGGTGAGATGGGTATCGTACTGGTCAGCCTAAGCTACTGGTCAACCTAAGCCTTCGGGTGAGAGTATTATTGGTCTTGACTGGTACCGTAGTGAGAATGGTACCGTACAGATTAACCCTAAGCCTTCGTTTCCAAATGTCGCCAATTGGCTATAATACAGACTACACACACATCCACAGCCATTCCAACGATACATAAACACTTAACATGCATTTCACGCAATACATTCCCAGTTAAGGAGGTGCGATAATAATGAGCTTAGCTCGCCTGCAGGACTGGATTGTGACTCTGATCGAGCACCAGAGTTGTATCCAATTCCGGCGTTAATGATTGGAGTGATTTGATATCATTCACGCCGTCAGATCGTGTCCAGTCAGCAAAAATGTAGTGCAGTTGAGGCAGGAGGTAATGCCGGAGTAGAGGAGTAAACAAAGAAGTCAGAGGAGTATACAGTAGGTATAGCCTTAATCGTAACATCTAATAATTGCCCTTGCGCATCTTTTGCTCTAAGCTTTTTACTCTTACTTACTTCTATGGTCTAGTCACTAGGGACCGGCAACTCCCCCGATATAGTCGTTTGTGCCAAATGTGGGTTTTTTGCAATAGCCGGCACCCATGAACAATCTCGTCCGTACAAGAGAGGCATGGGGCCTCTCCTTTGTGGGAGTCTATCTAGCGGGGGAGGAATAACGTCCGTGATAACCCGGACGTTTGTGGTAGTCAAAGAGGCGGGCAATGTTGTGCCACTTGCCGTGATATTCACCGGGTTGACGTTAATGGGGAAAGAGCTATTGGGAGGCCTAACCCCAGTTGGTTCTAATGGCCGCACAGTCGACTCTACCGGGGGAGCCACCGGCGACGTAGTAGAACGTATCTGAGATGAAGGGATATATTGACGCATAACGTTACGTAATAACTCATTGAGGTAATCTGTTGTGACACACTTACTATGGGAGTCTCTAGAAGACCCCGAACCTTCTGACCCTTCTTCCTGGGGTTTCGGTTGTGCTGAGGACAAATTAGCCTCTTCAATCTCATCCGAGTCCCAGGGATAGACCCAGGGAATCGGTAAGTGAACCACAAGACTTTACGTTTGCCATCCCCAAACTAAATTTTAACGTACCAAGACAGGGGCCTCCAATAGTGTCTCAAAGAGTATTAGCGGAACAGTACCGAGGTTGTTCAACTAGTACACATCATAGCTATGACAATTCTCAGGCTAGTGAAGTAATACCGGACTCCCAACCACCCACTGATCAGGGACGGGAGACAGTCAGAACCCACACAGGTACAATCATTAGTTCAGGATCTAGAGACGGTGGAAAGACATGATAATGTAGAAACAATCCCATCGTCGGTCCCAGACTTAACGTGGCCTTTAAACGTACAAGCAGAACCACAGCAACAAACGCCGGAAATTTTAGAACTACCGGATGAGATTGAAGAGGCTAATTTGTCCTCAGCACAACCGAAACCCCAGGAAGAAGGGTCAGAAGGTTCGGGGTCTTCTAGAGACTCCCATAGTAAGTGTGTCACAACACACTTACTGATGTTGCCGCGGGCGATGAAGTCGTTACGTGCCACTAGGCCAGACAGGGTGAGTTCCCTCGGCGAGCCGAGATGGTGGCCCTGGTAGGAATGTAATTCCGCCGGGAGAGTGGTTCAGCCAAACCACGCCAGGATCTTCTGAATGTTCCTATCCGCCAGAGGCGGACACTTGGCCCACCGCACGGGCCGCCGGAACAAACAAAAACTGCCGGGAAACAGGGATGGCACAGCCCTTTTCCTGCAGTCCCACACACATATAATAAAATGCATCATGACATATAGGGACGTCTCCCAAGCCCCAAAGGTTCGAGCTAGCATGCTAGAACCAATACAGCGGGAAAACAAACGTAATCAATAACAACAGAAAAATTTAGACACCTAAATTACCTGTAGCCTATGACGGAGACCCCTAATTATGACGACCACGTAAACCGAAGACATCCCAGCCGAAGACGCTCGAGAACCCGCAGCCGCACCAAGTAGAGGGAGGCCTTCATCAAGGGGCCTAAGCAAAACACGAACCCTGGAAGGTAGAGCACCATGTGCAGACACCCTTAAACCAGAGCATTTGCTGATAAATGTAGAACGTGGCATATACTATCCTCAATAATGACAGTCTGTATCATGCCTTGTAGCGTGGTCGCCTTCTAGCTAAGTAAACACAACAGCTAATGCGTCATACACAAATAAAACAACACACGCGGTCCACCCATCCGGGACTCCTGGACGCCTGTGACAATGGTACCCTATTTTAACACACTCCTCCTGCGGACCGACCAATCTGGCAGCCGTGCTAGCTAATCTAAACCTTGTTACTGCAACACAGATATATACAAATTAGTAAGGACTCTCTAGAAGCTCTGCGAACGTCGAATAAAGCGAACACGGCGCAAGCCCTGTGATCGGGAGGGACGCGGAAGAAGGAAGAACGAGGATGGCCGCTAGGGGGCCTGGTATCGGGGAAGCAAAACATGAGAAATCCACGTATATGGCAAGTCATATAATAACAGATATTAATTTATCTTTTTATTTTTTATTTTTTACAGTTTTTTTCTGTAGGGTAGGCCTACCCAATCAAAATGACGATCCCATACGGGAATTAGGCGTGCACTTGTGATGAGTACTCCATGATCTTCCGCGCGGGTTATTCAAATTGCTGGCGCAGGATGTTGAATGGAGACTATTAATGTTAATAGGCGAAGTCGTCAATGATTACGGGGCCCTACTAAATATTAGGTTTTCTCTACTTCCCTTCGGGAATCAAACCTATAATATATATAATTTTTCATTCTTGAATCCTATATGTAGGCCTAGTACTGTACTTTACATTTATCGGTATTGAAGCTCAATTGCCAGGTTCCAGCCCAACTTGCTAATTTATCTAAATCATTTTGGATCTGTTGAACCTCCAAGTAGTTATCTATCTATCTATCTATCTATATGCTCAGGCCCAATCCCCATATTTGGGGGTAGCCGACTCAAGACAGAGCAAGAACAGGGAAAGCACAAAAACAACATAAAACAACAAATAAACACAGATAAAAAGCACAAACTCACACACATCCAGGTCACCCAGGAGAAGACCCAGAGACCAGGGTCACCAAGGTCGCTCCAGCACTCCCCCGGCCCCCGACCACCCGGAGAGGTTCCGATCTCGGCAGGCAGACATGCAGCGGAGCCAAAGCCACAAGCCCTCCCACCACACTTCCAGGTGCACCCTTCATATTAATCGTCTCCCCTTTCTGGCCGAAAAGTTCCGAGTACGGTTGACCGAAGCCGCGCCAGATGCTTGGGCCCTCGAAGGGGACAGAGTGAGATGAGATCAATCTCTGAGAGGGCAGCAAAGGAGGGGAACATCAGCCCACAGCCTTGTAGGCTACCCATCTGTCTACTTGTCGCCCCCTTCCAGAAAACTATGGGTCACTCTTCAACAATTTTTTTTTTTTCTATGTGAATGAGGGAGACAAAAGGCATAACTGCCTGCAGCGAGTGCCTCCCCCAGATTTCAAAGAGTGACAGGGCCGAAATCAAGGGACGTTCGAGCTAAAATGCCTGGACACACAGAGTTTGAAGCAATTGAAGTCATAGGAAGAGCTGGGAAACACTGATTCTGGGAGAGAGTTCCAGAGCTCAGCAGTTGAATAGAAGAAAGTCTGAGCTGAATAGCGTTTCACCCTTGGGTTGGAAAAATGCACAGAGTAGGGGTGGGATTGTGTTACAAGGCGGGTACTACGTACCCTACGTAGAGGAGGTGGTATACACTGGGAAAGCTCCGAAGAACAATGATTATTGTAGTAGCGATAGAATAGCGAGAGAGATGCAACGTTGCGGCGAAGAGAGAGATTGCAGAGAGTTGGTGAGTGGACGGGAGATAATGATACAAAAGGCTTTCCTTTCTACTTTATCTAGGAGTGCGGTGTGAACACATGTGAACAATACTCAATACAAGGATGCACTGTGCTCCTGTATAGAGCAAGAAGCTGTGCAGGGGTAAAGAACCCCTTGAGGCGGTTGAGCACACCCAGCTTCTGGGAGGCTGCCTTAGCAAGACTAGTAACATGGTCTTTCCAAGTGAGAGCAGAAGAAAAAGAGACACCGACAACATTGAGAGAAGATGAAGGGTTGATTTTTGTATTGTTGAAGAATAGCCTAATAGTCGTCTGGAGGTTCCTGACGGGTAGTAAGATGGATAAATTGAGTTTTGGAAGCATTAAATGCAACAAGGTTTTCTCTGCCCCAATTGGAAATAGTAGCTAGATCAGAAGATAAGCATTTTATGGCTTCATTACGTTTACTTTTGAGGGACCGCTGGCTGGGGCGTTCTGGAAAACTAATTGAGTGGTGTAAGGTAGAGTCGTCTGCATATGAATGGATGGGACTGGATGTACAGTTGAGAAGATCATTTATGAAAATTAGAAAGAGAATAGGAGATAGGACAGAACCCTGAGGAACACCGGAGTTGATAGGATGAGGAAATGAGTGATGGCCGTCCACAACCAAAGCTATGGAACGGCTGGAAAGGAAATTAGAGACAAAGGCACAGATGGAGGGACAAACCGAAGGAGGGCAGTTTGGAAATTAAAAGATTTGTGCCAGACTCTATCGAAGGCCTTCGATATGTCTAGTGCAACAGAAAAAGTCTCACCGAAGTCCCGAAAGTTGGATGACCAAGAGTTAGTAAGAGATGAAAGAAGATCACCAGTAGAGCGACCCTTGAGGAAGCCATACTGGCGATCTGAGAGCAGATTATGAGAAGAGAAATGCTTAAGAAATTTGGAAGCAAGAATAGTTTCAAAAACTTTAGAGATACAAGAGATGAGAGCAATTGGACGATAGTTGGAGGGTTGAGAGCGGTCACCCTTCTTTGGGACAGGTTGAATGAGAGCAAACTTCCAGCAAGAAGGAAAGACGTTAGAGGAGAGACAGAGACGAAAGAGTTTGCCAAGGCAGGGAGTCAGCACGGAAGCACAGTTTTTAAGAACAACGGGAGGAACACCGTCCGGACCGTATGCCTTCTTAGTATTAAGCCCAGAGAGGGTAGAAAGTACATCTTTAGAAGAGATTAGGATATTAGGCATAAGTAGGAGAGAGGGGGGTGGAGAGGGAGGAATAGCACCTTAACCCTTAACCCTTCATCTTCTATTAAAATTCTTAGTGTCCCCAGACCCCATCAAGCTAAATAACCGCACCCAGACCCACTTCAAGCTAAAAAACGGCCCCTAGACCCCCTTCAAGCTATTTAACACCCCCCACACCCCCTTCAAGGTAAAACACGACCCCCCAAACCCCCTTCAAGCTATTAAACATCCCCCAGACCCCTTTCAAGCTATTAAACACCCCAGACCCCCTTCAAACTATTAAACACCCCAGACCCCCTTCAACCTAAAACACGGCTCCCAGACCTCCTTCAAGCTAAAACACAGCACCCCCAGACCCCCTTCAAGCTAAAACATGACACCCCATAATTCAAGCTAAAACACGGCCCCCCAGACCCCCTTCAAGCTAAAACACGGCCCCCAGACCCCCTTCAAGCTAAGACACGGCCCCCAGACCTCCTTCAATTTTAAAAACTCCCCACAGACCCCTTTCAAGTTAAAACAAAGCCCAAAGACCCCCTTCAAGCTATTAAACCCCCACAGCCCCCCTTCAAGCTGTAAAACGCCCCCCAGCCTCTTCAAACTGTAACGCGCCCCCTCAGACCCCCTTCAATCTTAAAAACACACCCAAAGCCCCCTTCAAGCTAAAATACGGACCCTAGACCCTCTTTAAGCTATAAAACACCCCCCAGAGACCCCCTTCAAGTTAATAAATACTTCCCAGACCCCCTTCGAGCTTAAGCCCTTCTGTACCGGCGACGTATTTTGGATTATATTCTGCCAACTATTAGACGATGTTATTGAGGTTAAAAAGGACCTCCAGCAATTACCAGGCTTCGAACTATCTCCCTTACCCCCGTTAACTACCACAGATTCTTCTTAAATTGCACAAAATCGTCTAAATATAGCTAACATTAGACTAAACAGACGTCACCGGTACATAAGGGGTTAAAAGACTCCTCAAGATCCCCTTCAAGCTAAAACACGGCCCCCCAGACCTAGATAAAAGAAAATTAATACCAATTTTCCTATCACGTAATGTGTATAGGCTACATTTATGAGGTCAGCTGTACTGTTCATATAGTAATTGTATAATTTGAATCTAGCGCATGTTTCATCTGTTTTATGGCGAGGATATCAATGCAAGTGTTTCACTTTATAAATTATATATGCGTGCATTATAAGCCCTTTATGCAGCTTACAACAACTTCCAAATACTTAAGATAAAACAGACTATCTTCTGGGAACATTCTAAGCCTGAAGATAATGCGGAAGTTGATTTATTAACTATCTATAAATCCAAACAGGACTCGTGGATGGTCGGGCAAGCGGTGTTTGAATGTGACGTCATTACTCAGTGCTATACATTTCCTGGAAGCTGACGGACGTATGGTCGTGGGCTCTTCGCGTTTTCACCGCATTTAAGGTGTGTATGGGAATATTTGCGTGTATATATTTAGATAATAAGTGTGTGCTGAAATTCTATTGATGTAGTCATGTATGTAAAATATTGGTTTAATACAAGGAAATTAAAGACTTCTGACTGAATGAGCCGGTTCGTGTCTGCCATATCGTCAGCCTATATTCTAACAAATAGTAAATACGGGAATATCGTTGATTTCCAGGATATTTATGTCATAACGGAAACAATTTGCCGTGTTTACATTATGTTGGTGAGGTGCGGTGAACATAGAGGGTTAAGTTAACTTATAATTATGGTACAAACTAGCGAATGGGGTGATATCGTTGTCCCCCTCTCCCCCACCTTCCTCCCCCCCCCCCACACCCACCCCGCTTCTGTTCTCTCATTTCCTCCCCCTCCTCTTCCTCCTTTCTCTCCCCCTCCTCTTTTCTCCCTTCCTCTCTTCTTATCCTTCTCTCTTCTGAATCCCCCCCTTCCTCTCCTGGCTTCTTCCTGACAACCTGCCGCCTCCTCTCCCTCCCCCTCCGCTCCTCTTCCTCCCCCTCCTCTCCTCTTCCTCCCCCTCCTCTCCTCTTCCTCCCTTCCTATCCTATCCTCTCCTCTCCTCTTTGTACGTGCGTGTTCGTAACTTTCCTTTGCGTACTGTTTTTTGTTTTGTCATTGTAAGTTTTTAACCTACCTTATTTAGGAAGCCCTAGTCCCTACTACTGACATATGCAGGGGTTAGGTAAGGTTGTTTGGTTAGGTTAACCCTTGGTCAAATTGGATTTTAGGTCACGTATGTGTTTGTTGTATTATAATCCTTTTTCTCATCAGTTCCTTCATTGATTAGTGTGTTTTAAGGTGTTTTTCCTTCTGGAAATTCATATTTACCCATTATTTTTCAATATTAAAACATGCCCCCTAAAACCATATTTTGTCATTACCCTAACCTAACAACCTAACCTAACCTGGGGGCTGCCGCCCCCAGACCCCGCACGGCTAGTATTGATATAGTATATGACAAAATGCTAAAACTACGGTAAAAAAAAATGAAAAATATTAGTTCTCAGCTGATCCAAGATGGCCGCCATCACCCTTATTTAAGCCACAAAGTCTAAGGAAAAATAATTTAATATGCAGCGGTAAAGACATATATTGTGGTGACTAATACTCTAATACAAATCTAGGAAAAATGTTATTTTAATACCACGAATTTTCAGAGTGTTTTTTTATAAAAGAAATTGTTAATTTGCATCAATATATAGTGTTTGTAATTAATTAGAAATCTCGGGAAAACCTATTTTCCCCATTAGGCCTATTGTTGAGACACGCCCCCGATAGTGATTTGAAAAGACATTAGCCTAACCTAACAACCTTACCTAACCTAACCTAGTATTATGGGTGGGGGCTGCTGCCCCCACACCCCCGCTGGTTGAGTACTAATCCCTTAGTAAAAAAAAAAAAAAAAAATCTAATTATACAAAGGTAAAAGTCGATGAAGTCTATGGTGTTTACTCTGCAATCTTCAACTTTGATTGTACATTGATAACGGGAAAGTACCGTATCGGTAGTGAAAGGGTTAGGACAAACTGGATTTTAGGTCACGTATGGGATATAATGTTCTAAATGTGTACTATAGCTTTGGGTTCAATGTTATTTTAATACCACGAATTTTGTTGATATATTTGAAGATACATATTGAATCTATATGCTCTAAAGATCATAAGAAAATTTGTTTTAACCCTCGGCAAAACTTAATAAAAAAGTATGGTACTAAAATTTATTTTTCGTAACAAGGTTGTCAATACGGTACTTCCAGTTATCGATAGCTCTAAAGATCATATGAAAATGTGTTAAACCCTCGGAAAAACCTAATATAAAAGTATGGTACTAAAATTTAATTTTCGTAACAAAACCTTGTTACGAAAATTAAATTTTAGTACCATACTTTTATATTAGGTTTTTCCGAGGGTTTAACACATTTTCATATGATCTTTAGAGCTATCGATAACTGGAAGTACCGTATTGACAACCTTGTTACGAAAAATAAATTTTAGTACCATACTTTTTTATTAAGTTTTGCCGAGGGTTAAAACAAATTTTCTTATGATCTTTAGAGCATATAGATTCAATATGTATCTTCAAATATATCAACAAAATTCGTGGTATTAAAATAACATTGAACCCAAAGCTATAGTACACATTTAGAACATTATATCCCATACGTGACCTAAAATCCAGTTTGTCCTAACCCTTTCACTACCGAGGATGTTTGTGGCAATATTTCGGTCAATATTTACGAGTCGCACCACAGCTGGGATCTCATTGCTAATGGTAGTTTTGGGTTCCTTTTATTCTATGCTTCATTGCTATATACTTTTTATCCACGGGAATTATTTTTTTTTTCTTGGCTTAATTTTGTTTTAGCATTAACCTAACCTAACCTAACCTAACCTAACCTAACCTAACCTAACCTAACCTAACCTAACCTAACCTACTAGCCCCCAAATACATTTAGGTTAGGTTAGGTTAGGTTTTTTGGTTAGGTTAATGCAAAAAAAAAGAAAAAAAAAAAAGAAAAAAAAAATAATAATATATATATACCGTATATATATTTTCCCGTGGATAAAAAGTATATATCAATGAAGCATAGAATTATAGGAACCCAAAACTACCAATATAAATGAGATCCCAGCTGTGGTGCGACACGTAAATATTGACCAATATTTCAACTATAGACGATTTTGCGCAGTTTAAGAAGGATCTGTGGTAGTAAAAATGGGTAAGGGAGATAGTTCGAAGCCTGTCAACCCTCTCCGACATATGACGCGATTTTGAGCCGATTAGGGATACTTTAAAGCCTTTGTTACCATCAGGGGTATTTAGAAACCTTTAGTTTAGTTACTTCAACCTCTGCAGTTGTCTTTGAGTTAGCTGTGGGCAGAAAACGAATTTTGGAGAGGTAATTATAAGAGTGAGAACTCTATTTATTATTGCTAATCTGGCAACCTCTGCGTCATATGAGTCTGAAGGGGTTAATCGCTGGAGGACCTTTTTAAACTGAATAAAATCGTCTGAAACTACCCAAAATAAAATGAAAAAGACGTTCGCGGTACAGAAGGGGTTAATGACAATACTGCATTGTCATCGGAAGTGCCGGTGTCATGTGACACACGTCTGCCGCCAGTTAGGGAACCTGCACTCGCGGCTGACGTGTCACATGACACATGCACTTCCAACGACAATATTGTCATTAACCTAACCAAACAACCTTACCTAACTTGGGAACTGCCCCCCCCCCCCCCCCCCCCCCGACCCCGGCTGCTCCTAAAAAGTGATGTAGATGTCAAAATACTAAAACATACTACCGGATAATGAAAAATCACCTGAAACTGCCGCGCATCGTAAGAAAATGGGTCAACAGAAAACGTACTGTAGGTCCGAAGGTAAATTCGTCGGCGATATAGTGTCGATGGACGTCTGGAAATATTGTTTAAAAATAGTAAATCCCGTTAAAAACTAATATAACTTCAAAACGGCCCCCCAAATTTACCGTACTTTAATTAGGATGGGTCACTATTTCGATAATGTGAAGGGTAAGCATTTTTTATAGGATGCGCTGAGTGTTAGTGCTACTCTCTATGGTGCTACTATTACCATTATTTTATGTTAGTTACCCCGCACCAGGCCAACACTCCCGTTTTCAATAACTCCCAAACATAATTCAACAAAGCCGAGCTATGAGGCAGTTTAATTAAGGGGGGGGGGGGGGATGGGTCGTTTTACTGGCTTCCCTTCTCCCTCGTGTTTAGCCCCATTAGTTTTCAGATTTTAAGACGTTTGGGCAATTAGTTTGGCGATTTTAAGAATTTACGATATCTCTTCTAAGCTCTTCTAATATACTCTCAATATAACTAGAATCAATAAAAAGGCTACCAACTATCTCAATTAACCCTTTTTTAACTACCACAGATCTTTCCCAACCTTCATAAAATCCTCTCAATATAACTATAGAATCAATTAAAAGTAGACGTCTCGCGTACTAATGCTGAAAATGCTGAAAGCGTGTGTTTGTGACTGACTGGGGCCATATATTAACCCCTTCTGACTGGGCCCATATATTAACCCCTTCTGACTGGGCCCATATATTAACCCCTTCTGACTGGGCCCATATATTAACCCCTTCTGACTGGGCCCACATAAAATACATATTAAAATACATATTAAGCCCTTCTGACTGGGGCCATATATTAACCCCTTCTGACTGGGGCCATATATTAACCCCTTCTGACTGGGGCCATATATTAACCCCTTCTGACTGGGCCCATATATTAACCCCTTCTGACTGGGCCCATATATTAACCCCTTCTGACTGGGCCCATATATTAACCCCTTCTGACTGGGCCCATATATTAACCCATTTGACTGGGCCCATATATTAACCCCTTCTGACTGGGGCCATATATTAACCCCTTCTGAGTGGGCCCATATATTAACCCCTTCTGACTGGGCCCATATATTAACCCCTTCTGACTGGGCCCATATATTAACCCCTTCTGACTGGGGCCATATATTAACTCCTTCTGGGCCCATATATTAACCCCTTCTGACTGGGGCCATATATTAACTCCTTCTGACTGGGCCCATATATTAACCCCTTCTGACTGGGGCCATATATTAACTCCTTCTGACTGGGCCCATATATTAACCCCTTCTGACTGGGCCCATATATTAACCCCTTCTGAGTGGGCCCATATATTAACCCCTTCTGACTGGGGCCATATATTAACCCCTTCTGCACCGGCGACATAATTGTAATTCTAGTCTGGCAACTATTAGACGATTTTATTAAGTTTAAAATGAGTAACCAGCAATTAAGAAGCTTCGAACTATCGCACTTAACCCTTTGTACTACCACACAATCTTCTAAATGTAGCTAGAGGGGGAGTCCGAGGGAGGGAGGGAGCAGCTGGATAAATAAAGAATTACCAAAAAAAACCACCCGTCCAAGATCCTCCTTCAAGATATATTTGTACATTTTTCGATAGAAAAAATTTCTCTTAAAATACAGGCTCGCTATCGCTCGCCAGGAAAAAAATTGACACCTAAATGACATGAAAAGTCTTAATATTGACAAAGAAATGGAGCGAAAGGTTTTAAAATCGCCAAACTAATGGGCCGAAGGTCACACAATCTGAAAACTAATGGGGCTAAACATGAGGGAGAAGGGGGACCAGAAAAACGACCCATCTCCCCTTAATTTATATATTTGTTAACCCCTCGAGGAATAGGACGCATTTTGGCAGTTTATTCCGGCTATCATCAGACGATTTTATTCAGATTAGGAGGGGTCTGTGGAAGTCAGAGGGTTAACCCCTTCTCTACCATCGACGTCTTTTGAATTTTACTCTAGCTACATTTAGACGATTTTATGAAGCTTAGGAAGGACATATGGTAGCTAAATGGATTAATTGAGATAGTCTGCAGCCTTTGAATGAGTCGACATCCTTCATAAGCTGTACACAATCGTATAATAGTTACCAGCATATAATGAAAAGTACATCACCAATCACCATTACAGAAGGGGTTAATTCTCTATTAATTTTCTCTAGATCTCCATCAAACTTAAAATACAGCCCAAGACCCCTTACTATCGAGATAAATATGTGCATTTTTTTATCTGTAGAAATATTTTCCCTTCTAAAGTGCAGGCTCGCCTTCGCTCGACAGAAGAAAAACAAAATCGACACGTAAATGGCACGAAAGGTCTTAAAATTGAGACCGTCTTCGCTCGCCAGAAAACAAAAATCGACACGTAAATGGCACGAAAGATCTTAAAAATTGAGACTGTCTTTACCCTTTTCATGCCCACAGTGCCTTCCTAAGCTGCATACAATCGTCTAATGATAGTCAGAATAAAATATCAAACCGCGTCATAATCAAGGGGATATAATGTTGATCTACAACAGAGGGGCCGTTTTTCTAGGCCCCCTTCTTCCTCATGTTTATGCCCATTAGTTTTGAGTTTTTAAGACGTGTGTCCCATTAGTTTGTCGAATTTAAGAAGTATGCCTCATTAGTTTGTCGAATTTAAGACCTTTCGCCCCACTTTTTTGTCAATATTCAGATCTTCCGTGCTCTTTACATCATGCTGTAGAGTGCGTGGATAGTTCCTAAATACTACATTCTCCTTCTATATTACTTAAATAATATATTTTTTTTTATATGAAACAGTATATAAATAAGTACGGTAACACACTGCCTATTTACTAAATATTTACACCTAATAATACCAAATAAGTCTGTAACTTTTGAATTTCTATATCTATAATGCTCAGGCCCAATCCCCACTATAATGCTCGGACCCAATCCCCACTATAATGCTCAGGCCCAATCCCCACTATAATGCTCAGACCCAATCCCCACTATAATGCTCAGACCCAATCCCCACTATAATGCTCAGGCCCAATCCCCACTATAATGCTCAGACCCAATCCCCACTATAATGCTCAGACCCAATCCCCACTATAATGCTCAGACCCAATCCCCACTATAATGCTCAGACCCAATCCCCACTATAATGCTCAGACCCAATCCCCACTATAATGCTCAGACCCAATCCCCACTATAATGCTCAGACCCAATCCCCACTATAATGCTCAGACCCAATCCCCACTATAATGCTCAGACCCAATCCCCACTATAATGCTCAGACCAAATCCCCACTTTTCCTATTTGTTATTTTGATTTTCTGTTTGATTCTATTTTATTATTTTTGTTTTCCTTTTTTCTTGGGGGTGGCCGACTCAAGACAGAGCAAGAACAGGGAAAACACAAAACAACATAAAACAACGAACAAACGCAGATAAAAACACTATGAATTTTGGGTTCAGGAATGGAGATAGATAAGAACTCTAAGATTAAAGGAAAGAATTATCCGCGATGGGGTTAAATGATGCGGTAAATCGAATGGAGTACGTTAGAAAGTTGTAACGTTAATATAGGTGGTGAATTAGGAAGTTATTGGGTGGGTAAGGCACCAGGCAGTCAGACTTAACCAGAGCGCGTTGATCACCAAGTCCTTCAATATCTACATTATTGGGTTATTACTCGAGTTTCTACTATTTTTAAGCATTCATATAAAACGGAATATATAAATGAATGTATAATTGTGTGAAAGAACAGATAATTTCGACCACATTTACTTATACTTGACGTTTTATGAATAGAGCGGCACTAATTAATTCATATCTTTTGTAAAACTCAAAAATTTAAAATTCTGAGAAATATAATTTCTCTAAATAATTTGAACTACCTAATGGCAAAGTCTCAGCCTTGTAACTCAAAAACTGCAAAAGTTACTGGACTTTCAAATTTGTGACTGAAAATTTCGATTTCTGGCTCAGGGAAAGCGAATTTGGAGAATCTGACACAAGTCCAGCAAAGAAAAAAGTGTAAAGAAAGGGTAAAATGATGCGGTAAATCGATTGGTGTAGGTTAGAATGTCGTAGCGTTAATTTGGGCGTGGTGATTTAGGGCGTTTTGGGCGGTTTTGGGTGACTCAGGCGGGCAGCCTGACCAACGCGCGGGCGAGAGTTTTATATACCACCCAGTTCTGTGTAGATGTTAAATGCAACTCTGTTCTTTTTACATATCCCGCATTTCATACGTAATTCATAGTTGGATATAACATTGTTTTATCTATATATTTTTTAGATACATACTTTGTAAATATTTCAGATAGTTTATAATTCATTAATATAGTAATATATTTATATCTCGTACTGTGTAAATATTTCTTAGTCTTATATATTTTTTTTTTTCTCTATTTCAGGATTTGAGTTGGTGTTTGTATCCCACCATCACCGAACTATGGACTTGACTTAAGCCAACTCACCGGAAGCTACCAACACCACACGAACACCCGACTCTGCCAACACACATCAATCTACCAACTGTCTGGGGTAAGTTACTGCCCAACTCATTATACTATATCATTATACTCTGTTCTGTTGTTATACTGTTCATATTAATTTTTTTCAAGTACATTGGGGTTTGTAATTAATGATTAATGTTAAAAACGGGGTGTTACTTAATTCATATTTTCACAACCCACCAATTAATTAAATACAAATATATATCTTTTCAATCTTTCATTAAAAGTGCTTGATAATTAGCATCGTATATCCTTGTTTAGAAACTCTTGTAACTTAAAACAATTTATTTGAAAATTAAAATCTAAGAGTTTGCCTACTTGTCGTGAACAGAGTATAAATAGAAAAGTTTTTGTTTTTATGTTGTTTACGATCTAAAAAAAAAAAAATATTTCTTATTTCCAGGATTTGAGTTGCTGCCTGTGGACTCTGCCAACGCTACGAGACTGCCCTGTGGACTCTGCCGACGCTACGAGACTGCCCTGTGGACTCTGCCGACGCTACGAGACTGCCCTGTGGACTCTGCCGACGCTACGAGACTGTCCTGTGGACTCTGCCAACACTACGAGACTGCCCTGTGGACTCTGCCAACACCACGAGACTGCAACACCATCAGGACACAAGGGGAGTGTTATTCTTGTTTTGTTTGTAGTCGTAGTTTGTAGTCGTAGTTGTAGTCGTAGTTTGTAGTCGTAGTTGCATGGTATGAATGTGGCATGGTATGAATGATGCGTGTTAGGTTAGGGGTAGGGTTAGGTTAGGTGTAGTCGTAGTTCGTAGTCGTAGTATGTAGTCGTAGTATGTAGTCGTAGTATGTAGTCGTAGTAGTAGTCGTAGTATGTAGTCGTAGTTGCATGGTATGAATGGTGTGTGTTAGGTTAGGCTAATCTATTTTTCCCTTTCAGATGAGATAGGGCTTTATTACTTTTACTAATCTTTGCTATTCTTATTAATTCACAGCTTTGTTGTTTTGATGATGTCCCCCTTCCCCTCTTCCCCCCTGAGTTGGTCGCCCCTCCTTCAGCTTCAATATTTTTCTTTGCTTTAATTTAATAACTGTTTGCCTTTAAAGTAGCTTATATATATTCCGTCATTGTACCGGGTCAAATAATATCTTTGCATCACTTGAATTCATTACTCTTGTATTTGCTTTAACGTTAAACACGCCGTTTTTGTACCGGGTTTAATATTGTTATATATCGTCTTTGTCACGCGAACTTTACTTAATAAAAAAACAAAAAAAAACAAAAAATATATCTTTTCTTGATCGCTCTATTGTAAGCTATGACTTTTATAACTGATGAAAACTTAGACAAATAGTTTTCAATTATAAATAAAGTTCCAATATATGGACTTAGAAATAAAAAGAAAACAATATGAAACTATCTAAATAAAAAATAACTCTGAAAATAAATAATAAACTGACTTAGAATATAAAGAGAACTTAAATAAAAATTAATTAACTTAGAAAAAAACTATACTTGAAAAACTTAGCCCCATGCTAAAAAGCACTTAGAAAAAATATATACTTGAAAAACTTAGCCCCATGCTAAAAAGCACTTAGAAAACAAATATACTTGAAAAACTTAGCCCCATGCTAAGAAAAAGTACTTATAACTTATAGAAAAATTATTAACTTGAAAATTGACGAAATATGAAGAGAACCAAGATAATTAACTTAGAAAAAATTATACTTTAACTTATAAAATTTGAAACAGGAGAAACAAAAATAACATGGATATTAAAAAGAGTATATATCAACTTAGTTTTTTTATTGATCACATACATTGTTATATATAATACAAACAAAATGTACCTACTGAATACAGATATATTTTTTGAATACTTCTATAATACCAGTAAAGGTAATTGTATTTTCTTTTATATTACGTACCTAATTAAAGTACTTCAGAAAACAATAATGCACATTGTCTTTGGCTAATTTGCAACTCGGCTTTGTGATCATGGTATAATTTTGTTCAGTACATAATTTACTCAATATTACGTATAGTAATTTTCTTTGGAGTTTCTTTATAATCTTCTATCCATATTGTAATAACCATTGGGTTTTCAGTAATTCGTCATTAAGTTTTGTTTTGGATTTTAAGCCTTTAATATAGTTTCATTGGCAATGCAATTTGGCATTTTTATCTTTAATTATTTATTTGTTTAAATTTGTATTTCATAGCCAAGCGTTTAAACAAGGCTTTTAAGGAATACTTCTATAATCTTTTTAATTTTCTTAAGTGTACGATCCTTTATATTTCTTACTTCTCAGGTATAATCCAGTTCATCAGCCAAGTTAAAAAAAAAAAATGTATAGTAGTCTACACCACCACTATCCTCTCTCCCACCAGGCAGTACTGAGGGAAGTCTGTCTTAACTATACTCGGTTTCTGTTCAGCTGACGGTAAATTGAATCTTTTGAGAGCTGATTTATCGATAATGGAAAATATGAAACTACGATGTCTCTGCATCATATCAAGACTAAGTTTATATAATTAGCACCATATTTCACTCAAAAATCTTCAAAATAACTAATCTTTATGGGAACTTTGCAATATACCGTCAGTCGAAAAGTAAGACTAGCTAATATATAATCTAACTAACCTACTGTGTTTAATATTTAGTAGTGTTTATTACTTTTGGAACTAGCTTATGTACTGTATAATGTGCAGCTGTTGGGGGAAGGCTAGTTTCTATAATAAGTGTTTCTTCCCGTTGTGTGTGATGTGAATGAGTTTTGTTAATTGGAGTAGGGATGTTGGCAAAATTATAATCTATTAAGTCAGTTGGCATTGTGGTCAAGTGTGTATTGGAAGTGTGGCGTGATATGTGGATGTTGGCAGAGTACGTGATCAAAGTAGGGTAGGGATATATTCAATAAGTGACTAAGGGTGTATGCTTGTGTTAATAGTGTATGGGAAAAGTAGGCGAGGGTAGTGATATGCTGATTAAGTGTGTATGAGGGTTGGCAAAGTGATTAAATGTGTGTACGACTGTTGGCAAAGAAAAGTGTGGATTGTTGGCAGATGTGTTGACGATCATTGAACCTAAATGTTGGCAGTGTGATTTAGTATGTTGTGTGCAAGACTGTTGGCAGTGTGATTTAGTGTGTTGTGTGTAAGACTGTTGGCAAAGTAAAGTGTGGATTGTTGGCAGATGTGTTGACAATCATTGAACCTAAAGGTTGGCAGTGTGATTTAGGGTGTTGGCAGTATTCAGTGGTGTTGGTGATTACGCGAGGTGTTGGTCAAGTGGTGTATAGGTTTTGGATAATTTAATAATTAAAGGTATAATGCAACTCTTTCCATATAACTGTTCCTAGGTGTATATCTATCCATGTATCTATCTAGAAATATCTATCCTATGTAACTATTGATATTTGCCTACTTCTCCCTAACCCATGTAACTCTTCCTACCTACCTCTCCAAGAATCTAGATATATTAGGTATTGAAAGTCATCCCTCCTCACCGTCATTTTATTTTGCAGTTCGTTTCGTGAACTTGCCCTTTTCTATTTTCTGGCAATGTATTCCAATATTTCAAAATATAAATTTAAATCTTATTATAATTTGTAAATAGGTTCTAAATTTATCGAGGGTAATAATTTATTGAAACTTTTTTTTCTTCTATGCATTCCAAAATTAAGATTAATTATTGATATGCTGTTCATTATCTAAAAAATATCTACGATATTGGATTACAATAACTCTTGAATTGGTTTTATTAATTCAAAGTTAAAATTAATAACCATCTTTCAGAAATGTGTAAGATTGATCTACAATATTGGATTACATCAACAGGTTGGAATCAATAGTCAAGACTTTAATTGGATCTTTTATTTATTTATTTTTTAAATAGCGTATCCTCCATTATTCCAGGGTCCTTAGTCTGGTCACAGCAGGGCAGCACATCTGTAAAAAGAAGAATATATTGAGGCACCAGAAATAAAAGGGTTTCAAGGAAGGGGGTAGGGAGTAGGGGGGTCTTGAGGGGGGGTAGGGAGAGTCTTGATTGGGGTAGGGGGAATTTTGAGGGGGGTAGAGCGTAAGGGGGTCCTGAGAGGGGTAAGGGGGGGTCCTGAGGGGGGTAAGTGAGGATCCTGAGGGGGGTGGGGGGTCCTGAGGGGGGTGGGGGGTCCTGAGGGGGGTGGGGGTCGCTAGAGAGGGGGATTATGTAGGGGGGGGGGGGGGGTCCAGGGGTTCTAGATTCATATTTAAATATTATATTCACATTCCTCATAAAACCATTCCACCACCCGCTACGAATCTTCCCTTTCCCTTTCCCTTCCCTTCCCTGGTAGTTCATCCTATCCCCATCCCAGATCATTTGGTTTCGGTCCTATTCTGGATTTGTGTAGTCTATTGCTGATAATCTATTCTACCTGTTCTATTGTATTGTATTGCCCCCCCCCCCCCCCCCTCACACACACACACACATACATACAAGAAAAGTCAAGATTATTTTGTATTTATATATTTATTTGTATTGTCAGGAAGCAGTCAGTCAAGAAGTCATTGCCTTGGTATCGAAAGCAGATCGCGCAGATATGGCAGAGCCCAGCGAATATTGACAACCAACTGGATACATCAAACAGCAGACAAGAAGGTAGCAGTGAGGATTAAAAACAATTGGTGGAGGTCTAGGGGCCAAACTAAAAGACCTCCCCTTAAGGCATCAACATTGGTGATTGTTTGACGGAATGATAGGGACGACAACAACTGAGACAGCATGGTTACGGGAATACAACATCAATAACAGCAACGACATCAATAACATCAACGACATCAATAACAGCAGCAACGACAACATCAACGACATCAACAGCGACGACATAAGAGAAAGCGACATCAACAGCATCCTCAACAGCAGAGCTTGAGACGGCAACATTAGCAGCATAGTGAGGCACCATGCAGAAGACAACAGCGAAGATTCGGTGAACAAAACTAAATATTGTTGTATGGGAAAAACAGGTCAGTCAGTCAGTACCTAACTTCATTAATAAGTCAAGGGGAATAAGAGGCCCCAGAGAAAAGGAAAAAGTTAGATTGAGATCGAAAATAGTGTGCCCATCAAAGTACGCCACCCTTCATTCACTAATCAGTATACTGAAAATTACCTGCATCACCTTAAGTAAAAATAAACTTTCCATTAAATATGAATTATTAGAATTAAGATGGCCAAGACAAAAAATTATTAGTAGCAGCAAATTATACTCGATAACTAATGGGATTATGTCAATTAAATTAGGTAGTAAAATGATATATTATACCAAAAAACTGTAAACTGCTAATCAATTATAAAACTTATTAATATGATTATTCCGGAGTTGGGCAAACACTGGAGAATAAAGTTTGGTTTTAAATATGCTTTTAACAGGATTGTGCAATACTTTCTCGTAGCATAAAGTGATTACTGAAAACATTTTATTTTATCACACTACAAGCAAAACTATGCCCCAGCTGTAGAATACAATTATCATACTTTAAAGTCTTCGTGGTTATTAGTTATATATTTGTGTTTATTTTGTTTTTATTTATTCTTAATAGTTTTATTTATTTATTTATTTTTTCCCTAGACCTCCATCAAGCTTAATACCCACAAAACTCCCTTTCATGATCAATTTGTAGGCTACATTTTTAGCAGAAAAACTGTCACGGCCGAAGGCCGGTTTCTTTTTCTAGTTACCAAGAAATGCACAAATTTACCTCTAAGGAGGATCTTGGCGGTATTGTTTAAGCTCTCCTTAACAGGGAATCTGATGTCCCTTGGCGAGTATTTTGTAGGATCATAATGCCCCGTTTAT
Source organism: Paralithodes platypus (assembly GCA_032716605.1). Taxonomy (NCBI): domain Eukaryota; kingdom Metazoa; phylum Arthropoda; class Malacostraca; order Decapoda; family Lithodidae; genus Paralithodes; species Paralithodes platypus. The sequence goes on along the minus strand of CM064519.1, from coordinate 15,231,942 downwards.
TAGTCGGAAAAACAACTGACATTAGCATCCCATTTTACCTATTACAGTAAGTTATTTTGTTTTCCATTGGAAGATAAATTTTCAAAATATTTTCCATTATTTCAAAGTTAAAGTTTGCTATCTGGGGTTACATTGATTTTGTTTTGTATAAAGTTATACCAATATTCATCTTATTGAAAGTTTTACTATGATTCTTTTTTGCTACAGTGGCGTTGATAGTTTGTCTCGGTGGAGTTAACTTAGATATATTTATTTATGTTTTACAAGCAAAGTAATACAGTTGTATATTACATCAAAATCAAGTAATAATATGTCTTAAGACTCCAGTGTTTTGCACATCTAATATAAACTTGTTGAATTTACTTTAAATTATTACAGGGAATAGGTCCGCTTGGGGGCATTCTGTGTATGGCCACCCTCATTAGGAAGAGTAAGGCGTCCGGCAATAGATAGCTAGAATTATTAATTAGTATATATACCGTATATCCAACTTAGAAGGGGAAATTCGTACATTTGGCAACACTGATATCACAATAACATTACAACAATGATATTACAACACTTAAAGAATGTATGAAAAGACAATTAAAGTAATATTTACCCTTTGGAGGCATATTGGTAATGGCAAACCCATATAAGGATAGAATGGTATATCTAATAACCAAGTTAGATAAATTCATATACAATAGTTATTAATTATATCTAAAATGACTAGAGTAAACAAGCTACGATGTTTACCAATTGGGAAGAGTCAGCCAGGAAATAGAAGTGGCACTTTACAACCCATTTGCTCTAACAATTTTTGAGTTACAGAAGGTTAAGGTCAAGATTTCTGACCTAAATATAGTGAATGACATTTACCTATTTTATTCCATTGATTTTAAAGTGCAATCAACCCTAATTTACTTCTGGGAAACTCACTAAGGGATGGCCAAGGCAAATATTTCTCAAGGTTACTTTATTCTGACAAAACTTCTAAGGATCTTGGAAAAGTTACGTAATGCGAGCGCTAGTGAATTATATGTGGCATTTCATTATTATTATTATTTTACCCTATTTCGTGATCTTTATTTTATGTTAACACCCTATCCCTTAACCTTTTTATTCAAATGACAAATTTCTGACTCACCATAGCTACTTTCAGACGCATCTATTCAACTTAGAAAGGACCGTCGAGTTAGAGGGTTTCTGGAGATTATCTTAACTAGGATTCCCAGTGTAGTTAGATCCGGCAGTATCAATATTGTAGTGAAGCATTCTAATAATTTTGATTAGTTATTTTGCCTTTATATGGTCTTTGTCCCAGTTTTGGTTTGTTTAGTTTGCAAGTTTTAAATTTAAATTTTAAACTATATGATTACAAATTATATTCTGGCCAACAGTTGACAATTTTATTCAGATTAGGAGAGACTTGTTGGATTCTAAGGGTAGATACAACATGCAGCCTACCCCATGGATTCCTGGTGGTACTTAACTGATTCACATCGTCTTGTGGTAGCCAGAATAACAGGCATTTGTTGACATTATCATATTTTAGCTTTTTAATTCTTCACAATATATTACGACAAATTAAGTTATATTTTTATTACCTCGAGACTATATTCTTCAACTTAGGAAAGGCCTGTCAGTTATAGGATCAATTTACATATTCTTTACCCTTTTCATACCCAGTGGTCCTCCCAAAGCTGAGTAAAATTAGCTGGTTGTAATATATGACAAAATCGTCAAATGATTTAAGATTCAGAAATATTCTTAATCACAATTGACAAATATTTATCCTAAATTTACTTTCCCCATTTTTTTTTTTTTTTTTTTTTTGCAATCACCAGTTATTTTGAATATTTGTTAATTATAAAACTAGGGTTTTTCATAGACATAAGCGATAGTTTTCCACACCAGAGGATTCGATAGCCCTCACATTATGTACTTGTTCAAGACTAAGTTTGGTATCCATTCACGGTATGTTTTATTGTATCAAAAGCTCTTCATCCAGTGCCTCTACTTAATTTGACATCTTTAATATGAATACTGACTAAAGCTTAATGATTTTCAAGTACTAATTTACAAGAAACTATATTGAAAGTAGTTAAAATATGACTTCAGAGGCTATTAACCCTATTGGAGTATTAAGCCAGCACACTAAGTCAAGAATATGCCTCTGCGAGAATTCTAATCCCTCGTTTGGTGAAAGTAGTTACAAAAATCATTAAATATAAACAAATGACTGCAAGCTAAATGTTTTTCCTACCTATAGTGAGCCGAGTATAGTTAATTTAGCCTGTTTTCACCATTCATCCATTTCCACATATCTCAATTGGGAAATAATCTGTTATATAATGCCTTAATAATTATAATAAGTGTTGCCATATGTACGAAATGCTTTAAATTGGTTAGATAAAGCTGCTACTTATACTACTGTGACTGTCCACCACTTATGATAGTCTATGGAATAATTTGAAGTTTCTTGGGCATTATTATACTGCTCTATTTCAGCCGATTTGTTAAGATTTTAAGACCAGTGTACAGTACAGTACAGTACAGTACAGTACAGTAGGTTAAGTATAATATTTATGTTAAATAGTTTAGCCATACCAGAGTTTTGACAAATTTAATTTTACAAACTAGGTTCGAAATTATAAGATTGACATTTCAAAATAGCTTTTATGCCATGATAACTTACCTGAATGTCACCAAATCCCATCTTGAGAATTATAACATTTTAACTAAATTTTAGGATGATGGGTTATCGTCGACCACTCAACGAGATTAATATTTTAAGTAGTAACCATCAATATCAATAATAGCTTGATGGTTCATGATAAAGCAACTAGTTTAGTATTTGTCATAAATGACAGTCCGCCCAATGTGGCAAAAGGGCAACCAAGATTAATTTAGTGTTCATAGCGATCTTATACCTCAAATTAAAGTTTTAAATATTTAACAGACTTTATAGAACAAACTTCAAAATATTCCACTGCATAGACTTTCACAAAATATTCCACTGCATAGACTTTCACAATAGGCATAAACATACATGTAAGCGACCCACCGGTATGTTACTATTGTAGAGGTGAGATGGAGGCGTTTGGTCACAAGTCTTCATCCATCTCTTGTCCCCCCCCCCCCCATGGCTGGACATCTACCATACATCTGAAACAACAGGTCAGTATTACCAACATTGATCTCCATAACGTCATTAAGTAAAGTCATCACTGCATTAAGGGGAGGGTATATTTCTGGAAGTCTTCTCTCTCATGTGTAGCCCCCACTTGTTTTGAAATGTCAAGACTTTCGACCCATTTACCTTTCGGTCAATTTCATAATCAATTCGAAGACCTTTCGTGCCATTTAGGTGTATTCTTTCCTGGCGAGCGACAGCAAGCCTGTAGTTTACGAAGAACCGGCCTTTGGCCGGCCATTTTTCTACCGAACAGTGTACAACTTGTTCTCGAGTCTTGGGGGTATTAGTATATGCTTGGAGATCTAGGGAGCAAACTAACTAAAATAATAACTACCCTTAACCCCTTCAGCACAATGACTTCTTTTTACCTTTGATTCTGGCTAAAACTAGACTATTTTATGCAGTTTCTGAAGGACCTGTGTTATTCAGAGAGTTCACTAGGATTCTATGTACCCCTTTTAGTCCTAGAGATAGATTATAAGCTGAAAAGAATCGTCTAATGGTAACCAGAATAAGATGAAAATTAGGTCATGGTGCTGAAGGGGTTGTTGTTGTTGTTGTTGTTGTTGTTGTTGTTCCCCAAGCTGCCTGGCCGAACAGCCCCAAGGCCCCGAGCAATTCCAAGGCCATAACCGAGCGCCCCCACAGAACCCTCCCTGCCGACCACAATAAAGCCTGGGTGACCGAAGCCACTCCATGGCGGGGAGCTGAGGAGGGTGCGGAAACGCCTGGGAAACCAAAGCCCCACCCAGGGCCCTGTGCCCCTCAGCAATTATGAAGAGAAAGTTGAGGGGCAAGGGAAAAATGTGACGCTTTGGCTTCCAATCTTGGTAGATTGGGAGGTCAATCCACGGAAAAGACGCAGTCACTTGAGATCTAGAAAATATATAAGTTAAAGGAACAGTCAGAGTAAGCTATGGGTATGGCAGAGATCGCTCAGTTCTCACTCTGATAGACCAGCCCATCACCACATGACTAGAACCCAATCCTCTCAGCATCAGCTAGGAAAGGCCCTAGAAAGCCGCCTTTGGCGGGGGGATAGCTCCCCTATTTCAACACCTTTCGGGGTCGGGCACCCGCCCGAAGGGGTTAACGTTATCAATGGAAGAGTGTTACCATAGAGTTTCCCAGGCTAAATTATTCACCTAAAGTACGTACCTACCTAGCGACATATATCCATTATACTTTTCTCATACATTTTTGAAAATATATAACAATAAAATGTCTGATCTTTTAACATTAAGGGGAGGTTTTTATTTGATTTCCTAGACTTTCATCAAGCTTAAAATTACTCTCCCTTGACCCCATTTCAAGATAAATTTGTAAATTTTTCGGTAGAAAAATTTCCCGGCCGAAGTCCGGTTCCCTTTAAATTACAGGCTCGCTATCGCTCGCCAGGAAAAAATAGACACCTAAATGGCACGAATGGTCTTAAAATTGACAGAAATGGGGCGAGGGTTCTTAAAATCGCCAAACTAATGGGGCAAGCGTCTTTAAATCTCCCAAGCAATGGGGCTAAACATGGAGAAAGAGGTTCAGAAAAAAATCCTCCAGGTGGAAAACTCTCCTTAACTCCATATGATCAGAAGTCTTGTGGATTATGATTTAGTTTAATTATGATTGAAGCTTAACCCTCTCACTACAATAGGACGCAGAGGTTGCCAGATTAGCAATAAGAAATTGATTACTCTCACTGTTATAATTACCTCTCCAAAATTAGTTCTCTGCCCACAGCTAACTCAAAGACAACTGCAGAGGTTGAAGTAAACAAACTAAAGGTTTATAGATACCCCTGACGGTAACACAGGATTTAAAGTATCCCTAATAGGCTCAAAAATCGCGTCAGGATGTGAGAGGGTTAAGGGGAGGGGGGGATTTGAGTCTTTTTCTGGTCCCCATTCCTCCTAATGTTTAGCCCCTTTAGCTTTTAAGACGTTCGCCCCTTTAGTTTGGCGATTTTAAGACCTTCAAGCCCCATTAGCCAATTTCACTACTAGATTTATAACAGCTTAAATATTTTGATTATTCACAAATAACCTTTTAATAATTTGTGTTTTCTTACCCTAGTTTGCTGGCGAGGGTGTTGAGGCTCCAAGGGGAGTTTGTCGACTGTAGGGATGGGTCTTTCCCCTTTCTTCTCCTCTTCTGTCTTCTCTCTCTCCTCTTCTCTTTTCTTCTTTCTTCTCTTTTCTCTCCTCTTCTTCTCTATCCTCTTCTCTCCTTCGAACGTCTGCCCCCCGCCGCTCCTCTCCTGCAAACAATAAGGAAGGTTAGTGGTGCACAAATTATTCGGTATTTAGAAATTATTATGGAATAGGATATTATAGGGTAATTTAAGTAATTATAGGACTATTCATATGCATCACTCCTAATTAATTAATGGTGTGAAATTAGCGAGGGACTACAGTATTTCAGAAATTAATATTGAAATTTGTATTTTGACTGTACAGTTGGCCAAATAAGTCTTGTCTCAGCTGTCATTAAGTTTTGCTCGCTGTGTGCTGTACTAATGTCTGTCAGATGTTTAATAGGGTGGGTAAGTGTAGGACCATGTTTGTATATCTCACTCGAAACTTTGAAATAATAAAGCTTAGATAGTGATACCAATTATTGATCAAAATATTCTTAGTGCTGCGACAGGACTTATTTGGCCAACTGTACAATCGGGGGTATTAAGTGTTGTCATAGATTCCAGTGGTTTACGCTCAAAAAGTGTTATTGGTATCTTTATAGTTACTGGGAAAAGTGCTTATCCCTCAGAGTATTAGTCAGTGTTCGAAACTTTGTGAAATATCTGACAACACTTATTAACCTCAACTGTACATATATTACAAGATACAATAATAGAGAACACTGACCTGTACACTGAGCAGTGACGACTGGTGTACAGTTGACCACGGAAATTTGTACTAACTCTTGATTTTATGTATGGAATACTTGACTAGCATAATTTGATATAAAACTCACAATTGAACTTTTAAACTACACAAACCCGACAATTTAACATTACTTACAATCGACAATTTAACATTACTTAAAATCGACAATTAAAATTACTTACAATCTTCAATTAAAATTACTTAAAACTGACTATTAAACATTAATTTAAAAACCGACAATTAAATATTTCTTAAAACCGACAATTAAAAATTACTTAAAACCGACAATTTAACATTACCTAAAACCGACAATTGAACATTACTTAAAACCAACAATTTAACATTACTTAAAACCAACAATTAAGCATGAATTTACTACTTAAAAACGACTATTTAGAATTACTTTACTACTTAAAACCAACAATTTAGCATTATTTAAAACTGATAATTGAAAATATTAATTAACTGTATAAAACTGACGATAGACAATATTAACTAAATCATAAAATACGCATCTAATAAAAATTTCCCTTCCATAAATAAAATCAGAGTTGATACAAATTAATGTGGGCAACTGTACATGGCTTTTGCTGCTTCTTGCTCTCCCTCACATCTGGTGGGCGTGATTCCTCTCTTCTATAGCCGAGGTGGGCGGTGTCCCTCATCCATAGCCAAGGTGGGCAGGATTCGTAGCTTTCGTCGGGTCGCTCCTGCCATCTCTAACCTGTTTGAAAGAATGAATGGATAGTTTAATAGTTAAATCATACCTTTAATTTCTCCGTCAGGCCTTCCATCTCATTCCTGTTGATTAAAGACAAAGGATTAATCCACTTCAGGAGCGTCGGTCTGCCACCCACATCACTGCACAGGCCGGCACAGGCCGCCACAAGCCGCCACATTCTGAAACCTATCCAACCAACGACCAGACAACCAGGATTTCACCGGCAGGATTTCAACCAACAAGACCAAAACGACAAACCAAACTTAACCAAACTAATCCTTTACCTTAACTAACTAAATCTAACTAACCTCTTACCCAAAATAACTAAGCCTCTAATAGACAGCAAACTATCTCAGCCAACCGAATAGAGCAACACCTAACCAATACTAACCTATAACAGACTCCTACCTATCCCTACCCCTTGAACTAACTATATCTACTCCCTCTAACCTCCCCCCCCCCCCCTCTACCAGCATCCCTACCAAAAAAACTCTTCTAAATGCTAAGCCAACGACGATAGGATAAAAAGATTAGTGCATGGATTATTTATAACACATATATTATATTATTCTTTGAAATATATATTCATCATTTATTATAGCATTCACAAGTATATAATGTACACAGAATTTGAGAATTTAAATATCTTACCTTTATATTGACTCCTATCTAATGTTTAATTCAGATTTTAGTAGAAGGGAGGTAGTTTTAATGGTGCCAAGGAAAAGGGAAGGTTAAGATACACTGCAAAAACACAGTGTTCAAATATAACAAAACCGATACACAAGGGTTACTAATCATTCATATTCAAGGTAGCACACAAACGATTCAAACGCCCATTATGTGTATCATGTTCGCTATATTTGAACACAAGTTTTACAGTGTAGAGAGGAAAATGGTGGTGGGAAAGGATGGTTAGGATTAAAGGAAAGGATCTTGATGGTGGTAGACTGGTTGAGGTAGTAGTCTGGTTGTCTGGTCGGGGTTCGAGGCTTAATCACTCCATCTGCAAAGAAAGAAAAAATCACATTAATATTGTTTGTGTCATTTTTAATAGTAATGGTTAGTGCGCGGAATTTCGGTGTGAGTATCCTAGGTTCGAATCCTTGGAGTACCACATGTATTCATTAGATTCATTGATTGCATTAATTAGGTTTATTTGCAAGTTAATTGGTGGGTTGGTGACATGATTTTATGATAATTATTACTTAGCACTTCCAAACTATTACAATTATAATCATGATTATTGTGATGGGTATCAGTCGACGAATTTAAGTAGTTTAGCAAGGATCTCTAGGTATCAGGGCTAAAATCTCCCAAAATTCCTTCCCAAGCTGAATAAAATCGTCTAATAGCCACTGTCAAAATGCGTCCATATTGGAAGGGTTAAGGTGGTATCACAAGCGATCTTCAGTCAATATTTACAGGCAATTTGTACTGTGGCAGTTTCAAAATATACCGACATAAAATTTAAAGTAGCGAACATTATCCACCTTCGATTTAATATCAGTTCATTGCGAGAGCCTCATAGTATAAAGAACAAAATTATAATCGAAATTGCTTGGGAAAAAAAACCCCGCTCGTGTAACACCTTAAACCCTTCTGTACCGGCGTTTTTTAACGGTTTGCTGCTGTTAACGGTTTGCTGCTGTTAACGGTTTGCTACTGTTAACGGTTTGCTGCTGTTAACGGTTTGCTGCTGTTAACGGTTTGCTGCTGTTAACGGTTTGCTGCTGTTAACGGTTTGCTGCTGTTAACGGTTTGCTGCTGTTAACGGTTTGCTGCTGTTAACGGTTTGCTGCTGTTAACGGTTTGCTGCTGTTAACGGTTTGCTGCTGTTAACGGTTTGCTGCTGTTAACGGTTTGCTGCTGTTAACGGTTTGCTGCTGTTAACGGTTTGCTGCTGTTAACGGTTTGCTGCTGTTAACGGTTTGCTGCTGTTAACGGTTTGCTGCTGTTAACGGTTTGCTGCTGTTAACGGTTTGCTGCTGTTAACGGTTTGCTGCTGTTAACGGTTTGCTGCTGTTAACGGTTTGCTGCTGTTAACGGTTTGCTGCTGTTAACGGTTTGCTGCTGTTAACGGTTTGCTGCTGTTAACGGTTTGCTGCTGTTAACGGTTTGCTGCTGTTAACGGTTTGCTGCTGTTAACGGTTTGCTGCTGTTAACGGTTTGCTGCTGTTAACGGTTTGCTGCTGTTAACGGTTTGCTGCTGTTAACGGTTTGCTGCTGTTAGACGATTATATTGGAAAGATCCTCGTTCTGGGCCCCCTTCATGTTTAGCCCCATTAGTTTTAAGAATTTTAAGACTTTCACCCCCTTAGTTTGTCGATTTTAAAACCTTTCGTCCCATTTTTACATCAATATCAAGACCTTTCATGCCATTTAGGGTCGATTCTCTACTGGCGAGCGATAGTGAGCCTAATTTAACAGGAACCGGCCTTTGGCCGGGCCATTTTTCTACCGAAAAATGTAAAATTCTATCTTGTTTACCTTTAAGCTTGATGAAGGTCTAGGGAACAAACTAAAAACCACCCCTTAAACAGCTATTACAAAGATTTGGTAGAGAAATGTTAAATATATGAATTAGATTCATAGTACTTCCATATATGTCTATTATAACACCATTTTGAAACCTTGAAACCGTCAAAGCCATGCTAAACCAAATAGATGGATTAGAAGACTTCAATGTACCAGCAAGAAGTGATCCATAGTCTGTTTTAAGGGGGTGTGGGCCGGTTTTCTGGATCACTTTCTCCCTCATGTTTAGCCCCATTAGTTTTCAGATGTTAAGAGGTTTGCCCCGTTAGTTAGTCTATTTTAAGACCTGTCGCCCCATTTATTAGTCAATATTTAGACCTTTCGTTCTATTTAGGAATTTATTTTTTTCCCTGGCGAACGATAGTGAGCCTATGTTTTAAGAATCGGCCTTCGGCCGGGACATTTTTCTACCGAAAAATGTACAAATTAATCTAGATCTAATGGATGTTTTTTTTAAATATGATGGAGGTCTAGGGAGGAAACTAGAAAAATAATGAATACATGCAAAAATCGCCCAAAAAGTGAACCAATCCCCCTTAACCCCTTCTGTACCGGCGACGTCCTGTTAACTAACTGCCCACCCAGACTCCCCTCAAAGCTAAATTTGTATATTTTTCGAGAGGAAAATATCCCGGCCGACGGCCGATTTCTTCCAAGTTACAAGCTTGGTACGGTATCGCTCGCGCAGACTAAAATAGACACCTGAATGGAGTGAAGGGTCTTATTATCGCCATACTAATGGGGTGAAACTCCTTATCTTACCAATCGGGTTAAATTAATGCATAAGAATAGTAGGCCTACCTTCAGATTTAAGTGTCGAAAATAAACTTTAAAGCCTAAAAATAATCTATCTTTCAAAATATACTAATCAGGTTGATCGAGAGAGCTAAATGCACCGACAAGAAGTAATCCATAACCATGTCTGTATCGGCGACGTCTTTATAAACATTCTGGCTTCCATTAGACGATTTTATGCAGTTTTAAAAGGGCCTCTAGCAACTAACAGGTTTCTAACTATCCTCACGTAACCCTTTTTTCGGTAAACCTGACTTTTAGCACCGTCAGTAATTTTGGTTGTGTGAAATTAGATTAGATTAACCTAACCTACCCTAACCCTAATATAATATATAATATAACATATAACATTACCTGGGAAAGTGAGGACAGGGACCCTGGGTGACCCATAGCGCATTTTAAGACTTATTTCTCAGTAAATACTGATTTCCGCACTTCAATTAAACATCCTACAAGTTCTAACCAGTCCCCTGAACAGTTTTTGATAGGTTACTTGAGGATATTTTAACGGGACCATAGGTAAATATTTATCTTGTTTTCTTATATATCTCCCTTATAATACATTTCTGCTCTTAATGGCATATATATCAAAGATGTATATGCTCTACCGGATCTAATGGGCATACAAAGATATAGGAGGTAACTGTTGGTGCTAAACATCAGTATTACCCTATTTTTTCACTGGCGAACGATAGTGAGCTTGTAATGTTGGAAGAACCGGCCTTCAGCCGGGACATTTTTCTACCGAAAAATGTAAAAATTAATTTAGAAGGGGGATCTAATGGATTTTTGTTTTTAATTTGATGGGAGTCTAGGGAGGAAACTAGAAAAATAATGAATACATTCAAAAATTGCCCAACAAGTGAACCATCCCCCCTTAAGAAGGATATGTGGTAGTAAAAAGCGTTAAACGAGATAATTGGAAGCCTGTTAATTGCTGGAGGCCCTTTTTAAACTGAATAAAATCGTCAAACAGCAGCCAGAATAAAAGTTAAATGACTAAATGACTAAATGAAATCGTCAAACAGCAGCCAGAATAAAAGTTAAATAACTAAGCTTTATAAAATCGTCTAATGATAGCCAGGTGATAAAATGAGTCATAATGTTCAAAGGGTTAAGGGGACGCTGGCCATTTTGTTGGTCTATTAATTTATAATTATATTCATTGAGGTTTTATTTTCCTCGCTAGACCTCCAAGCTTAAAAGTACACCCCCAATACCCCCTTCCAAGATATATTTGTACATTTTTCGGTATAAAAATGTCCAGACCGAAGGTCGATTCCTCCTAAATTGCAGGCTCGCTCTCGCTCGCCAGGAAAGAAATTGACACTTAAATGGCACGAAAGGTCTTCATGTTGAAAAAAAAGAGCGAAAGTTCTTCAAATTTCCAAACTAATGGGGCGAACGTATCTCAAAAGCAATGGGGCTAAACATGAGGGAGAAGGGGTTCCATAAAAACTACCCTCTTCCCTTAATGATAAATAACCACGAGGCGTCCAGTCAGCCGGCTTCGATTCGCTAGTTTGCCTAAGTTTTCAAAATCCAATTCAAATATTCTAACTAAATCCTCCATGTTATCATTAAGGCATCTATTACTCGTGGGTTAATAGGTAATTAATCATTATATAAATTATATTCAGGTTAAAAAATACTTAGCCCAATTCCGTTTAGAAAAGTCACATGGGAATATAGCCTAAGTTTATGCCATCAATTTATAATCTGGATCTCTATTTCTTCCTAAATGAATCAAATCTACTAGTGATCGCCATACTATTGAGACATATGGTTTTATTGAAAGGGTTAAGGAGGTAGAACTGAGCGAAACAATCAAGTGCCGGCTTCCAGAATGTTCGTCAAACCTGCCGGCTTTTTCCATCACATTTCTGGCCTTATTTAATGCAGACGTATGAAGTATTATGGGAAAACGACAAGCTCTTGTCCACAAATTCGGGTCTGGTGGTAAATAAGTCACGTTATTTAGCTATTACACCTTCATTTATTCTATTTTCAGGAGAAACAATGGGGGAAAAATGGGAGCACACGAGACTTACCTCCTTAAAGCTGGACGACCGGGAACAAAATGATCGATTCCGGCGAAAATTGAGAGCTTATATACCCTCGGTTGTATTGCTGGTGGTTGATAGCAACTATTGGGTGACAGATGATCGAGAATTTCACTCACAAAATCGTCAATATCTCCCTAACTATACATTTCTGAATAAAATTTACTTAATATAAATTATGCGTATTTGTATCCTCTATCTTTTGGTATAAGTTTGACAATTCTAACATACATATTTTGTGAATATTTAATGGTTGTCGTCGTATTTCCTTCACAGAGAGAGAGAGAGAGAGAGAGAAAGAGAGAAAGAGAGAGAGAGTTCCTATGCCAAGTGGACTTAAAGTACCCGAGATTTTTATGCACCTTTATCAATGTTCTCGTGTCCTAAAAAAAAAAAAAAAAATTGTTTTGCCCCGCATTAGAACCCTCGATCCCCCCATGAACGCCTAGATCCCCGAGGGGATGGCCACGAAGGAATCGCCCTAACAGCGAGCAGCGATCTAACCTGCCTCCCTTGGGCTCTAGAACCTGCCTCCACTCAGCCCTGGTCTCGAATTACAAGGAGAGACATCCATCCCCCCACCCCCCTTCTCATCCCCCTCCCCCCTTCGATGACGGAGAAATCGGACAACTTCTCATCCGGTCGCCATTTTGGGGACACTAGCTTATTAATTTTTATGTATAGGTATACCATATTAAACAAACTGTTCTCAGTTTGAATGTACACTAACCATAAATTAAATATATTGACAAAAATATGTGATTGAGGGAGACAAAAGGCAGAACTACCTATAGCGAGTGCCTCCCCCATAGTTGTTGTTGTTGTTGTTGTTGTTCCCCAGGCTGCCTGGCCGAACAGCCCCAAGGTCCTGAGCAAGGCCAAGGCCATAAATGAGCGCCCCCATAAAACCCTCCCTGCTTACCACTAATAAAGCCTGGGTGACCGAAGCCACTCTAAGGCAGGGAGCCGAGGAGGGCGCGGAAACGCCCGGGAAACCAAAGCTTCACCCAAAACCCTGTGCCCCTCAGCAATTATGAAGGGAAAGTTGAGGGGCAAGGGAAAAATGTGACACTTTGGCTCCCAATCTGCCAACTTTTAGGTTGGCAGTAGGGAGGTCAATCCACGGAAAAGACGCCGTCACTTGAGATCTAGAAGATATATAAGTAAAAGGAACAGTCAGAGTAAGCTATGGGTATGGCAGAGATCGCTCAGCTCTCACTCTGATAGACCAGCCCATCACCACATGACTAGAACCCAATCCTCTCAGCATCAGCTAGGAAAGGCCCTAGAAAGCCGCCTTTGGCGGGGGGATAGCTCCCCTATTTCAACTTCTTTCGGAGTTGGGCACCCGCCTCATAGTTGAAAGAGTATGTTATTCTTTACGTTTTTCGGTAGAGAAATGTAAGCTACCTTATAAATTATAGACTAGCTATCGCTCGCCAAGAAAAATAGACACTTAAATGGCACGAAACGTCTTAATATTGGCAAATGAATGGGGCGAAAGGTCTTAAAGTCACCAAACTAATGGGGCGAACGTTTTGTAATCTCAAAATTAATGGGGCTAAACATGAGGAAGAAGGGATTTAAGAAAAAACCCTTGCCCTTTAATATATTACCATGCACTAGTTGCCTGTGTCTACACTACTGAATGGTTAAGGTTAGGGAAATAGGTTGTAGTAAATTCATCTTTATTCATATGCATAAATACAACATACACGAATGTAATAAAATATATGACAATTGTTTTTAATTAAGCTAAAATTAATAATGAATATATAGGCCTACAAAGCTACATCAAATAAATGAACTAAATATATAAACAAAGTACCTAATTAGACGATTTTATTCAGCTTAGGAAGGACCTCAATTAAAACGCTACACATGATCTCAATTAACCCTTTTAACCACCCCAGATCCTTCCTAAGCTTCATAAAATCGTCTAACTGTAGCCGACATCAAATTTAAAAAAAAACGTCATCGGTACAGCAAGGGTTAACTCTCACAGGTCCTTCCTAAGCTTCATAAAATCCTCTAAATGTAACTATGATAACAAAAGACGTCGCCTAAACTAAAAAGGGTTAAGAATAGAAACCCCATTATTTTTATTACATTTTGGCTTTCATTGGGCAATATTATTCAGCTTAGGAAGGGCCTGTAGATCTTAAGCGGGTCTTTCCGAAGCCGAATAAAATCATCTAGTATATGCCCGTAAATGATAACTTTTAGTAGTAATAGTAATACGTGAAAATAGGAGTACATTTTCCGTAGACTATTTCCGTTTACTACTGTCAGGCAGACTACCCTCACCATGTTCTTCATAGTTGCTATGTACTGTAGAAGAGTTGCCAATTATACAATAAAAATCAGTAATTATCAATCCCATTTCAAACTATTGCCTAATTGACCTACTTAGCAATATACTATTGTATATTAAAAGCATATTAGTGATGTTGTTAATGGCCTTATTAAACACTGTGCCTTGTATAATTAAATTACAGTTGCATAATTACCCTTTCGCCTTGCCCCGCCCACCAAAACTAGGGTAGCATATATTAACATAGTACACAACTTGACATTCGACCACCATCTTGACTCCAACTCACGCCATAGAATATACCTCGCCATTATTTATAAGCTTCATTATTGAGCATATGATGTTTATTCTATTAACATTGATACTTATTTCTCTATTCCTATCCATCAATGTATCCTGACTGAAAAGAGTGTTTGGCAGGAAGTGAGTATGGAATCAAGATGGCGGCCGGAACTTCTACGACTACGTACTCTGTTAATCTAGAGACCCTATCCATGAACACAGGCTCGGCTTCAAAACACACGAATCTGAAACACAAGTTGATTCATTAGTTATATATTACTGAAATTACTAACACACGTTTTCCACACATATATATTTACATCACATAATATTTTTGCTTTACATAGGCCTACAATAATATATTATACAGTAAACATTAGGATTAATAAGATCATTCAATTTAGGTCTACTTTCAAATAACCCTTTCAAGATTCGATTACGCATTTCAGATTAAGAAGGGTAGCCTAAAACAAAATTTGATTGTGTATACTGAATTGTGTGTATGTATGTATGTATGTATGTATGTATGTATGTACTCTGGCATTTACCCCATTTTTATTTTTTTATTTGTTATGGGGGTGGCCGACCCGAGACAGAGCCCGAAAATGGACATCACAACACCTCAGAAAAACAAAACAAAACACAAAATCACACACACTGAATTAATATTATAAATGTAATTAATTAATTAAAATGTCTGTAAGGATAATTTACCTCTATTTATTCATTCATAACTTCTTGGGCGTTTTTGTTATATTTCCAAACCTCGCCCTTAAAAATCGGCACGAAAGGTCTTAAAATGTACAAAGAATTAGAGCGAAAGGTCTTAATATCACCAAACTAATGGGGCGAACGTCTGAAAATCTCAAAACCAATGGGGCTAAAGATGGAGAAGAGGATCCAGAAAAAACCCCACTCCCTTAATATTGTCCCATCCTACCTAAAACAAATGACTATATAGATCACTAATAAGTATACTCTCATATCACTAACCCATTCAGTACCAGGGACGTCCTTTTCATCCAATTCTGGCACCTATCAGGCAATTTTATTCAGCTTAGGAAGTACCTCTAGCAATAATAAGGCTTCATATTATCTCAATCAACCCCTTAAACTACCACAGATCCTTCCTAAGCTGCATAATATCGTCTAATTATAGCTAGACTAAAAGATAACACACGTCGCTGGTACTCAAAGGGTTAAGGGTATGGAAGGGCATTTAACGTGTCCATAATTAACTACCCAATTAACCCTTTCCGTACCGAGGACGTCTTTTTATTTTTGTTGTTGCTACATTTAGACGATTTTGTGCAGTTTAAGAAGGATGTGTGGAAGTAAAAGGGTTACTAATAATAATAATAATAATAATAATAACAAAATATATGGGTATGTAAAGGGTCGATAAAGTGCCCATGACAACCTACCCTTAACAAGATATATTGGCCGTAATAAACCCATCTTAGACCAGTTAGATAGTTAAATCACTCAAAATATGTTATACCCAAAGATCTGAATACCCCTTTTTCATAACCTTTTGATTCTTAGAGGCCCTTACGAAGCTGCGTAAAATCGTCTAATGTTAGCCAGAACAACCTAGGAATAAAGCGTCCAAAAAACAAAAACAAAATACTGAAAAGGTTTACAAGATGGCGGCGAGTTGGAAACAAGATGGCGTCCAAATGTATAAGGTGTATAGAATCATCGGCTATATTAACAGTGATTTACCTTTCTATCCGTATAATTAAAGGTTAATTACCAATATACCTCCATACGTTATGTTATTACGAACACATTAGTTACCCCTTACGAACTAATATTCTCGACAAACTACCCAAGCCGTGACCGCAAGTTATGGCGCGAGTAGGATGAACACCCCCCCCCCCCCCTCCACGTCTACCCGAGAGGCCGTAGCGTATGCATTTTAGGCTCCTGAAAAAAGTTGCTCGCTTCTGATTGGTCGAAGATTGAAAGTTTTGTCTGACGTCATCATACTGCCCGAGGCGATATTTGTCTGGTTTTACGAACTCTTATTTTCGACAGACTAGCCAGCCCTTGCCCAATCCCACAGAGAGCTGAGCAAGTTATGGGGCGAGTAGGATGAACCCCACCCGTCCACCTAAGGCCATAGCGTATGAATTATTATGTTCTGTAGACCCTTCAAAAAAGTTGGTGGCTTCTGATTGGCTGAAACTTTGCAAGTTTTTCTGACGTCACAATACTGCCCGAGGCGATATTCGTTTGGTTTTGCGAGATAGGCTGTGCTTCTTCCGTAGAATTATATGCAACTTTAGTGACCCTTGACGAACTCATATTTTTACTGAACCCACAGAGAGCAGAGCAAGTTCTGGCGCGAGTAGGATGAACCAAACGTCCACCCTAGAGGCCATAGCGTATGAATTTTAGACCCCTGGAAAAAGTTGCTGGCTTCTGATTGGCTGAAGATTGAAAGTTTTGTCTGACGTCATCGTACTGCCCGAGGCGATATGTGTCTGGTTGTGCAAGAAAGGTAGTGCTCCTCCCGTAGAATTATATGACTTTACGAACTCGTATTTTTCGACAGACTAGCCAGCCCTTGGCCGAACCCACAGAGAGCAGAGCAAATTATGGCGCGAGTAGGATGAACCCCACCTGTCTACCTTAGGCCATAGCGTATGAATTATAGAACCCTGAAAAAAGTTGCTGGCTTCTGATTGGCTGAAACTTTGTAAGTTTTTCTGACGTCACAATACTGCCCGAGGCGATATTCGTTTGGTTGTGCGAGAAAGGTAGTGCTTCCCCCCTAGAATTATATGATTATTATTATTATTATTTTTGTTTTTATTATTTTTTTTTAATGTTCAATGTCTAGTATTACAGTTTAGTACAGGGTGAGGGTTACGCAGAGGGCTGTTCTCGGGCAACATGCTGTGCGATGGGTTATATGAGTATATTGATAGTGTGTGTGTGTGTGTGTGTTAGGGGGGGTGGCGGGCGGCTGTGCAGAGGGCTGTTCTCGGGCAACATGGTGTGTGATGGGTTATATGGGTATATTGATGGGGGGGGGGGGGGTGCGCAGAGGGCTGTTCTAGGGCAACATGCTGTGCGATGGGTTATATGGGTATATTGATGGGGGGGGGGGGGCTGTGCAGAGGGCTGTTCTAGGGCAACATGCTGTGCTATGGGTTATATGGGTATATTGATGGGGGGGGGGGCTGCGCAGAGGGCTGTTCTAGGGCAACATGCTGTGCTATGGGTTATATGGGTATATTGAGGGGGGGGGGGGAGCTACGCAGTGGGCTGTTCTAGGGCAACATGCTGTGCTATGGGTTATATGGGTATATTGATGGGGGGGGGGGAAGGTGGGGCTGCGCAGAGGGCAACATGCTGTGTGATGTGTTATATGGGTATATTGATGGGGGGGGGGGGGCTGCGCAGAGGGCGGGCAACATGCTGTACGATGGGGTATATGGGTATATTGATGGGGGGGGGGAGCTACGCAGAGGGCTGTTCTCGGGCAACATGCTGTGCTATGGGTTATATGGGTATATTGATAGGGGGGGGAGGAAGGGGGGGCTGCGCAGAGGGCAACATGCTGTGCGATGGGTTATATGGGTATATTGATGGGGGGGGGGAAGGGGGGGCTGCGCAGAGAGCTGTTCTAGGGCAACATGCTGTACGATGGGGTATATGGGTATATTGATGGGGGGGGGAAGGGGGGGCTGCGCTGGGGCCTTTTCTAAGGCAACATGCTGTACGATGGGGTATATGGGTATATTGATGGGGGGGGAAGGGGGGGCTGCGCAGAGAGCTGTTCTAAGGCAACATGCTGTACGATGGGGTATATGGGTATATTGATGGGGGGGGGGGAAGGGGGGCTGCGCAGAGGGCTGTTCTAAGGCAACATGCTGTACGATGGGGTATATGGGTATATTGATAGTGATTAACCTTCAAATCCTGAATAAAATGGGTTTACCACCAATATACGAACACATTAGTTACCCCTTACGAACCAATATTCTCGACAAACTACCCAACCCGTGACCGACCCCCCAGAGAGCTGAGCAAGTTATGGCGCGAGTAGGATGAACCCCCCCCCCCCCCCCCACCGAGAGGCCATAGTCGCGTATAGCGTATGAATTCTAGACCCCTGAAAAAAGTTACTCGCTTCTGATTGGTTGAAGATTGAAAGTTTTGTCTGACGTCATCATACTGCCCGAGGCAATATTTGTCTGGTTTTACGAACTCATATTTTCGACAGACTAGCCAGCACTTGACCGACCCCGCAGAGAGCTGAGCATTAAGTTATGGCGCGAGTAGGATGAACCCAAACATCCACCCGAGAGGCCATAGCGTATGAATTCTAGACCCCTGAAAAAGTTGCTTGCTTCTGATTGGCTGAAACTTTGCAAGTTTGTCTGACGTCACATTACTGCCCGAGGCGATATTCGTTTGGTTTTGCGAGATAGTTTGTGCTTCTTCCGTAGAATTATATGCAATTTTAGCTACCCTTGGCGAACTCATATTTTGACTGAACCCACAGAGAGCCAAGCAAGTTCTGGCGCGAGTAGGATGAACCCAAACATCCACCCGAGAGGCCATAGCGTATGAATTCTAGACCCCTGAACAAAGTTGCTGGCTTCTGATTGGCTGAAGATTGAAAGTTTTGTCTGACGTCATCGTACTGCCCGAGGCGATATGTGTCTGGTTGTGCAAGAAAGGTAGTGTTTCTCCTGTAGAATTATATGACTATCCGAACTCGTATTTTTCGACAGACTAGCCAACCCTTGACCGAACCCACAGAGAGCAGAGCAAATTATGGCGCGAGTAGGATGAACCCCACCTGTCTACCATAGGCCATAGCGTATGAATTTCAGACCCCCGAAAAAAGTTACTGGCTTCTGATTGGTTGAAGATTGAAAGTTTTGTCTGACGTCACAATACTGCCCGAGGCGATAATTGACTGGCTGGCTGTGCGAGTAGGGCAGTGCTTCCCCCGTAGAATTATATGATATAATATCTGTATATTTCTTTTAATCTTCAATATTTTTAGTATTATTAGGGGGTGAGGGCTCGGGGGCTGCGCAGAGGGCTGTTCTAGGGCAACATGCTGTGTGATGGGTATATTGATGGGGGGGGGGGCTACGCGGAGGACTGTTTCGGGCAACATGATGTGCGATGGGTTATATGGGTATATGGATAGGGGGGGGGGGGGAAGGCTGCTCAGAGGGCTGTTCTCGGGCAACTTGCTGTGCGATGGGTATATTGATGGGGGGGGGGGTACGCAGAGGGCTGTTCTCGGGCAACTTGCTGTGCGATGGGTTTATTGATAGAGGGGGGGGGGGGGCTACGCAGAGGGCTGTTCTCGGGCAACTTGTGCGATGGGTTCATTGATAGAGGTGGGGGGGGGCTACGCAGAGGGCTGTTCTCGGGCAACTTGTGCGATGGGTATATTGATAGGGGGGGGGGGGGCTACGCAGAGGGCTGTTCTCGGGCAACTTGTGCGATGGGTTTATTGATAGAGGGGGGGGGGGGGGGCTACGCAGAGGGCTGTTCTCGGGCAACTTGCCGTGCGATGGGATTATTGATAGGGGGGGAGGGGGGCTACGCAGAGGGCTGTTCTCGGGCAACTTGCCGTGCGATGGGATTATTGATAGAGGGGGGGGGGGGCTACGCAGAGGGCTGTTCTCGGACAACTTGCTGTGCGATGGGATTATTGATAGCCCTTGTTCTGACCAACACCAGACGATTTTGTCCAGTTGAGGAAAGACGTGTTGTAGTCCAAACGCCGATGTCATTCTTGTTACCGCCAAATACACCATCTGAAATTAATGATAAATAAATTAGCTCTTGCAGTGTTCGAGGACATACTTATTTATAATGTTCTGGCTATTATTAGACGATTTCATTAAGATTAGGAAGGATCTGAAGACGTTTAGGGGTTAATTGAGGTAATTTTTTGCCCCTCCGATTGCTCGAGATCCTTCCTAAGCTGCATATAATCGTCTAATGTTAGCCCAAATTATGATACAAATTATATGTACACTTTGACGTATAATAAATGTAAAGCAATAACACCACAAGTGAATTAACATATGCATTACATTCTGGCTATTAGTAGACGATTTTACCTAGTAAGGATTTCTGACAATTTATAAAGGGACAATTCTATCCCCTCAGGTCATTCCTAAGCTGAATAAAGTCATCTACTAGTTGCCCGAATAACGTAAATGACGTCACCGGCACTAAAGGTGTTAACCTATTATTGTTAGTAGGCTAATATTATGGTCTATCTGGTTAATTTGGTCTATAAAGGGGTGGGGTTTCTGTAGGCCTATTGCAACGCTGGGAGGGTGTGGGTGAAGTTTGGTGACACTCTGGAGACGCCCATTATGTCACTAAA
Organism: Paralithodes platypus; assembly: GCA_032716605.1. Classification (NCBI taxonomy): domain Eukaryota; kingdom Metazoa; phylum Arthropoda; class Malacostraca; order Decapoda; family Lithodidae; genus Paralithodes; species Paralithodes platypus. The sequence goes on along the minus strand of CM064519.1, from coordinate 15,210,790 downwards.
TTCCGCCCACTGTTAAGGAAGTGGGTGGAGTTTGGTTAGATGACAACCCTTATGTCACCAGTCTCCGCCCACTCTGGAGGAGTTTGGCGACACTGATAGGCCTGGTGTCTCCCCTTACGTCACCAAATTCCACCCACTCTGGAGGAAGTGGATGGAGTTTGGTGACACCTCTTACGTCACCAAACTCCGCCCACTCTGGAGGAAGTGGGTGGAGTTTGGTGACACTGGTGACACCTCTTACGTCACCAAACTCCGCCCACTCTGCAGGAAGTGGGTGGAGTTGGTGACACCTCTTACGTCACCAAACTCCGCCCACTCTGCAGGAAGTGGGCGGATTCTTTGTGGGCTAATTTTGGTGAACAACATTAAATACTCCCTGTTTTATCACTAAGCTCCACCCACAACTGCATTAAATTCACCAATTGCCATAAAATCTGTTTTATTTCTATTCGCGACATTAATATATTAGTTATAATTATCTATTATTAGTATTCATTAGTTTCCTCCTCTTGGTGTCATCATAGTCATGTCTCCTGTTATATTAGGGTGGTAGAGTTGGTTAGGGCATTTTTTGAGGGGCGATTTTAACTTGAGGGGTATTTTTCTGGGGGGGCTTTCTCCCTCATGCTTAGCCCCATCAGTTATGACATTTTAAGACGTTTGCCCCATTAGTTTTCCGATGTTAAGACCTTTCGCCCCATCTCGTGCCATTTAGGTATAAGTTGCCCTCATTTATCATCTGTTTATTTTGTGCTATGTACAGTAGGCCTACAGGTATATAATGGCATAATCTTTTAAGTCTATTTTAGGTATTTTTGTTATTATTTCTATAAAAATAAATAAAGTTAAACGAAGATAGATATAATTATCCTACTTAACGAGACAGAGAATGGGGCGAGGGAACGCGAAAGTGGTCCCGGACCCTAAGGATTGAAACTTTACAAGTTTCTGTTCGGGCTCTGTCTCGAGTCGGCCACCCCGAGCAATTGAGTATGTGCCGGAGTATAATACATACATACATACATTTCTACAAAGATTCGTATAGTGAAAATAACATCACAAGTAGCTACGGAACGGCTAGATGCGTGGACAATTGTACATATTTGTCTCCAAAATGGCGTCAGGCAGAAAAGACTCCTGCGCATGCGTCGGTGAGGATTTTTGGATTTCATTAGAACTGTAATGGCTTATTATAGATGTTATATAAGCCAACCATCAATATCACTGTTCTCTATGATGATCTAAGGTTATACTATACCATATAATAGCCTACCCTTGGGTGGTCCAATGGTTGAGTAAATTGGTGTTACTTACTTGTTCTGGGTTCGTCGTCTGCTGCAGTGTTGATAAGTAGGGGCTTCTATCGGGGGAATGACAGGCTATTCTCCTAGACTCCATTTTGTAGACCTTACTATAAACATCTTGTATTTCAATCCTCATAGACGGCTAGTCCTATAGTTTGTTCGCTGTAAGTAGGCGAGAAATTATGACCTCTAACCTCTGTAACTCAAAAACGACTATAGTAATCAAGCTAATAGTTCTACCAATTGGGAAGAGTCAGTCATGGAATAGATATGAAAATTTACAGCCAATTTGCTCTGGCCCTTTTTGAGTTACAGAGAATAGAGTTAATGATTTCTCGCCTACTTACAGCAGATAGACTATAGGTCTCTGGGCCTTCTCCTGGGCGTCCTAGATATGTGTGATTTTTTTTAAAATGTTGTGTTGTCCCTATTTGGGCTGTCTCGAGTCGGCCATTTATACTGTATATAGATTTTCTTTTTGGCTGGCGGGCATGGTTTCGTTCCCTTTTTTATTTTATGTACAGTATAACTGTATGTATATACTCAGGCACATACTCCATAGCTGGGGGTGGCCAATTCGAGACAGAGCCCAAACAGAAACAACATTGAAAGTTTTAATTCTTAGGGTCCGGGACCACTTTCACGTTCCCTCGCCCCTTTCTGTCTCATCTATTACTTGGCAATATTCCCCTTGAGGATTATGACGCATTTTAAATGTTTATTCTGGCTATCGTTAAAAAAAAAAAAAAAAAAAAAAAAAAAAAAAAAAAAAAAAAATGGGGATTGGGCCCGAGTATATAGATTGATAGATCATTAGACGATTTTATTCAGCTTAGGGAGGAGCTGTGCGAGTCAGAAGCATAATTGAGTTGCTATGGACCCCTCAGATTCTGAGAGGTACTTCACAATCTTAATATAATCGTCTAATTATAGCCAGAATAAGTTAAATTATTTAATGCTTCCATGTAGCGAAATCAAATGTTATACTTTCTCTTCTTCTTGGACTCCCTTCTCCCTCATGTTTAGCCCCATTAATTTTGATATTTCAAGACGATCGCCCATTACTTTGGCTATTTTATGACCCTTCGCCTCATTTCTTTGTCAATTTTAAGACCTTTTGTGCCATTTAGGTGTCAATTTTTTCCTGGCGAGCGATAGCGAGCCTGTAGCTTAAGATGAACCGGCCTTCGGCCAGAAAAAAATTCTACCGAAAAATTTACAAATTAATCTTGAAGGAGGGTCTTGTGAGGGTGTTTTTTAAGCTTGATGGAAGTCTAGGGAGGAAACTAAAAAAAGATAAAAACTATATATAAATGAGGAAATAAATACACCCATCCCACCTTAATATACTAAGACACAAGTCAAGGGAATAAAGAATACTCCATATTGCATCCAATATGTATAGTTTTATATAAAATATCAATATACATATCAACATTAATGTTATATGCTGTATAAATATAATAATTTCCTATAAAATTCAGCTACAAAAAAATTCATATGCACTACTGAATACTGTAGATCAAACTGTGAGCATTGCAAAATTATTAATTGCACTTGGAATTGATATAATTGATAATTAAATTATCACAGCTTTGCCTATAGTATTTATGCTATTATCACAGAGTAAATGCCATACAACCTTAATGTGAGACAGGAATATACCAAATAAAGTCGGAAATAGCTAGAATATTGCCACAATCTCTATAATATCACTCTAAAATGGCTCAAATCTCCAGAATATCGCTATAATTCATGATGCTAGATGAGACCAGAACCTCTCCGGGAGGTCTGGGGCCGGGGAAATGCTGGAGGCCCCTAGTGATCCTGGGTTTCTGGGTCTTCTCCTGGGTGACCTAGATGTGGGTGAATATATATTTGTTTTTGTTTTTTATGTTGAGTTGTCCCTGTTCGGGCTCTGTCTCGAGTCGGCCACCCTCAGCTATGGGGAATGTGCCTGAGTATATAATATGCAAACATCAGAGTAAATGCCATACAACCTTAATGTGAAACAGGAATATATTATGGTGGTTTTAAGACTTTTTTTATTTCATAGTGTTGCTTTGCTAAATCTTCAATGTAGTATTTCTACATAGTGGCTTTGACAGATTTGTTTGTCTTTATAAAGTGTGGTTCCTGTTTTGGTTTGTATGTTTTGCAAGTTTTACAATTTAAGTAGTCCCTCTTGCTCCTTGGGGATCTGTGTGGTGTAATCGTCAGTGTAGAAGAGGACCCAGTACAGCAAATATTATAATCTAATTTATTAATTTCACTCCCAATACCTAGATGTGTGTGAATTTGTGTTTTTTTGGTTTTGTGTGTTTATTTTGCAAGTTTTACAATTTAATTCCTAGTGTAACTAAATTACATTATTGAGGTCGTTAGGGTGGAAGGCTCGATCTCTAAGTCCCTCCTGTGTGGTGTATGTGTCGGTGAGAGACATGACCGTTAGTGAAGCCTCCAGTTCACTCTTGGTGGTTTCTTTGTCGGCGTAGAAGAGAACCTCCATGGAAGCTTGGGTATTGATGAAGCCGTTGTCGGAGAAGATGCCCGCCACGTCCGTCTGGAGCCATACAAAGAGCACCACGGCATCGCTGGTCACGCTCACGGTAAAGGTCCAGTTGCTGCCGCTTGTCACTACCGGCTCCGATACACCACTAACCTGGAGGTAGATAAGGGTCAAATAGTTAGAATGTATGGTATGGTACTGTATACAAAAATAGCATAAATCCTTTGAAGATTATGACACAATTCATTCCTACTAATTTACTTTCATACACAAGATCACAATGAGGAACAGAACTTATGTGGGCAACTGTAGGCTACATGTAGATTACAAGCAAATTTTTAACAGCTGTATTATGAAGACCTCCCCTTAAGCTTTCAGTACCATTTGTTCCTAAGCTAAATAATATAGTTCTAATGCTATCTATCTATCTATCTATTTACTCAGGCCCAATCCCCACTTTTCCTATTTTTTTGTTTTGTTTTTGTTTGTTTTCTCTCTTTGTTGGGGGGTGGCCAACTCAAGACAGAGCAAGAACAGGGATAACACAAAACACAACAGAAAACAATGAACACACAAAAACAAAATACAAATTCACACACATCTAGGTCATCCATGAGAAGAATGAGTTCTAATGCTAGTCAGAACAAAAGGCAAAAGTGATTAGGTTAAAGGCAAGGCTGTCAAATACAAGGCTGTTGACAGCTTTGATGCCTGAGAAGCCTCATCGAAATAGTGGGGTAGGGGTGGGGGAGGGTTACCATTGTTCAGACATTAAGCTTTCAGTACCATTTGTTCCTAAGCTTCTTAAAATATAATATAGTGCTGATAATAGTTAGAATTAAAGGCAAAAGTAGTTAAATAATAACCCACCTGGAGCTGGGCATGTAGGAGGGGGGCATCCTTTGGTCGTCCCATGAGGTAGAAGTTACGAGGGACCTGCAGTGTGTTGCCCTCGGTTAGTGTGAGGTGAGGAAACATACGTTTACAGCATCGTACAGTCCGTCCTGGCAGTGGGTGTCTAGTTCAAGGTCCGACCAAATGTTCAGGCTCAACGCTTCATTTGCTTCTTGTCCACTCTAGAATACAAAATACATACATACTGTATATACACAGAATACATAAAAGACAAAACCATTAAATTAAATACTGGTCTCCCTAACTCTCCAATGCCCCGATTTATTGGCAGACGACAGTGCTGTTGGTGGACGGCGTGGTCTAGCAATCTATAGCAACTATTCACTGAAGTCCCTGATCATCAGGGCACCCACCCTAGCCCAGCTCTTGAGCAGGGAGTTCATGGTGGTAAAAACTGCATCATATCGAATAGTAAATGACTTAACTAGAGTATGATTGTGTTGACATTTAATGTACTACACCCTTCATCAACAACTTGACAGTTTGGTTACGAGTCCTCACAGCCCAACCCTGTGATTTTATCCTGGCTAGTGCTCCGAGAGGGTGTACCGTGTATATAAACTGTGTATATATCAACTGTCAAGTTCACTGGTGCCAGGTATAGTATATTAACAGTGGTAATGAGGTAGTGTTGGTAAAACTATTATTGTCATATCCATAGTGAAAATTTTGCTGATACAGAAAACATATGAGTAGTGTTGGTAAAGCTATTATTGTACTAACCACAATGATTATTATGTTATTAGAGAAAAGAGAAGTACAGTATAATTATTAGAGCTATTATTGTACTAACCATAGTGATAGCTTTGTTGGTTGATGACACATAAGAGATAGTGTTGGTTAAGCTATTAATGTACAAGCCCCAGTGATAGTTATGTTGTTAGAGAATACAGAAGTAGTGTTGGTAAAGCTTATTATTATACTAACCACATTGATGGTTTTGTTAATAAAGAAGAGGCAGCATTATTAGAGCTATAGATATACTAAACGCAGTGATATTTGTGTTGGCTGATGACACATATAATAAGAGATACTGTTGGTAAAGCTAAAAATTATTAATATAATATACTAACCACAGTGATAGTGGTGTTGGATGATGACACAGGAACCAATTGGTCGTAGCGATGGAGGTTGATGGTGAGAGTCGCTCCTTCAACGTCATCCATCAGATCACTCACCACGTACACTTTTACCTGATGGATAAATATAATTAACTTGTACAGTATAAATGAGGACTTAATGACTTTTTGTGTTACTGCTATAGGATTTGACGGAAGTTAAAGTGTAAAACTTGCAAACTAAACAAACCAAAATTCGGACAAAGACAATATATAGGCAAAATAACTAATCTAAATCGCTATGCGGAAACAACGCTTATTAAAATAAAATTTATTAAATAAAAGAACACAATCCACCACATAGGGTGTACATCACTACATGAGCAAGTTTATCCATTTCCCAAGCAAACTAATCGCACACATAACAACGCACTATTGTACTATTGCAGGCAAGTGTACATTTGTTGACAATAATATTCCTCTAAGAGTGTTTTATAATACAAATTTGCAGTGTTTTACTGTGTTTCATTTTGGTTTGATAAATTTTCAGTAAAACTAAAGCCTATTAATTATAATTAAGCCAAAATCATGATCCCTAAGCTCTTATAAGAATGTAAAACTTGCAAAATAAACAAACCAAAACTGGGACGACACAATATAACGGCAAAAACTTTTCAAAATCACTATGTGGAAATAACGCTAAAACTAAAAACATGGCTAGAGCAAATGGGCTGTATGAATACTTCCACACCTATTTCCTGGTTGAATCTTTCCAAATGGTAGAAATAACAGATCAATTAAAATGTGAAACTTGCAAACCAAACAAACCAAAACAGGAATGCACACTATAAAGACAAAAAGAACTTATCCAAATCACTATAATACTGAAGTTGTTTTGAGTTATGAGAGCTTGGGGTTGGTATTATTGTCTTACCTATAATGAACAGGGTACAGTATTTATATTTTCATCAACTCACTAATTAACTAACAAAACAAAAAACTAATAAAATCAATGAAACTAATGAATACATGTGGTACTCCCAGGATTCCAACCTAAGATACTCACACTGAAATTCCGCACACTAACCAGTACGCTATAAAGACAGCTAAGAAAATTACTGTATGCTACTGTACTAAATTCATATTTTTTCACCAACCAACTTTACTTCTAAACTCAATTAATGAAATCAACATACATGTGGCACTCCAAGGTCTCGAACCTAAGATACTCACACCAAAATTCTGCGAATTTATGCATTACGCTATCAAGACAAAAATACATGATGGACTTACATTTTCTACATCCATGTATAGCCTACAGAAGTTATAAACGGAGCAAAGAAGTTCTTGACGTAGTAGTGGAGCATCTTCCAACGCCCTTTGTACTCTGTAATATCAGTTATGTATTAGGGGGTATCACACAGGAACTTTTATGGTTAATTTATAATTATAATGTAAAACTTGTAAAACTTGCAAAACAAACAAACCAAAATGAGGACAAGACAATATAAAGGCAAAAGAATTTATCAAAATCGCTATGTGGAAATAAATATTTTGCAAAATAAAATGTTGAAATATTATTATGTTACCTCCACCAACCGACTTTACTCCTAAACTCCTAGCAGGCAGATGTGCACACGTATCTTTTGCCGGTCAGTCGTCTAAAATCAGAAACTTTCCAAACGGAGTCCCACAAGGATCCGTCCTATTGCCCGCACTCTTCAATCTGTACATGCACGATATAACTACACCCAATACGCCCCAAATAAACTTAGCCTCCTATGCAGATGACATAACACTCACATGCACACACCATGACCCAAAAAGAGCAACAGATCTCCTTCAACCCTATCTCAACACACTACATGGCTGGTGCACTACAAACAGACTTAATCTAGCCCCAGCCAAATCCACCGCAACCCTGCTCACAAGTTGGACAGAACACGAATACATCCCTCAACTCACCATAAACAACACACCCCTAACACATACACACACACCCAAAATCCTAGGAGTAACATATGATACTCATATGACATTCAAACAGCACACCACAAACATTAAAAAGAAACTGACACCCAGATTTAACGCCCTCAGTTCACTTGCTCACACAAAATTTGGACACAACAAAGAAACTACCACCACAGTATATAAACAATACATAAGATCAGTGATGGAATACGCAAGCCCAGCCTGGGCTTCTAACCTAGCTGAAACACATCATAAGACCTTACAGACTATTCAAAACAAAGCCCTGAAGATCATTACAGGCTGCACAGCTACTTCACCCACAGATCACCTACATCAAGAAACCAAAATCCTCAAAGTCAAAGACCATCTGGACATGAGAGGCACTCAATTCCTGGCAGCAGCCTCCACGAACCAAGACCACCCACTAAACTACATGGCAACACACCCACAGACACCAAGAAATATCAAAACAACACCCAGCACACGGTATCACACACAATTATTGTCCTCTCTCCCTCCCTGCCCACCCCGAACCAACTTCCAAAAGCACATCCATACTCATATCTCTCACCGATCCATCCACTCACTCACAGACAACACGTAGCTGCATGCACGACCTCCCGAAATCCATCCTTCCTCGCGAGGACAGAGTCCACCTGGCCAGGCTGAGATGCGGACACCATCCAGCTCTCCTGAGCTATCAGAAGAGACTGGATGACTCCGTTGTCGACGCCTGCCCGGGATGTAACACAGCACCCCATACCATTAAACACATCATAGAAGACTGCATTTCACACAACCACTTACACCAACAACACAATCTACACTCAATGAGAGCTCTGTGGGAAAGCCCGATCGTGGCCATGGCCTTTCTCAGGGACTCGGGGCTGTTCGGCCAGGCAGCTTAGGGAACAACAACAACTCCTAAACTCAATTAATGAAATCAACAAATACATGTGGCAGTCCAGGGATTCGAACCTAGGATGCTCACACCGAAATTCAGTGCATTTATCCATTGCGCTATGAAGAACACTAAAACCACCACATAGGGTGTACATCACTACATGAGCAAGTTAATCTGGTTCTCAAGCAAATTAATCGCACCTATAACAACGCACTATCTTCACAATCAAGTAATTAGTCAATTTGGGAAGTTCAGGACGTTCTGGTAAATTCTGTACAATTGTTGAACTGACCAATAGATGCCCAAGAGTCCAAGACACTCCCTGCCATATGTCGTTGAGTTGCCAGTATAGCGCTCCCATGGTGTACCCTTCACCCTCGTCCGTCACTGAACTCCTCCAGCGCCGGTAGAACTCTGTCTCCACCTTTACTGCCATGGCTTGGTGAACCTAAGCAATACACAAGTACAGAGTCACTCAGAAAAGTTTGTTAACATACATATATACACATACAAGTTTAAAGACTGCTTCATCCAAAGAGAGCGTGGTTTCAGTACTTCAGTACAGTAAAATTAAAATGTAAAACTTGCAAACAAAGCAAACCAAAACTGGGACAAAGACAATACAAAGTCAAAACAATTTATCAAAATCGCTATGTGGAAACAACGCTTACTAAACTAAAATTTATGAAATAAAAGAACACAATCCACCACATAGGGTGTAAATTACTACATGAGCAAGTTAATCTGTTTCCCAAGCAAACTAATAAAGACTTGCCACAACACAGACCCATCATGTCATCACAGTGGACAATGTTGGTAAAGTATATAGTCTATTCGCTGCAAGTAGGCGAGAAATCATGACCTCTAACTTCTGTAACTCAAAAACGACTAGCGTAATCGAGTTACTATTTCTACCATTTTTTTTTTTTTTCTATGTGATTGAGGGAGGCAAAAGGCAGAACTGCCTATAGCGAGTGCCTCCCCCATAGTTGAAAGAGTGACAGGGCCAAAATCAAGGGACGTTCGAGCCAAAATGCCTGGACACACGGAGTTTGAAGCTATTTAAGTCATAGGAAGAGGGAAAGACTGATTCTGGGAGAGAGTTCCAGAGCTCAGCTGTTGAGTAGAAGAAAGACTGAGAGTAACGTTTCACTCTCGGGTTGGAGAGTTGCACAGAGTAGGGGTGGGATTGAGTTGCAAGACGGGTACAACGTGCCCTACGTAAAGGAGGTGGTGTACACTGGGAAAGCTCCGAGGAACACTGATTATTATAGTAGCGATAGAATAGCGAGAGAGATGCAACATTGCGGCGGAGAGAGAGAGATTGCAGAGAGTTGGTGAGTGGACGGGAGTTAATGATACGAAAGGCCTTCCTTTCAACTTTGTCTAGGAGAGCGGTGTGAGAGGAACCTCCCCACACATGAGAACAATACTCAATACAAGGATGCACTATGCCCCTGTACAGAGCAAGAAGCTGTGCAGGGGAAAAGAACCCCCTAAGGCGGTTGAGCACACCCAGCTTCTGGGAGGCTGCCTTAGCAAGACTGGTAATATGGTCCTTCCAACTGAGAGCAGAAGAAAAAGAGACACCAAGAATATTGAGAGAAGATGAAGGATTGATTTTTGTATTGTTGAAGAATTTGGGAAGAGTCAGTCAAGGAATAGATGTGGAAATGTACAGCCAATTTGATCTAGCCCTTTTTGAGTTCCAGAGGATAGAGGTTATGATGTCTTGCCTACTTACATTGAATTGACTATAGTGCTAACAGTGTCTCAGCAAGACTCAACAAAGTCCCCCTGAAGCACTTACACCTGGCGAACTTTTTTATATTTATATTTGTTTTATGTGATAGTTTAACCAGACCACTGAGTTTCAGAACAAAACTCTCATAGGGCTGGACCGAAGGATTAGGGTAAGATGAGACCGAGACTGTTAGGGATGAGAATGCAAGAACTGAGAGAGACTAAATCAGGCTAAGATGGTGATGCAAACTAATGCCAATGGTTTAACAATACATGAGTGAAAGACTTAGTGGTGGAAGAATATATGAGCAAGACACATATATAATAGCCATCTTTAGTAAAACATTTAAAAGAGGTAGGATGACATCAAAACTGTGGAGTGTCACAAATTCCGTTCAAAACGTGAGAGAAAAAACAAAAAAGAAATATTATACAGGTCTCCCTCGATTTACGATTGGGTTACGTTCCTGAAAACACAATCTTATAATAGAAAAATCGTATAGCAAACCATAAAATTAATGGGTAAATGGGGATGCGTTCTCGGACAAGCCAAAACCCAAACCCAAACACCTAAAAACCTATAATAATATCATAAATCTGATAGTGAGGGATACCTGTATTATTATATATTTTTTCACCAACCAACTTCACTTCTAAACTCAATTAATAAAATCGACAAATACATGTGGCACTCCAAGGACTCGAACCTAGGACACTCACACCAAAATTCCGTGTACTTATGCATTACGCTATCAAGAACAACAAACTAATCATCTGTACCTAACGGACTTTCATCTTTTCACCCAACTTAGTTCATCCATCTTCAATAAGAAACCACAATAAAACTGTCTTGTAGGATATAAGTGTAGGTAAAAGCCCTTTCTTATGGTACTGATTTTCACCCTGGGCCACAGAAATACATCACCCACACTGAAAGGCTTAAATAGATAGATACTAAATATTCATGTAAAGCCGGCGTCACACGAACAGATTTATTGACAAATTGTATAGGTCTGGAAGCCACTACAATAATATATATATATATATTTTTTTTTCTCCAGCCGACGGTACATTGCCATCTTGAATAAGCTGCTATTATGAAGGATATGTAAAGATCTATGTTTTTACTTATGAATACTTGACATTACAGTAATATGACAGACAGTAGTTTCGTATTATTACAGAAGTATCGAAAAACCATCTAACAAATTGAATCTACCGTCAGCTGAAAAAGAACACACTACTGTATACTATACAGTACTATACAACTGTACTGTACTTTACTTCTTTTCAACTTCTTTACTTCTCTTACTTTTACGATTACGATTTACTTTTGCGATTTCCTTAGTTTATTTGTGCTATAAATGTAGGTTATTTGTAGGGTAGTTATTGATAGGGGTCACTTGAGGCATGCTATGCTTACAGGTACCTACCCGATAGCACTATCGTTAGTGAGTGCTGTACTGTATTTTATATATTATTTTGTAATAGTATAGATATCTTATCAATATCTGTATTTTGTACTATTTTAATGTCTTGTCATGTTGCAAATTTGATTTTAAATAATATTTTGACATTTAACATATAGTTTCTTTATTCATGCAGAGTTTAGTAAAATTTGCCAGAACGTCCCGGACTTCCCAAACTTGACTACTTCCTTTAAAGTGACGATAGTGCGTTGTTATATGTGCGATTAGTTTGCTTGGGAAACAGATTAACTTGCTCATGTAGTAATGTACACCCTATGTGGTGGATTGTGTTCTTTTATTTAATAATTTTCATTTTAGTAAACGTTGTTTCCACATAGCGATTTTGATAATTTAATTTGACTTTATATTGTCCTTGTCCCAATTTTGGTTTGTTTAGTTTGCAAGTTTTACATTTTAATTTATAATTTTCAAGGACTTGTAATCTTGCAAGTTCTACATTTAAATTATGGCTATTCATGATTATCAGCAACAAAATTAAAAATACCGTGACATTAATTTATAATCTCTTATTTGTTTAACCAGGCCACAAAAACCCTAGAACCCTCATAGGGGTGTTATAATCAAGGTGGCAAAGGACAAAATGGCAAACTTCCGATACATACATATACATCTACAGTATCTATCTAGGCTACTCAGGCACATTCCCCATTTTGTTTTTCTTTTTTAAGGGGAATGTACCCGAGTAGATAGCTAGATAGATAGATAGATACAGTGACTCCTATATATCCACCGCTGAAGTTCTCGTGTGATGCTGGCTTAAAGTTATCTGGTGCAACATCTTGGGAGGTAATTATAAATATTCTATTTAATCATATTTTAGGGATTTGATTGCTTTTGCTATTTTCGAGTAATGTACTTTAAGTTTTCCCAATAGATTAAAGAAAGCTTCCCCAGACACCATTCAAACAAAACAATGCCCCCAGACCCCCTTCAAAATTGCAGGCTAGCTATCGTTCGCCAAACATAAATAGACACTTGAATGGGGTGAAGCATCTTATAACCCCCAAACTAACACGGTGAAACATCTTAAATCTCCAAACTAATAGTGTGAAACAGGGACGGCCAAAAAGACCAGCCTCGCACAAGATAGGATTAACCCCTTCCGCACGATGACGTCGTTTTACCTCTTACTCTGGCTAAAGATAGACGATTTCATGCAGTTTAAGAAGAACATATGTTATTCAGAGTGTTTATTGAGATTGTATTTACCCCTTTGAGTCCTACAGGTGGATTATAAGCTAAAGAAAATTGTCTAATGGTAACCAGAATAGGGCCAAATTTACGTCATTGTGCTGAAGGGGTTAATGGGATCCTTCACATACAATACAATCACATTTCCGATATGTTAAAAAAATACAGACTGAAAATAAACCTTTAATAACCAGGCAGCATACAAAAAGGAGTACCGTATATTAGACAAATGTTGGTGATGTAACATTATTGTGAATGTGTGTACACTCGGCCTATTAACCCCTTCACTCATATGACGCAGAGGTTGCCAGATTAGCAATAAGAAATAGAGTTCTCTCACTCTTATAAATACCTCTCCAAAATTAGTTTTCTGCCCACAGCTAACTCAAAGACAACTGCAGAGGTTGAAGTAACTAAACTAAAGGTTTCTAAATACCGCTGATGGTAACAAAGGCTTTAAAGTATCCCTAATAGGCTCAAAATCGCGTCATATGTCGGAGAGGGTTAAGTGATGTCTCGGCACCAATTATGTTTTGATCAATAATTGGTATCGGCAATATTTACTCATGGTTTCTTTTTATTGAGTGAGATATACAAACATGTTCCTACACTTACCCACCTTATTCAACATCTGACAGACATTAATCCAGCACAGAACGAGCCAAACGTAATGACAGCTGAGACATGACTTATTAGCGCCACCATACACTCAAGGACATAAACCGTGGTCTTTGGTTTATGAAGCTATCCTGAACTGAATCAAATCTTGTCAATTATCCTTTAGATGAGAGAAAGAAAAAAGGGAAAAATATAAAAAGGAAAATGCGAGCGCTCGAGAATCCACTTGGAGAATTGGCGCTCATGACAAATGAAATACCAGCATATTATCCTTATTAGCATTATTACTCATACTTTTACGAACAGACAGAGAAAGAGGAGGGAATACGAAAGTGGTTGCGAACCCTAAGCTCTGTCTCGAGTCGGCCACCCCCAACAATGGGGTATGTTCCTGGGTATATAGATAGATAGATTACTAATTATTTGCTAATTGGAAGTTTGTTTATGCTGTTCCGAGGGTTCATATTAGGCCACAACTTTTGAAGGTGTCCCACCTTCATAACTTCAAATCAACTTTCCTCTATTGGTTTAATACAAAAATACTCATGAACCGCACTGAACACATCTAAAACATTAAAGCTTTGATTGTATTTGCTTAGAATATTTTGTTACATAGAACTATAGTCGGTTTCATTTCATCTGACGGTAAACTGAATCCCTTAGCAATAATTAATATAAATATTAGTTTAACCAGACCACTGAGCTCTACAAAGAACTCTCATAGGGCTGGCCCGAAGGATTACATCAAGATATACTGTATAACTAAACGAGTCAAGATAGAGAGGGAAGTGCAGTAGGGGAACAAATCGAGGAAGGTGAAGACACGCAGACATTTCTCACCATGTCACCAGTTCAGCCGGACCACATGAGCTCCACATCAGAGCTCTTATAGGGCAGGGCCGAAGGATGAGGCAAGAACTGCTACACCACAACACCAACCAAGAAGTGATCAGGGCGAAGAATGAGAGATCATGCCGAAGGTAGAAAAAATCACATCGAGAAGCAAAAAATGCATAACCGAATGGAATCAAGTCACTTCGGCCACATCAGCAACCGAAGAGACAAATCAGGTCAGGAGTCTGCTACCTAGCCAAGCCAGGGAGACATGAGATATAGGCCGCCCGAGGACAGCGAATGGGACAAAATAAGAATAGAAGGGGAAAAACATAGAATGAGGAATGAAAAACTACTCAAAATTAGTCAAGCTGAGGACGAAAGCTCGAGTGGAGAGAGGGAGGGAAATAACCACAACCATCCCCCATCAAGCTCCAGTCGCCGGCCCCGAAGCCCCCCAACCGCGGCAAGGAGAGTAGTATCAGGGGGGAATCCCTTAGCAGCTCATTTCTCGATCCTTAATGGTAAAATGTGAAACTACTATGTCTCTGCATCACATCAAGACCAAGTTTATATAATTAGCACCATATTTCACTACAAAATCAATAAAATAACTGAGAAATCTTGACGGGAACTTTGCAATTTATCGCCAGTTGCAAAAAACAGAGTATTGTACTGTATATACAGAAAGATAACCAGAGTTGAAATTATATAGGCAGAGCATAACTTTTAACCGTGATTGTACAGCCAAACTGAAACTATATAGATTGCCGAATACTTTAATGGTGATTTGTATGAAATCTAGACAGAGACATTAACTCGACACTTCTAGAATGTGAAACAAATAGTAATAAGCCTTTGAGGATTATGACACATTTTTACAGTACTGTATATTCTGGCTATCATTAGGTGATTTTATTCCGTTTTGGAAGGCCTTCTAACAGTCAAAGGGGTAAAAACTATCTTAATCATCCCTCTGACTCCCACAATTCCTTCCTAAACTGAATAAAATAGTCTAATGAATAGTAATGATACCCGGTAGCCAAAATAAACTGTTAAAACGCGTCATAATCCTCGAGGGGTTAAGCTGGTATCACACGAGCGCCTTTTCCATCAACAAATATTCTTGACGCTGGTCTGGCAGCTTATGATGTTAACTTTTTATATAATTCTCTCACACAAATAAATCTATCATGAATCTAGTTTCCAATACCAATGCAAAATATCCCAATTTTTTTTACCATTGAATGTTGGCGATAAAAGCTCTCCCGTGATACCAGCTTTAGTCACAAACTAGGATTGTCAAGGATAAGAAAGAATAACTTGAAAATACCGGTACACAAGGTTGTCGGCGAAATAATATTGACCCTATGCTTAAGATTCTACACTTTGGTGATCAACCTCGATGAGATATATTGTACTGTAGTTACATTCTAAAGGAAAGTATATATTGCACATCCAAAGTCTTAACCCCTTCTGTACCGGCGACGTCTTTGTAATTTGATTTTAGCTATACAGTATTTACAAGATTTAGTCCAGTTTAAGAAGAATCTGTGACAGTAAAGGGGGTTAAGAGAGATAGTCCGAAGCCTGTGTTCTTTAATTTCATAAATATATTTTGCTAAAGCGTTGTTTCCACATAGCGAATCTGATTAGTTCTTTTGTCTGTATATTGTTCCGTCCCAGTTTTGGTTTGTTTATTTTGCAAGTTTTACATTTTAATTGCTATAAGCCCTTTTCAACGTGAATTGAATTGTCTAGCAGTAGCCAAAATAAAGATAAGAAGACGTCGCTGGTACGGTTGGCCAAATAAGTTGTGTCGCCGCTGTCATTAAGTTTTGTTTGCTGTATGCTGTATTATTGTCTGTCAGATGTTGAATAGGGTCTATAAAGATAGGAACATGTTTGTAACTTTGTATATCTCACTTGAAACGATGAAATAATGCTTAGATAGTGCTGATATAAATTATTGATCGAAATAGACTTGGTGCCGCGACATCACTTATTAGGTCGACTGTACAGAACGGGTTAATGAGTGAGAAAAAGATTATGGTCCATATTCAGGTAATATAATATGTTCACTAAAGGTAGGCCAGAAAACCACACTCTAAACTCTTATAACTGAAAAACGGCTTCCGTATTGGAGCTGTTATGTCTACTATCTGGGAAGGTTTGAAAATGTACAGCCTATTTGCTCAAGCCCTTTTTGTGTTTATTTCCACACAGCGATTTTGATTAGTTCTTTTGCCTTTATATTGTCTTATCCTCGTTTTGGTTTGTTTATTTTGCAAGTTTTATATTATTATTACAGAGGTGAGGGTTAACGATATCTGGTCTACCTATAATGAATAGACTATAGTATACTTCCGTCCAGCGACGTCTTCTTTACTTTATTCTGGCTACCGGTACTATATAGACAATTTTAATCAGCCCTGTATCTTAGAAACACACTTAAGTACCTGGTACAGTACTTTTCTAACCCAACAATGAACAAAGATAATCCAACTGAGTGCTAAATATCATTCAGTTTCGGAAAGATCAGTATTTGATGCAGTTTGATGTAGTTTTTAACGCTGTGCACTCCCTTGTTTAACAGGGCTAGGGCGTGCCCTTGTTACAGGGACTTAACTGGATATTTGCCACGAATCGCTAGACTGATCTGACCAAACTCTTGACATCTACCAATGGCACGGACTGGGATCTAACTGCCGACCTTTCGAGCAGCAGCCAGACACGCTACCGACCATGCCATGGCATTCTTTGCTTCTGTTTATTTTGTTCATGAAGGATTAGGGCAACACTTAAATGAGGTTTAAAAATATGGGGGGCAGCCCTTGAAATAAGAATTACATCAACATACTGAACAGGTCGATTAAAACAAATCCAGCTACTTTTCAGCCACCCCTTTCAAGTGAGGCTTTAGAATCTCTAGGAAGAAGTTAGGGATGCGTGCGTAGAATTCCTCAGCGTCCACTTTAGCGAACCCTGCAGCCTTGATGGTGGGCAGGGGGTTGCGGTTCAGGTAGCCGAAGTCACATAGGAAGGACCACACACCGGTACGAGAGAGGACGTCTTGGAGTTTCTGTCTCAGCCCATGATTCTGCTCGTCAAATTCGCGAGTGTGCTCCAGGAAGTAGAATTTCCCACGCTGAAAATGTAAATAATGTTAATCATAGAACTATTCACGAAATGTCATTGGTTACCTTTTTTTTCCTATCTATATATCTATATACTCAGGCCCAATCCCCACTATTCCTATTTTGTTTTTCTTTTTTCCTTTCTTTCCTTTTTTTTTTCTTTTTTTGGGGGTGGCCAACTCAAGACAGAGCAAGAATAGGGACAACACAAACGAAAACAATGAACACACAAAAACAAAATACAAATTCACACACATCTAGGTCATCCAGGAGAAGACCCAGAGACCAGGGTCACCAAGGTCACAAAGAGGTTTCGATCTCGGCATGCAGAGATCGAAACCTGACTGGAAGACAGGCATAATAGTCCCCCTGTACAGTATAAGGGTAAAGGGGAGAGAGGAATGTGTGGTAATCACTGGGGGATATGTCTTTTAACCTAAGAAGTGCGCATGGGGGTAATTAGACACCTCTGCCTGTGCTGACGTATTTGAGCTGTTTCCATCACTAAAATATTCATTTTACCATATATAGCATTAATACTTATCCATACGCGCCTATTATGGGTTGATTATAAAGGTATTAACCTGAAACAACAATAAAACGAGTGAAAACAGCGTTTGGATGGTCAAAATCGGAGATACAGGCCGCGAGTTATATAATGTATGTGTGAGGCAACCTGCTTTCCCGCCAATTTCCCCCAAGGCCACAGAGACACAGTCGATCGATACTCTCTCTCTCTCTTGCACTCGCTTGCTAACAGTGTTGACAATGCCCTGCTTGCAACTCGCTAATGTTAGCACGAAAATATACCTCAGAATAAGGGAATAACAGGGAAAATAGGTGATAACTGAAGGAGGGGAGGAAAGTGGGGAAGGAGGGGAGGTAGAGGATTGATATTTTGCATGGCCCAGGGGCAAATTTTTTTTTTTTTTTTTTCGATGTTTAACCCTTCAAACTCGGATGGTACACGTGTGTACCATTATGTTTTGCCCCAAGGAACCCGGGTGGTACAACATTGTACCAGTGGTTGAAAGCCTGTGAGCTTGGTGTGCGAGGCGTCGGTCCGACGCATGTAAACAACAGCCGCTGGACCGACACCCCGCATCTCCGGCCACAAGAAGGAGAGCGTCGCTTGTTCGTGTGTGCCTGTATGTTGTTGTTAAGTATCGAAAAGTATTGTAAAGTGGCTGTTGTTGCCGTAAGTTATCTCCACTGAAATCATCATCACAACTCAACCAGTTGACTTAGAGAGCTCTACTTAACGCCATTCTACAGGTAAATAACACAGCTACGCTTGGGGATGCGCGGGAAGCAGTCAGCATAACAATGATACGGTAGCCTAGCCTAGACGTTTTTCGGCCAAAACACCCGGGTTTCGGGCAATATTTATGTAATGCGTAGCCGGGGTTGGAGGGTTAAAGTTGATTTTTTTTTTCTCTGACTCTTAAGAGTCTTCTCGCAGTCCGCCGGGGGAACTCTTAAGAGTCTTCCCGCAGTTCCCGGGTTAAGTGTAGTAGGGAAGATGTACAGTAGGGTAATGATCGTGAGAGTGAGAACGGAGAAATGGGTAGGTGAGGAGCAGGGCGGGTTTAGGAAAGGAAGAGGGTGTGTAGACCAGAGCTGAGCCGAAGCCACAAGCCCGCCCACCACACTTCCAGGCGCACCCTTCATATAAATTGTCTCCCCGGGCCAGGCACCTGATGGACTATTATCTAGTCCAACTTGCGCCCGACCCCTTCCCACAAATGACCATGTGTTCACTCATCTATTCACAAGCATTCTCAATTAATTCCTGTTTATTACCACTTCCCTTGCTTGATCTATAGTCATTCCTCTATCATCCAAAGCTTGTCTTACACAGTCTCTCCATCTCAATGGGGGTCTTCCTGCCCTTCTATCTCCCCTTGTATCTGACTCACATATTCTCTTTGTAAGCCTTTACCAGACCACCGAGTCACAATAAGAAACTCTCATAGGGCTGGCTGTCATTGGTTACTGATTCCACTCAAAACACCAATAACAATATGAGATATGATATCCTAGGATTTTAGTCATAATCTAATAATAATTTTCTTACAGTTTCTTACAGTAGATCCTCTGGAAAAAGGCAAACTATGCCTGTGTATCCAGCTCAGTACCAGTACTTGCACTGCTGCGGTCGTTCACGGTGTTGGCGGCGGCGGTAGCAGACGCAACATTTTTACTATTCTGTATTTTTGTTTTATAATCAAACTTCAGATCTTGTCTTCCCCATGCTTTATCAAGATTACTTTCAAACTCCCTTATTGATTCGGAATCGACTACATACTGGGGCAGTGCGTTCCACTCATTTACCACTCTATCACAAAATGAGTTCTTTGCCTTCTCAAGCCTATTTCTTTCTTTGTAAATTTTCTTAGAGTGTCCTCTCGTTCTTGTTCCCTCCCGCATCAAGAAGATACCTTCACACACATCCTCATCGTACTTTCCTGACACTATCTTAAAAGTCTCTATCATATCCCCTCTCTTTCTCCTATATGCCAGTGTCGGAAGCCCCAGTGTCCTCAACCTCTGCTCATAATAATAATAATAATCTGGTCTTTTATTTCTCGCAAGTGCCAGTTCTTCCAGAGGAATTCACTAGCGCTCGTAACACATTGCACCACAATCAAGAGAAGTGTGGTGCAGTTCACCTGTAGTTCAAGCAACAACAATTTAACATGGCAGCAGTTAGAGTCTGTAACGACCTGTCACTGTGCCACTTGCAAGATCATATGATTCTTATAATTAAATTCTTGGATGTTCTTCAGGAAGTAAAGTTTTCCACGCTGTAAGTGTAAATAAAGCCTGTTAATTAAACAACTGGTAAATAAATATCACTAAGATCTTTGAAAAATTATATACTGTACAGTACATAATGGCTCTTGTCTCGAGTCGGCCACCCCCAGCTATGGGGTTGTTGTTGTAGATGAGTTTATTTTATACTAGCCCACTGGGCCAGGGCCCTCATGAGGCTAGTGTTCGGTGAGGAGGTGCAAAGTCAAGTCATGTAACTGTCAGTAGTCAGATGTCATCATAAAGTTTGGTGGCTCTCAGGAATTGTCGGATAGGAGCAAAATTGAAGGAGGTTGACTCAGAAAGAATAGAGTGTAAAGAGGCGTGCTGCAGGAATAGTCGTCGTTCTGGTTCATACACCGGACAGACACAGAGAAAATGTTGGACTGTTAATGGGGTGTGACATAGTTGACACTCAGGCGGTAGATCGCGAGGGGTGGTCATCAAATAACCATGAGTGAGACGTGTGTGACCAATACGTAAACGCGTTAAAACCGTTTGGTCTGTTCGGCATGAAGCAATCGACGAAGGCCATAAGAAAATTTCATTCTTAAGTGAACGGAAATGATTAGATTCAGGTTGTGAACGCCACTCAATACGCCATGCATCAAGTACGCGTTGCTGTAAGACCGGGAAAACATCCTTTGGCCTCTGGATAATAAGAGAGGGAGAACCACGACAAGCCTCTTTTGCAAGAAGGTCCGCGTTCTCATTCCCCTCGATACCCACATGTGCAGGGATCCAACATAATGTGAAGGAAAGACCCCCGCACTGTAAAAGGTGTATTTCATGTAAGATGGTTTTCACTAACGGGTCGGTGGGAGCGTAATCGCATAATGCCTGCAGAGCGCTTCGAGAATCACTGCAAATGACAATACGGGAATAGGTGTTAGGAAGCATGGAGACGATGGCCAGGGCCCCGTGGATAGCCCATAATTCTGCGGTAAAGACAGTGGAGTATGGATGAAGGGAGCACTGATAAGTATCATGCGTAGAAATTGCAGCGCAGCCCGCGGCTTCAGCCTGTTTCGAACCATCGGTGTATATGAATTCAGCAGGGCCATGACCTGACAGATGATGCAGAGCAATGCCAACACACTGCAGCGGGTGAAGTGCAGCACATGCTTCCGCTAGGTGAAAGAAGACGTCAGGGCGGGTAGAAGTCCACGGGGTAGAGAGGTGTGTGATAAGAGGGAAGCGGGGAATGGGGGTGTTGTAAGAAGCAAAGAGCTGGCGTGACATGGGGTATGTGCCTGAGTATATAGATAGATAGATAAGACATAATGTGAGTGCTGTTTAATCTGATGATATGGAGAACTAGCATTAAAATGAAATACTGTATACCAGCTTTAATTACACTACTGTACTATCATAGCTAACTATTATTTGACTGTAATTGGACTGTAATTGATGACTGGAAGACAGGCATAATAGTCCCCCTGTACAGTATAAGGGTAAAGGGGAGAGAGGAATGTGTGGTAATCACCGGGGGATATGTCTTCTAAGTGTAGTAGGGAAGATGTACAGTAGGGTAGTGATCGTGAGAGTGAGAATGGAGAAATGGGTAGGTGAGGAACAGGGCGGGTTTAGGAAGGGAAGAGGGTGTGTAGACCAGATGTTTGCCTAGAACTATGTTGTTGAGAAATATCTGGAGAAGGGACAAAAGTTGTATGCTGCTTTTATGGACTTTGAGAAGGCCTACACTAGAGTTGATAGAGAAGGTCTGTGGAAAGCATTGATAATATATACGAAGTAATTGGCAAGTTGCTGAAAGCGGTGAAGAGCATGCATAATATGTATCACAATTAACATGTTTCGCTACAAAATCTTCCTGACAATTTACCATCAACTAGAAAAATAATAAAAAATAACATAATAACTACTGTACAGTACTGTATAGTGTTAAATGCTACTCACCGGAGCCAGGACTCTGAGAATTTGCTGCATGATCTGGTCGGTCTCTTTTACACTACAGAGCACCACCGTCATCACCACCGCGTCCCCACTATTATCCTCCACACCAGCCATCTCCGTCTCCTGGAAGGTATATGACAAAAGTAAACGTGACGTAACATAGGCTTATATTCCGGGGATTTTACAAGCTAATATCAAATTATGGCTTGCAATTCTTGGATAAAAACAATTTCATTCACAAGAATTGGTTGTTTCACTCAGGTATTAAGTATGAAGTACTTGTTAGAAGTCACTGCATGATATTGCAGTAATCCCAATATTGATGTAAAGGGTAAAGCATGACCGTTGTTGGAGAGACATAAATCAAGAGTAAGACGGGGGGAATACGAGTTATTTGAGAAGTGCGTGAGGAGTCACATGGAGAGATAGACAGGCGAATGAGGAAGTACGAGAGTGTTGTGGTGTGGATGTGGATGTGCTGGAGAGTGTGAAGGTGTACACCTTGAGGTGGTTCGGTAATAAGGAGCATATGGCAAGTGAGAGAGGGACTAAATGAGTGTATGAGTGAGGTGGAAGGGCAAACAGGAGTGAGGTGGAAGGATGGAGTTGAGAGGTATTTGTATTTATTACAGTACTGTATAATGTAAAAAATTTTTTTTTAAAGACAATGAACGGAGGAAGGAAAAACACAGATAAAACAAAAAGGTCCATGTGCCTAAAGGCATCCTCCATTCATAAAATGTTTGTAACAACTGGATTTAAACATTTGTAGATTGTAAGTTTGTGGAAAGCAATTCGAGGGAAGTGAATTCCAAAGAGTAGTAGTTCTAGGGATAAATGAATTTTGATAAGCAGAAGTTCTGCATTGTGGAGGAGAAAGTGTAAATTCATGGGCGCTCTCAGCTGCCCTAGTTCTACGGGGAAAGATGTGGAGAGGCGGCACAATTGAAGCAAGTTCCTCGGAACAATTGCTGTGAAAATATCTGTAGAATAATGCAAGGGATGCAACGTTTCTTCGTATGGATAATGTAGGAAGGTCCTGTGTGATTGCAGGGTTATTGATTAATCTAATAGCTATATTTTGAATTTTGTCCAACTGCCTCAATGCAACCACTCCACAGAGGTGAACAGTAATCCATCTGAGAACGCACATGACTTTTATATATTACGGCCATCTGCTCGTCAGTGAAGAATTCTCGAACTCTGTACAGGAGTCCCAGTTTTTTAGAGGCATTCTTAGCAATGCTTCTAACATAATGTGTCCAGCTCAAGTTAGTAGTTAATGTTACACCGAGAATGTCAATACTAGGGGAAGTGGGAATATTTACATCATTAAAAAATATATGGGAGTCAGTGAGATTCTGTCGGTTAGAAAATTTAATGTACTTGGTTTTCTGTGCATTAAAGGAAACTAGATTATTTTGTCCCCATTCTTCAATTCTAGAAAGGTCCTGGTTCAGAGAAATTGCAGTGCTTATTTTTGAATTTATAAGATCGGGTTGGGTGAAAGAATTGGTAAATGTGAAGGAACTGTGGAGTGTTGAGTCATCTGCGTAGGAATGTATTGGATTATGAGTGGTAGATATGAGATCATTGATATGAATGAGGAACAGAGTTGGGGCCAAAACTGATCCCTGGGGAACACCAGCATTTATTGAGTGAAATTGAGAATAAAGGCCATCTACCATTACACATATTTTTCTGTTATGAAGATAAGAAGAAATTAGTGGAACTAATGATGCAAGGCCGTAGTGTGACATCTTCGACAATAAGGATTGATGCCAGACTCTATCAAATGCCTTTGATATATCCAGTGCTATTGTATGTGTTTCACCATGTTGGTCTGTAGCTTGGTTGATTTGATGCGTAAGAAGGCAAAGAATGTCTGCAGTTGATCGACATCGTCTAAAACCATATTGCCTATCACTGATTAATTTATTATTCTCAAGATGCTTAATTATGTGATTATTTAATATAATTTCAAAGACTTTACCAAGAGTGGAAGTTATAGCTATTGGTCTGTAGTTTGATGGATCTGAAGAGGCACCTTTTTTAGGAACTGGATGGATGTTTGCTTCTTTCCAGGGTACTGGGAAGCATGAGGTATGAGTACATAGACGGAAAAAATTTGCCAATACAGGAGCGAGCACCAAGGAGCAATTCTTAAGTACTATTGGAGGAATTTCATCTGGACCAGGAGCCTTATCTACTGAGAGATTCTGCAAAATAGTTTTGACATGTCTGGTGTGGATCTTAAGTGAGGGAATTTCAGGCGAATTAAAATTAAGTACAGGGACATCTTGATTTATTTCATCTAAGGTTGAGTTAAACTTGCAAAATAAACACACCAAAACCCGGACGACACAATATATTGTCAAAAGAACTTATCAAAATCGCTATGTGGAAATAACGCTTTAATCAAATACAAAATTTTGAAATAAAAGACCACAAAACCACCATATAGGGTGTACATCACTACATGAGCAAGTTAATCTGTTTCCCTAGCAAACTAATCGCACATAAAACAACGCACTATCGTCACGTTCAAAGAATGAGTTAATTTGGGAAGTGAAAGAGGTGTTGGGTGGGAAGGATGCCGAATGACAGAGGACAAAGTAGCATGGAGGAGATTCATTCGTGGCCACCCCCTAGGGCAGTGGTTCTCAACTGGTGGTCCATGGTGACATTTTGGGTAGTCCACAGGTCGTTCACTATACTGTATTTGGTAATACACAGTATACACTGGAGATTGGTGCATATATTATTTAATACAGTGTATTGAAAATGCAATAAGACTTTTTATCAAAATAAATAATTGGCCATTAATTTTATTGAATTATTATGCCAGGACATGGGTTCCAATTTTGAGGTGTTGCTGTTCTACACTTCTGTACATTGGTTGTCAGCAGGGAACGTATAGTCAAAAGAATTCTTGAACTGAGAGAAGAATTGGTTATATTTCTCCAGTCTCAAGGGAAAGAGGATTTTTAAAAAATGCTAACAGTCAGAATTAGAACTTGCATTCCTTGTTGATATTTTTGGAATCTTGAACAAACTGAATCTTCAGCTGAAAGTCAAAGGTGCAAATCTGTTCTCTCACCAAGGCATCATCAAGGCTTTTCTTGAGAAATTAGAATTCTGGACCGAACGAGTCGAAGGTAAACATTTGGTTCAATTTCCATGTGTGAATGCCATTCTCGGGGAAAAGGAAGGCATTCAGATGCAAATTCTCGAGCATTTACAAAAGCTGCAGGATGAATTTCAGCGATACTTTCCGAGGTGGACATGACAAGGGATGGGTTATCTTTCATCAGGAATCCATTCGCAACAGATGTTCATAGCGTTCCAGAGGATCTTCAGGAGGAATTCTAGGGTCTGAAAAATGATTTAGTGGCTCAAGATATGTACCAGCGGTCTACAATGGATATTTTTGGGGCCAGTATGGTTGGTACTTACCCAAATCTATCAACACATGCAGTCAGATGTTTGTTGTCTATGCTTTATTTATCATTACTCAAAAATGAAATGGTCCACAATTTTTGTTTGTATTGGGCTGGTGGTCCGCGGCCTGAAACGAGTTGAGAACCACTGCCCTAGGGGATTAGGGCATCTGGCAATAGGAATCTAGTGGGGAAAAACTATCTCAAGTATCGGTAGTCCTTAAACTCAAAGTTCTTTCGAACCTGTATTAAATTGCTTTGTAGTAATTTGGATAAAATTAAAACTTGCATCTATAACATATGGTACTAAAAACAATGATCTTGAACATGATACAGTACAGTGCTCCCTCACTAAATGCGCCTTCAGTAAATGCGGATTCCCTATATGCGGTGGCTAATCAGAAATAATATATTTTAAGGACTCTGTAAATGCGTCTCGAAATTCTGTATATGCGGTTTGGCCGTTTTGATTCAAGGGGAAATATGTACTTCCCGCCATATTACCGAGTGTCGCCTACCGAAAATGCGGCTGATAGATGGCGGGTTGGGAGCGGTAACGGTCCTAAGCGGTCCTCTATCTAAGGTAAATGGTGTTATATTTGTTGTTGCTGTTCCCCAAGCTGCCTGGCCGAACAGCCCATTATTTATTTGATATTTCTAATGTAAAGTGTACCTTTCTTTCAGAAATGGTTATTGGGTGGGTTATCGGGTGTATGGTAGGCTAAAAAGGGGTTAGTTCGGAGGGGCTGTCTGACCATAAGCATTTATTCCCATTGATTATTAACTCCACAATATGCGGATTCCGTAAATGCGGCGCATTTTGCAGCCCATATAGGCGCATTTACTGGGGGTGCACTGTACCTGTACTATGACATAGGATTAGAGACTTGAGTTGGTGCCACCTCTGTAGTATGTAGTTTGTGTAAAAATAGTGTTAAGGCGGTGTCACACGAGCGATTTTTACGTCAATTTTCCATGAGCAAGTTTTTTTCGCATTATATTTCAGGACTTTTTTACACGGGTATCGGTAACTAGACTGAAGGTAGAGTATGTTAGGCGGTTGAATTCTGATAAAGTGTAATTTTTGAAGCTGCCAGACCATAATTGCCCGTAAAGATTGCTCGAAAAACAGCTTGTGTGACTCCGGCTTTACTGTTCTTATAGCATAAGTGTAGAGATCCTATATTATCATTACCATACCTGTTGTTACCAAAATTTCCTCTGAGGTAATATTAGGAAACTTGGTCCTGTTGTCGTTGTAGTACTTGGCAAAGTGAGGATTGGGGTCCACCACCACTAGATGGCAGCCGTCCGGGTAGTGGGAAAAGTTGACGGCTGAAATAATAAGTATACAGTACTTAGCATAATGTTTTTTTTTGTGTGTGTTGTCCCTATTCCGGCTCTGTCTCGAGTCAGCCACTCTCAGAAAAAAAAAAAAAAAATGGGATATGCACCTGAGTAGATAGATAGATAGCATAGTGAATTCCTAAATAATGTTACCACACTATCAAATTCAAATATTTATTTAGCCTTCAAATATATAATAAGTTCAGAATTTTTATACATGGAAGTCAACTGGCTAAGCCTTACGAGAGAAAACTCTCCTTAATATATCACTGATTTTCTTTACGCTTCTTTTCCCTTTTTCTCCAACAGTTGTAAATCACATTCTTCGTTTTATTGATTTTTTCTTCCTCAAAGAGCAGTTCTCCTATCAGCTTGTCTTCATCTTCGATGTACGGCCTCTGAAATAGTGGTTCTCCTTTTCTTTCTTCCTCGAATTCTGTACACCATAATATGAAGTATTTCAGGTCTTCCACTGTTGCTCTGCACAAATCACATGCTGTGTCTCCTCCATGGTGTCTGTTCCTGTCTTTTAGTGGTAGGTTGTTTGTTCTGCATTTGAAGAAGATTATTGATGACGGTCGGTTGTCGTAAAGCTGGTCTTCACCTTTAACATTCTGCTTCCATTTTCTGTAGATTTCAAGACTTGACTTTTCAGCTAGTTCTTCCTTCCACAGTCTGCTATCCCAGGTCTTTATTTTTCTTTTTAGTTCTTCTTTGGTCATAGTCTTAATATGGTTGTAGTTTTCTATGATATTTATGTTTTCCTTGATGGTTTCGATCCAGCAGTCCTTCTTGAATGTCTTCCTTTCCCGCAGTACTCTTCTTAGAAGCTCACGTCCTTCATCCTTTTCACTTTCTATATAGTGTAGGTATTGTAACTGTCTTCCTATGATTCTTGTTTCCATGGACGAAGCACCGATTTCTCCCCTCAGCGCTGCAACCTGAGCATACCTTGGGGCACCAAGAATCTGTCTAAATACTGAGTTTTCAATTCTCTGTAGTTTCTGGATTTCGCTTTTTGTGTAGCCAAGGATGCTCGAGCCGTACAGTATCGATGGTAGTGCTATACTCTTCCAGAAGGTCTTTCCAATCAGTAGTTTGTTGCAGCTCTGGGAGATTACTGGGTAGGTCAGGTTTGCTAGTTTCTTTGCTTTTTCTAATGATATACCCTTTTGCTTTTTAAAACAGTTCCGCTTATCAGTTACTGTTATTCCTAAATATTTTATTTCATTAGTGACTGCTATGTTGTTTATCTCTACTGGTTTTTCTCTCATGTTATATATCAGTGTATGGCTTTTGTTCTTGTTGATGCTCAGGCCACAATCTTGTCCAATGTTGGTAATGAAGTCAATCATAGCGTGTGCTTGCTGTAGAGACTGAGCCAAAAGTAATCCATCATCAGCAAAGAAGAGGGCATTTAAGGTGAAGAGGTCATCTTGATACCCGTCAGCCTCTGATTCAAGTTTTGTAATTATATCGTATGTGACAATCTTGAACATTGTTGCACTCCAAGTCATCATTAATAGTATTCGGTCGTACTTTTCCATCCAGTCTATTACCACCATCCCATTCCAGTCTAGTTTCTGGGGGCCTTTGAAACCAATGTGCCCAATTATTTGTCGCTAGATCAGATCAGATCAGATGTGGTTCGGGAAGTAATGCCTTAACAACGGCACTTCCCTGAGAGGTTCTTGTAATTTTCCTTTTGTGACGTGCTCTGTTATATTATATTGGATTTCTTTTTCTTTTTTCTATATGTTGCATTATAATCTATTTCTTCTTATTCCAGCTCCTTCATTTTCTTGGTTCTTGTTCTCCACATCCCATTGTTGACCCTGTACATCCTTGACGAATACCACTGGTTATTTCAATGTTCAGGGTTGAATTTTCGCCATACTTTATTTTTGTAGTATCTCATGTGTATATGTTCGCCAGTGTGTCTATGACTTTGGGGTGGATTTTGTACTTCATTAGTACTTCTATTAATTTGCCTCTCTTTACCGAATCGAATGCCTTTGCAAAATCTATAGACACAACTATTAGCGGCTTCTTATTTAGGAAACTCTTCTCCACACAGTATTTTAGCAAGAATAAGTTGTTTTCTATCCTGCCTCCATCAGTAAAACCACTTTGAGTTTCCTTGGTTTCACCATTCTGGTTTAGATGTTCCTCAATCTTCTTTTTTATGGCTGTTGTCATAAAGAGCTTGTAAGATATATCAGTTAGTGCTATTGGTCGCAGCTGGTTTGCTTTTGGTTTACTAACTTTTGGTATCATCACTGTTTTTGACAGTTTCCATTCTTCTGCGGTATGTTACCATCCTCCAGGATTTTGTTAAAGCTATTTGTCAGTTGATCCAGGCAGATGTCACTCTGAACAAAAGCTTTGTAAAGCTCAGGTTTCAACATGTCTGGACCTGTGGATTTGTTATTTTTTAATTTGGAGAGTGCATCTTTGACTTCTTGTCTGGTTATTATGGGGGGCCTCATAGGTATAGTTTTTTTCTCTGCTTTTAGAGCCATACTCATGTGTTCCAGCAAGTCGGTATGGATTTGTATTTCTTGGTTGTCTGGAAGTTCTAAATTTTGGGTTTGTTGCAAGTGTCCTCTTTCCTGTTGATCTTGGGATATGTACTGGGCTTTTGCATTTTCATTCCATGTTTGTGGTACATCATTCATGTGGGCTTTGTACACTCCGTTCCAATATGTTTCAAGTTCTTGTCTCGCTTCATCATTGGTCAGAACTTCCCCTTCTTGACTGAATAGGATTATTTCTTTGTTTTTTCCTTCTTCCTTCTTTCTGAGTTTATTGATATACACCCAAATTTTTTTGCTTGTGTTGCCTCCGCTTTTTATTTCCTTTGTTATCTTTTCTTCGTGTTTGTACATCTCTTCTTTTATCTCCTGTTGGACTTGAATTTTCTGATTTTGGTACCTTCGTTGATAGTGTTCACTGTCCTCATCCGAAGTTGCATTCCTTATTAGTCTGTTGAGTCTCTTTCTTTCCTTTATCCCGCTTCGTATTTTGTCGTTTATCCACGGCGGTTCTGTTACTTCTTCATTGCATTTGTTTTTCTTTCTTTTGTACGTAGTTTTTAGTTTCTTGTCTGCAGCCTTTTTTATCTTCCTGTTTAGAACACTAATGTCGGCGGTCTCCTCTCTGTTAAGATCCTCTTCAAGTTCTTCTATGAAGTTTTTTAGCGCCTCTTCGTCTGTCCTGTAATATTCTTGTACTTCCCATTTCTTGCTCGAGAAGTTTTTCTTTGGAGTTTTTAGTTTCAGCCTTAGCTCAATTAGGTTGTGGTCACTGCAGTCGAATGTCTGTTGTTCTTCATCTATGATCATGTTACAGTATACATCATATATTCTGCTTGAGACTAGCACATAGTCAATCACATTTTTTTTTCATTTCTGGACCATGTGAACTCTCCTTTGCACTCCAAGTCATCATTTAATAGTATTCGGTCGTACTTTTCCATCCAGTCTATTACCACCATCCCATTCCAGTCTAGTTTCTGGGGGCCTTTGAAACCAATGTGCCCAATTATTTGTCGCTAGATCAGATCAGATCAGATGTGGTTCGGGAAGTAATGCCTTAACAACGGCACTTCCCTGAGAGGTTCTTGTAATTTTCCTTTTGTGACGTGCTCTGTTATATTATATTGTATTTCTTTTTCTTTTTTCTATATGTTGCATTATAATCTATTTCGATAAATCTACAGTTATACTACCCCTATTTTGTCGCTATTCTGTTGGAACTAATGGGTTAATATTATTAGTAGTAGACTTAGTATGGTTTGATGATGCGCGGAAATGTATATTTGACTTGAAATAGATACATTGAAGTATTACAAACCTTCGCAAACGCATAAACAGGGAACGTGAGCAGGGTTTAGACCGTCGCGCACCCATAAACAGGGAACGTGAGGGGGAGTTTAGACCGTCGCGGAGACGGGTTACTTTTCGGTTAGGTTAGGTGAATTATGGAACTCTCGTTGACCGGAATTCTCGTCGAAACGCGAACCTAGAACTCTCGTCGACGACATGGAACACTCGTCGACAGGTCCACTTACAAAAAAAAATCGTTGAAAAGAAACAATAAAGTTTAAAAATATATATTTATAATTATATAAACTATAATTAGAAGTTATGGTGAAGATTAAGAAAAGTGGTTGTGTAGGTAAGTGGTTCGTTGTGTGGTGTTAACTGCTTCGATAGAAGGATTGCGAGTGAATGCCAATTTGAACGAATGCCTTTACAAAAGCACCTCCCTTTTATTGTTTATAGTTTTATTTGTCTGGATTGTTTTGTTTTTTATTTGAGTTCTTCTTAGTTTCCACTAAGGTATAAAGGTATAATACATATATATCAATAATATATAATAATGGTATTATATATAGAAGTTTTGGTGAAGCTTTAAGAAAAAGGAATGCAAGAAAATTACATAGCCTGGTCTTGCCCAGTCACCCTGATGGTTTACATCAGTTGTTAGAGTACTTTGAGACCACCTGGATTACTCCAAGCCATGGGGCCGGTGGTTGGACTGCAGACCAATGGTCTGTATTCGGACAGACAGTACGAACTAACAATGATGTGGAGGGGTGGCACTGGCACAACAACCTCAAGTTTGTGAAAGAGCCGAGGCGAGCTGCAATGTGTATGAACTAATTGAGGTTCTGCACAAGGAATGCTCATTTGTTAAAGTGCAGCATCAACTTGTGGCCCAAGAGAAGATGGAGAGGCACCAGAAGGCAAGCCATTCTCTGTTTCAAGCCAGTGCCAGGGTGTCAAACCTGAGCAATGTTGTGTGAATAGTTGAACGAATATGAGAAGGAATACAAGCAAATTAACATGAAATAGCACGTGTTGGCCATTTCATCACTTCCAAAGACATAATTTGAACTAGCCTATACACCACAATTTCTTCTTTACATATACAGTACTATTAGGGGAGGTTTGGTGGAGTGGTCTTGCCACTGGCCTGGTAATCCAAAGGTCCCGGGTTCAAATCCCGATGTATCAATGGGAAGATATTATTGGGATGGAATTTGTGCTGTACCTAGTATCAGTGCATTACCACAAGCCCACCGAAACGTCAATAAAATACCCTCATTGTTCCCTGATTAAATAGCACTGTATGAATATTCCCATATTCAAAATATGCTATAGGGGTGCAATGCCTGGTGAGTTATTTGCTCAACAGGTGGCGTTGTGTGTGTGTAAGTGTGGGAGTCCGAGTGTAGGGAGTGAGACATTGAAGCACGGGAACGAGGTGGCTTCAGAGATGGGGTCGTTTCGGGCCATGAGTGAGCACCGTGCCTCATGTGAAGGCAAGATGGCAGGTGCTCGTTGTACTCGACGTGCTTCACATGTCTCACTCCCTAGACTGGAACAAGACCTCACAGGCTTCACTGTTCATTGTAAAGCGGTGAATGTTAAGGCTCTCAGCCTATGCCCGAGAGGAAGTAAGTTGGAATATAGAAAAAAAAATAAAAATAAAAAAAATAACGACTAAAAATAAACGATTCGTCTTTCGTTTGATTTTTTTGTATGTACCGGGTATGAAAAATACGACTAAATATATAATAATACAAATAGCCTACGGTACATATCTTGTATATTTTTTATAATTTATGAATTATAGGCCTATGTCTCAAAAAAAAATATATATATGAATTATATACTGTATATATATAATATATATATATACTGTATATACATACAGTTTATATAATATATATATAGGCTATATATATATATATATATATATATATATATATATATATATATATATTATATATATACAGTATATATATATATACCGGTATATATATTATATATAAAATAATGACAATAGAGGGGACAGTTGAAAAGGATGTCTCCCCGAAAAAACCCCCACTTAATTGGAACACTCGTCGACGGCGAAAATTGGAACACTCGTCGCCGTCGACGAGAATTCCGGTCGACGAGAGTTCCAGATACCGGTTAGGTTAGGGTAATGTTAAAAATACTAAAACAAGACGGTCCTTGGTATTAAACAACACTGTATATCAAATAAAAAATAAAAAACAACAACAAATTACCTGAAAAACTCTTAGGCTATCTGGTTGGTGATAATTTTTTATAAAAAATGTTTTTTTTCCAGTTTCCGCGTCTGGTGAACCATCCAAAAACACGCTAAAAGGCGTGTTTTGAAGGGGGGAGGTGGTGGGGGGGTAGTGGGGGAGGGGTAGTATAACTGTAGATTTACCCCTATTTCTTCTTATTCCAGCTCCTTCATTTTCTTGGTTCTTGTTCTCCACATCCCATATAACATCTTCACTCGTTCCTGGTTTTCTTCTTTGAACAGTAGATTTCCTATCACTTGATTTTCCTCCTCAACGTAAGGTTGTTGTAGCGCTGTTTCTTTTACTCTCTCCTCTATATATGAAGCCCTCCGAATCATAAGGGGACCAACCGACATTTTCTTACTTGAGAAAATCAAGGTCAAAGTTTGGCAATGTTCAAAATATGTGTAACTCTTTAACCCGGTAAGGTGCTCTCTTCATATTTTTACTGAAGGTAGCTGAAACACTACTCTTTCATCCCAGCATGTAAAAATAGGGGGTTCCACATCTATATTTTTAGTAAAAACACCCAAACCAAAGTTATCGTCTTTTTTTGAATGGCCAAAATCTAACATTAACAGCACTTTGACCACAATTTTTGGAAAAACTAAATAAGATGGTCACCAATTTTCCCATGGATTTTTTTATTTTTCCCTGTTAGTTTTCATCAATATATAGTGTTTGGAAATAATTACAACCCTCGGCGAAACCGTTTCCCCATTATACAACGATCTTAAGACACGCCGCCCGATAGTGGGGAGGGCTATGAAGTACAGGGAAAATAAGGGGTTAAATGCGTAAAACGGCGATTAAAACGTATTTTTGCAAAACTTGGCTCGGGTTTTAAGGTATTTCAAAGGCCTAAAACCCAATATTTCGAAAACCCGAGCCAAGTTTTGGCCAAAGCTGGCTCGGATTTGGAGAGTTTGTAGACAACAAAATTACAGTAACCTCATTTAGAAATTTGGCTCAGGTTTCCCGAAATTGCAAACCCCAAAAAGCATAATTTTGGAAAACCCCAGCCAATTTTTGGCAAAACTTGGATCGTATTTTGAGAATCGAAAAAGACTAACTAAATGTCGGAAATCGGCTCATGATTCCCTAATTGCAAAGACATATAACCAGATTATCGAAAACGTAGCAATTATTTAAATCATAAATATCCAGTAACATAGACCTAGTACATTGGATACAAGCCTAATCCACACCTAACGCCTACAATGTGTCCGTAGTACCTAGTAGGCCTACGTGGGATACAACATGGCGGTTGGGCCGGCGCCCATTTAGTAGCCTACCGGTATTCGGCCGTATCTGTAAATACGAATGCGAGTCACTTCGAGCGAA
This sequence comes from Paralithodes platypus, assembly GCA_032716605.1. Classification (NCBI taxonomy): domain Eukaryota; kingdom Metazoa; phylum Arthropoda; class Malacostraca; order Decapoda; family Lithodidae; genus Paralithodes; species Paralithodes platypus. The sequence goes on along the minus strand of CM064519.1, from coordinate 15,176,151 downwards.
TTCCTGATCAAGCGGATGCACAATCTAATCTAATCTAATTAACCTAACCTAACCTAACCTAACCTAACCTAACCTAACCTAACCTAACCCAACCCAACCTATGGGCAGGTGGAGTTAGTGTTGACTAAAAAGCTGGTGGACAGACCTCGGGAGACAGGTGAAAATGGCGTGTGTACGAATCGGTGCCGTCTATAGGAAGATATTGACAACCATGTTACGACAAAATTCCATTTTAGTACCATATATTTTTATTAGGTTTTGCCGAGGCTTAAAAAACATTTTCATATTATGTTTAGAGCATATAAAATCCATATTTGTTTTCAAATATTGCAAAATAATTGGTGACCAACTTATTTAGTTATACTCAATTTTTTTCTTTTAAAGATAATAATGCACTGATATTGGGTAGTGTACGTAATTTTCCATCATTCCCACCCACAAGCCTCCAATTTCCATACTCCAGGTAAGGCAGGTAAGTAGTGAATAATTAACAGGTAAGTAGAAGGGTATGGGTAAGTGAACGTACTTTTGTGGTTTAAACATAGCCTAATAAAACATTGTTAATAGAATAACAGCGTGCACAACTTACATTGTAGGTTGAATGAGGTTTGATATAGTCAGGTTGAGTCATGTAATAATCCAGGACAAGGTGTAATCCATAGAGATTAACAGGATGTCAAACGAGAGACGAGTTCATTATTTTTAGCCTTTAGCCTATTATTGTAAGAGAGAATAAAGAGAGAAAGAAAGAAAGAGAAGGGTTGCATTTTTTTGTTGCACCATAGAATGTACGTAGGCCAATAGGCCTAGTTGTCACTCCTGATGGACCTGGTTCTGGCTCGGGGTCCTCATTTTTGTTCTGCATAGTCACTAGCCTAGCCTAATTAGCCTATTGTTGGCGGATACTGTCTCTGTCTTATTAAAAAAAAATATATTTATAACTCTGTGCTGTAAAAAAGAAAGGTGTAATAAGCGATAATATGAGCAATGAACCCGCCGCACCATGCATTCACTCACTAGAGAGATGGGTCCAGAAAAAAACCCTCAAGTGTAAATCTGCCCTTAAGTGATCACTGCCAGGCTATATTAAGCCCTTCTGTACTGGCCACGTCTTTTCATCACAATGTTGGTATGTAGTCTTCATCACTGTCATCACTGGAATGAACGGTGGTGTCCATTCCTATCAAAGAGTTGCGTCTTTGTGTTGCACCATAGGCCTAGAATGTACGTAGGCTAATATTTGTCACTCCCGATGGACCTGGTTTGGGCTCGTTGGGGTCCTCATTTTTGTTCTGCATGGTCACTAATTGTTGGCGGATACTTATTGGTTATTTAGAACACTGTGCTGTAAAAAATAAAGGTGTAATAAGCGATAATATGAGCACTGAACCCGCCCCACCAAGGCCACCATGTATTCCTCAGAAACCGCGGGAGACTATGTTATTGTGTGAAGGCTGCCACCTCGCATCCCGGCCAGCCAATGGGAGAGCAGAGCCGAGCGCGAGGTGGGTTGGCGGCGAGTTTTCATTGGTTCACGCACCATCGCCCGCGCGGGAGAGTGAGAGTATGGAGGGATTAACTGAGTGTCGTTTGGACCCCTTGGGTCAAGGAGTGAAAATAGGGCAGTATAGGCTAGCAATTCTGACGTTTGCTGATGATGTTGTGTTGACAGCAGAGACAGAGGAAGATATGGGGGAAATGTTACAGGAGGCGGAAAGGTTTGGCAGAGACCTAGAAATGAAGTTCAGTGTAGAGAAAAGCAGTATGATAGTAGTAAATGGACCAGAGGCAGTAGAAATGAGGATAGGAGGGGAAAGAATAGAAACAAGGGAGGAAGTGAAGTATTTAGGGGTATGGATAGGGAGGGAAGGGCGACAAAGGACAATGAATGAGAAAATCATGAAGGTGGAGCAGTGTAGTGGGAAACTGTGGAATGTGACAAAAACCAGAGTAAATAAATATAAAATAGTAAGAGAGGTGTGGAAGGACTTTGAAGTGCCGAGAATAATGTACGGGATGGATGTGAGAGGGAGTACAGGGGGAGAAATAAATAGACTGGAGACGGGACAAAATAAAATAGGAAGAATGGGGTTAGGAGCAAGAAGGTGGACAGCAAATGAAGCAGTGAGAGGGGAGATGGGATGGAGTACGTTTGAGGAGAGAGTGGCGAAGGCGAAGTTGAGGTACAAGAGTAGGGTGGAGGAGATGGAGGATCATAGGTGGCCAAGGAGAGTAAATGAATGGGGGGAGGGGAAGAGTAGATGGGCACAAGAGTGTAAGAGAAAACTGAAAAAAATAGGAGTGAAACAAAGAAGGGTGGGAGAGGAGTGGAGAGATGTAGGGAGTAATACAGGACTAGGTCAGGGAAGGAGACTAGAGAAAGAGATAGGAACGAGAGTGAAGGAAGTAGGAAGACAGGAATGGAAGAGAAATATGGAGAAGAAAAGTACACTGATAAGATATAGAAGCAAGGGGAGACCGAGAAAAGAGGAGTTCTATGACGGAAGTTGGGGAGCTGAACTACTGTTTAAGGCTAGGGCAGGAGCATTAGAGACAAATAGGAGAACATGGAGGTGGAATGGGGGGGTGAAAGAGTGTCTACAGTGTGAGGTGGGAGGGAGGAGAGTGGAGGAGACAATAGAACATATAGTGACAGAGTGCCAGGGGTATGCAGAGGAGAGAGAGGGGTTGGAAAATGAGTTGAAACGGGTGGTAGGGGAGAGGGAATGGGAAGAGCAGAAAGAGGAGGAGGATGAGGGTGTAAAATTTGTGTTAGGTCTCGAGACAGAAGAGGGGGTAGATGGGGAAATGGGGAAAAGAATGAAGGTAGTGAAAAGATTCCTGGAGCAGGTGTGGCAGAAGAGAAAACGGAATAGGATAGAATAGGGTGAGGGGGAGAAGGGGACCAGAGCGGGGGAGGAAGAAAAATTAGATTAAATAGTAGAGAGGGGAAAAGATAAATTAAGATAAGGAGAGAACAAGATATTGGGGGGTGGAGGAGGGGGTAAAATAAGGAGAGGAGAGTTCTGCTTAAGCTATATACTTCAATTCTTTGTCTTTAACTATCCTTTCTACGACTACATAATTTCTAAACTAATTCTTAAATCTAGCTCTAGCTGTTTCTGGAGAAGTCACCGGTGCATAGGTGAGCTGGCTTTGAGAGGGGACAGCAACTCCACAAGAAGAAGAAGAAGAAGAAGTGTCATGTTATATTTTTCCCAGGATATTGGTGAGTCTTCCCGAAAAGCGAAAAAGTTACCGTAACGTCCAGGACTCTCACTCTTACAGTTTTCGTCTTGAGGGTACCAAACGACTACCAGTGTGTAGGGGAGAAGTTGGCTATGGCGCCACGTGCTTGGCGCGGAAATTCAAAAAATGTCGGTTGGTCCCCTTATGATTCGGAGGGCTTCATATATAGGGCACCATAAAATAAAGTGTTTGATGTCCTCTATCTCAGCATTAGGCCTACATAGTAAGCATTTTATATCTCCTCCTACATGCCTGTTCCTGTCTCTTAAATTTAAATTATTCGTTCTACACCTATATAATATGACTGAAGCTTCTGTATTATCATAAAGTTCTTCTTCTCCCTTTATTTCTGATTTAAAGGCCCTGTATATTTCTAAACTGCTTTTCTCCCCTAGCTCTTCCTGCCATTTCCTTGTATCCCAATTTTTAACTTTCTTCTTAATTTCTTCCTTCAGTATACTCGCTAAATCTGTTTCTCCTAAATTTAATTTTTTTATATATTTTCTAATTTCCATTGTCCATGGATCTTTTTCGTTGTTTAATTTTTCTTCTGTTATTCTTCTAAGTAAATCATTACTGTCTTCTCCTCTTAAATATTTTAAATATTTTATACTTCCTTCCATAATTCTTGCTTCCATTGTGGATGCTCCTATCTCCCCTCTCAGGGTCACTTTTTGTGCATATCTCGGTGCCCCTAATATTTGTCTAAATACCCTATTTTCAATATTTTGTAACTTGTTTATTTCTGTTTTTGTAAATCCTATTATAATGGTGGGTTCACACATTCACATATATTGCTCCCGTCAGCTCCCGTCCGGCGTATCGCAAAGACGCGAGTAGTTTCTGCCGTTGAACGCCCGTTCTTCCACGTCTATTGCACTTCCCGACAGACGTAGCGTAACGGGGCCAGTGTTACGTCAGACGCAATGGAGGCGTATTGAACTACGTACGTGTTTGCGACGTGCGTAGGCATAGCCCCGTTCGACCTCATGGGCTGCCCGATTTGCGGAAACACAGGCCACGCCCATGCCACACCCCCACAAGACCGGCGTAGCTGAGGCCGCACGTCTTGGGATTTGTTAGGTCGTACCAGGACCGGTTCCGGCCAATCGTAGGCACACCCCGTCTGACCAAACACAGACAAAGACAGTCTTTGTCAACCACGTCTGTCGGGGTTGCTATCTGGGAAGTACAAAAGGGCATGAATGGCCACACCTTTCCCATTCCCACTCATTCCTCTGCACCATGGACAACATCACGGAATTCATCCTGGAGGAGTTCAAATATGTGAACTCCTTAATCAAACCGGAGATTAGGCATAACACGCGGCTCATACAATGCATCATTGCCTACATAGATGTCTTAAAATTACTTGCAATAGCAAACTCCATCCATCAAGAGGAACAAGAGAAGAAGAAGGAAAGGACCAAGAGGACAGTGTGGGTGTGGCCATATCTACAACGGAGGCCTGAACATGGCCATTATGAGAACCTCATGCAAGAGTTGGCCAGAGAATGTCCACTACTGTACAAGAACTTCACCCGGGTAGACAAACAACTATTTGATGAGATTGTGGAACGTGTCACGCCCATCATTCAGAGGAAACCTACGTTCTGGCGGAAACCCATTCCTCCTGGGCTGCGGGTGGCCATCACCCTACGTTTCCTCGCTACGGGTGATTCGTATAAGAGCCTGCAATACAACTTTCGTGTTGCCCACAACACCATCAGCCAAATTGTTCCAGACACATGCCAGGCCATCATCTCTGTCTACGGAGATCAGGAGCTCAAAACGCCACAAACGCCTGATGAATGGAAGGAGGTTGCCAGCGGCTTTGAGGAACGATGGAACCTGCCGCATTGTGTGGGAGCCATTGATGGCAAACACATACGGATCCGCAACCCCTCCTTTGGTGGCACATATTACTTCAACTACAAGAAGTTTTTTTTCCATTGTCCTGTTGGCAATTGTTGACTCAAACTACAAGTTCATCTACGTCGACGTTGGGGCCATAGGATCAGAGTCTGATGGTGGTGGCTTTGCACAAACCCCTCTGTGTAAGTTGCTTGAAACACAGACTGCCAAACTGCCCCCCCCCCCCCGAGGTCATCTCTACCGATCAAAATGGACCACAAACGGACTACTTCTTAGTAGGGGATGCATTCCCTCTGCGCCCCTACATGATGAAGCCCTACCCCCAACGATTCCTCTCGAAACCTGAACGGATCTACAACTACAGACTCAGCAGGGGCCGCCGGGTGGTAGAGAACGCCTTTGGCATTCTTGCTAACCGCTTCCGAGTTTTGCACACTCCAATATCTATGAAACCTGAGCGTGCAGAGGTTGTTGTGTTGGCCTCATGCATTCTGCACAACATCCTACGAGGACGAAACCCACCCCGAGCAGAGGTAGATCAAGAGGACCCAGACACCCACGAACTCATACCTGGCCTCTGGAGGACTGACCCACCTGTAGGAAGAAACATGCCCCCTGGGTCCCGCAACACTGCAACCAGGCTTGCCAAGGAGCAACGGGACTACCTCAAGACATACTTCTCTTCCCCTCAAGGATCTGTGGGTTGGCAGGATGACCGTATTTAGGCGAGTGAGGTTTTCCCCTTTTTATTTGTTATTTTTCTGTATATTTCAGTTTCATCTTAAAATTTTGTTATATATTTTTTGCCAGTTTAGTAAGTATTGTACTTTTATAAGTGACTTTTGATGTTTTGTAAAGTTTGTAGGCTTTTCCATATATTTTGTATTGTATATTTTCAATTTTCCTTTAAGTACTTTAATAGTTCCCTGCTTACTTTGTCTTTATCTTTTAGTGTTATATTTTAATCACGTTGTTAATTGTTTCAATGTTTCATTTGTTTTGTACTGTTTATTTTTTTTTATTTTCCATGATTTTTTATATTTATTATTAACCATATTATCAGTAATTTTTTTTTCAATTAGTCTTTTCTTTTTTATTACCTTCAGGATATATTTCATTTGTCATCTTATTAATAAATACTTTAGCTACAAAATTGGAATTATAAACTCACACGTCATCACTATTTTTATTTTTTATTTTTAATACATCTTTCATTAGAAAATATCTCATAAAGTTATAGCATTTTTGGGGTCTCCAGGCTGGGTTGTTTCTTGGGGGTCTCCAGGGTCTGTTCGGGATCAATATTTGGTGCCGGCGTAGCTGGGTTCGAAGGTGCAGGTGAGGATGCAGACAGATAGTTCTCCAAGTTGAAGCTTGTGTTCCCAAGCCCAAACTGGGAGCTCAACTGCGAGAGGTCTAAGTGCGTTGGTGTGGAGGTAGTAGGTGGGTGGAATGTGGCAGGGGGTGTTGCCGACTGGGGCGGCCGCATAATTAACGATTGCAGTGCTGCGAGCTGATGTGGAGGTAGCACGTACGTAGGAGCAGGCTTTGGCAACACTGATTGAGGCAGTGTTATTGTAGGATTCCCCTGGTACATGACAGTAGCGGTTGGTTGAGGTTGAGGTGGTTGAGGTTCAGGTTGTGGCGCCGGAATGCCATAATTTCTTATGGCATGCAGCATGAGGTCCGGACCAACAGTGGTGACTCCCTCCTCAAAGGCAGTCTTGAACCTGTGGAGGGCTGCCATGAGCTCACTCTTAAAGGGATTTTTAAACTTTGGCGGCAACCCCACACAGTCCTTTGCCAAGACATCCATGGAGGCGCGCCAATACTGGAGTTCGGGGTCCTCCACCAAACCAGCCACCCCAGCCAGGTTCTGCCGCACCTGCTCCGCAGTGGCAAGGACCTGGTAAGGGAACAAGGAACAAGAGAACATTAAACACACGAAACATAACATATTTCAATAAATAACCAATTATGAACGTTAACAAATGAAATTATGTGGTATTCGGGGAAGCCTAAAATCTTCAAAGTTATTGTTTCCATTATGGAAAAAGAGAAGATTTACCCGTTACACAACACACGAAACATAACCTATGTCAATAATGACCCAATTATGAATGTTAACAAATAAAATTATGTGGTATTCTGGGTATTCTTCAAAATTATTGTTTCCATTATGGAAAAAGAGAAGATTTACACGTTACACAACACACGAAACATAACCTATGTCAATAATGACCCAATTATGAATGTTAAAAAATAAAATTATGTGGTATTCTGGGAAGCCTAAATTCTTCAAAATTATTGTTTCCATTATGGAAAAAGATAAGACTAACACGTTACACAACACAAGAAACATTATTACACAAAAATATGTGGTATTCTGGGAAGACAATATGTTGAAAGTTATTGTTGCTATTATGAAACTAATATTTCCTCTACTCACTTGCTCCAGGGTTCCGGATCCGTGGGCTGCAGGAACAGCACCAGGAGGCTTCCCCTGCTTCGCCCTCCGCGGAGGCATGGAGATGGCTGGGGTGGTGTTCTCCTGACTGCCGGCTGCTTGGTCTTCCTCATCGGCGTCTGCTGGGGCGGGGTCATCAGGCAGAGGTCCACACACAGGAGAAGTTTCGGCAGCTTGGGCAGCAGACTGTTGAGACATGAATGTATAATTAGTAACATGTTAATTATTTATGAACTGTTAAATCACAATCAACATAACCATTCATCTTTGTAACCTTTAAATGAAATTAATAAAATTCTTTGTGTTATTATGAGTTTCATTAACAAAAATTTAAGGTAATTATAGAATGAAGTTAACAAGATAATTGTACAAAAATCAAGGCACCATAATAAGCAAAATATTTCAGAAAAAATAAATCGTGTCCTGAGGACGCAAAAACTTTTGGCTTGCTATCGCTCGCCAGGAAATTATTGATGTTGTTGACGAATTAATAGTGAAAGTGTTGGGAAACAAGCAAATATAAACGTACCTGAGGCATACCCAGATTCCTGGGCTTCTTCTGTCGCACGATGTGGGGCTTGAGGAAGTGGAACATGGTCAGTATCCACTTCTCCCTCTCAGTCAACCTCTTGGCCCCCTCACCACTCTTGTCCTTGGTCAGCCTGCCAAACTTGGAGCGGAGAGAGGTGAACCAGGTTAACAATTCCGAGGCGGTGATGGGGGGTCCAGACTGGCTGCCTTCTCCGCCCAAACATGGTCGATGTGCTCCTTCTCTTTGTGGTGGTTATCACCCTTATCATACAGATAAGGCACATCCTGCTCCAGCCAGTCTCCCAACATACGCTCCTGCGCCTCCGTCAGGATAATGTTGGTGCTCTTCCGGCGGCGTTTTTTGGGTTGTGTTGGCTGATCCTGTCCCTGTTCCTGGTCAACTTCGTCGGGGTTTTCCTCACTTTCGTCGACGTCCAACACCTCTCCATCATCGTCGGGTATATTCATTAACACTTCACCGTCAGAGGTGTTAATCGGCGAGGTTGCAGAGGTCGAGGGGACAGGCGGTGAGGTTGCAGAGGTCGAGGGGACAGGCGAGGTTGCAGAGGTCAAGGGGACAGGCGAGGTTGCAGGCGTGGGGCCAGGTGGTGAGATTGAAGACGTCTTCTTCATACTTCTCTTGGTAGCATTGGTAGCCATGGTGACAGGGCAGGACAGGGCAGCGTGAAGAGGGTGGCAGCAGAGGGTGGCAGGGTGGCAGGCAGGGTGGCAGGCAGGGTGGCTGGCAGGGTGGCGGGCAGGGTGGCAGGGTGGCAGGCAGGGTGGCTGGCAGGGTGGCAGGCAGGGTGGCAGGGTGGCAGAGTAGCAGGGATGGTGTTGGTCGTCGTGGTGTGGTGTGAGGTATGACGACAGTCACTCACGCTGTCCCTATATACCCCCCCCGTACGACATTGCCGTGTCTTCCCGGCAACACGCAGAGCGGCGGCGTTGCCAAACGAACGCATACTTCCACGTTCGACGAGAACTTTCTACGATGGACGAGAGCAGCTCTCGTCTCACGTGGTAGCTGCTACGTCCGACGAGGCTGCTCTGGTCAGACGACCGTGGTGGCCTGGTCGGTCGTAAGTTTCCCCGTCTTTTGACATACGTGAGGGCGAGCCACGTTCCTGATTCGACTCGAATCAGCAACCGCGCGGCCTTGGCCGCACCCACAACATTCCCGACCCACGTGGGCTACTCGTTTCTACTCGCGCCATGCGAGAGTACCCCCCCGACTGGCCGTAATTTCATTAACGTTTTGCGTATTATGCCATTACGTTTTACGTAATCGGTTGCCAACTACCAATATACCTTCGTTTACAACAGACGGGAGCTGACGGGAGCAATATACGTGAATGTGTGAACCCACCATAATTATGCTTGAGCCATACAGGACCGACGGGAGCACCACACTCTTCCAGTATGTTTTACCAATTAGAATTTTGTTGCAGCTTTGTGCTATTACCGGATAGGTCATATTAGCCATTCTATTCACTTTTCCTATTGCCTCAGATTTCTGGTCTTTGAAACAATTTCTAGTATCATTTACTTTTATTCCTAAATACTTAATCTGCTTAACTACTTCTATTTCTTTGATATTGTTTGGTTTCTCCTTCATATTAAATATTAATATATGACTTTTATTTTTATTTATGTTTAGCCCACATTCATTTCCTATTTTAATTAATCTTCTATTGCTTTTTCAGCCTCTTTTATTGTATGTGCCATAAGTAGACCATCGTCAGCATAGAATAGCGCCTTTATTTTAAAAAACTCATCTGTGAATCCTCCTTCTTTTTCCAAGTTTTTTATAATTTCATAAGTTAAAAGTTTAAAAAGTGTGGTCGATCCTGTGCAGCCCTGTCTAATGCCACTAGTGACTTGAATCTGTGTTTCATTTTTATAACCTTTATTTATAATTGCGCTGTCATCGATATAAACTTTACTTACTACATTAATTATATCTGAATTTATATTATAGTCCTTTAACACTTCAATCATCTTCTCTCTTCTTACTGAATCGTACGCTTTAGAAAAATCAATAGAGATGACAATTAGTGGTTTCTTTAGTTCAAAAGCTCTCTGTATACAGTACTTCAAGATAAAGAGGTTATTTTCTATTCTGCCTTTACTTGTGAATCCACTTTGAGTCTCTCTAACCTCTTTATTATATGTTACATGTTCTTCTATTTTATTTTTAATTGCAGTTGTCATAAATAATTTATATGATACATCTGTAAGTGCCAATGGTCTTAATTCATTCACCTTTGGTTTACTTATTTTTGGCATCATCACGGTCTTTGATTTTTTCCAAACTTCTGGTATTATGCTAGTATCTAAGATTCTATTAAAGCAGCTTGTCAGTTTCTTTAAACATATATCACTTTGAATAATAGCTTTATAAAACTCAGGTTTTAATGAATCCAACCCAGCTGCTTTCCTGTTTTTTAACTTCTTCAAACTCTTTTTAACTTCTCCTATAGTTATTTTGAGTCTATCCATATATTTAATATAATTATCAATCTTAAAAGCCATATCCATGTGCTCCGTTAACTCTTCTGTTACTGTTACTGTATGGATACCGGTACTATAGTTATGGTCTTCAACTACTGGTACTCCTATTCTTATTTTTCTTACTTCCCCCCCTTGTCTGTCTTGCATTTCTCTCTCCCTATCTTCTCTATATTGATTCTGAATATCTTGATTCCATACTTCGTCAATCTTATTCTCATGCATTTTATATATATTGCTCCAGAAATTCTTTAACTCCTCAGCTGCTTCTACATCTGTTAATTGCCTCCCTTGATCATTATAAATTTTTAATTCATTCTTCTGGCTTACATTTTTATTTCTTAGTTTATTTATATGTGTCCACATCTTTTTACTTGTATCCCCACTATCTTTTATTTCTTTAGTTAGTTTTTTCTCATTTGCATAGATAGCTTCCCTAACTTCCTTTTGTACTTTACCTTTTTGTTTTATATACAAAGTTTTATATCTTTCTTCTTCGTCTCTGTCTTTTGCGTTCCTCCTTCTTCTGTTATACTGTCTCCTCTTTTTAATTCCTTGTCTTATACTGTCATTTATCCATGGTGCCTCTTTTTTAGTTTTATCCTTCCCTATTCTTCTTCTGTAAGTAGTTTTAAATTCATCATCTGCTACCTCCTTCATAGTTTGGTTGAATATTTGTATATCATTGCTTTCACTATTTAACAATCGTCTTTCCAGTTCTGTTATATATTTTGACAAAGACTCATTATCTGTTTTGTAATATTCTCTTGTTTCCCACTTCTTCCTGTTAAAACCTTTGCCTTTACCTGTACTCCCTTTGCAGTCAAAATCTACCTGTATCATATTGTGATCTGTCAAATCAAACATTTCCTGTTTCTCATCTATTTTCATTTTTCAGTTCAGTTCAGTTCAGTTGGAATTCGGGAAGTTTAGCCTTAACTGTAATGCCCTCGAAAATGTCCCGCACCCACAATAATACTAACCCGAGTTGACGTCAGGTATAGCGTAAAATAGTCGTAGATGGTAAGTCCAATAAACTCATCTCGAGAGACTATCACCGTGGTTCGAAAATAGTCGTAGATGGTAAGTCCAATAAACTCATCTCGAGAGACCATCACCGTGGTTCTTAAAAATCGGACTAAGGTTGCTATACTTTTGTACGTCCGTGGTAGTACAGTGGGTTAGCGCGCGGGCCTGGTGGTGATGGTGGTGCATCACTAACCAGGGTTCGAACCCCACCCAAGGCATCTCAAAACCTGTGGGTTTTTAGGGGGGTTAAATTCCCTTCAGAGGTTCGTACCCCGCGCCAGGTACCAGGAAAGGTTGATCCTAAAGGTAGCCTGGGGAAAATTCCCATTCCTATTTAACCTGGAAAAACCTAGCATTTCATTGGTGGCAGCTAGGGAACGTGACCAGGTAGCTACGTGGAGCACCCGTCACGCGAACCCTATACCAAGAATTGAGATGGCTAAGGTAAAAAGGCTACGATACCCTACGACCTTACGAGGCTAGGGACTAGCCTAACTAAAAAGGAATGTGGTGTAATGCCCTCGAAAATGTCCCGCACCCACAATAATACTAACCCGAGTTGACGTCAGGTATAGCGTAAAATAGTCGTAGATGGTAAGTCCAATAAACTCGTCTCGAGAGACTATCACCGTGGTTCGAAAATAGTCGTAGATGGTAAGTCCAATAAACTCATCTCGAGAGACCATCACCGTGGTTCTTAAAAATCGGACTAAGGTTGCTATACTTTTGTACGTCCGTGGTAGTACAGTGGGTTAGCGCACGGGCCTGGTGGTGCGTCACTAACCAGGGTTCGAACCCCACCCAAGGCATCTCAAAACCTGTGGGTTTTTAGGGGGGTTAAATTCCCTTCAGAGGTTCGTACCCCGCGCCAGGTACCAGGAAAGGTTGATCCTAAAGGTAGCCTGGGGAAAATTCCCATTCCTATTTAACCTGGAAAAACCTAGCATTTCATTGGTGGCAGCTAGGGAACGTGACCAGGTAGCTACGTGGAGCACCCGTCACGCGAACCCTATACCAAGAATTGAGATGGCTAAGGTAAAAAGGCTACGATACCCTACGACCTTACGAGGCTAGGGACTAGCCTAACTAAAAAGGAATGTGGTGTAATGCCCTCGAAAATGTCCCGCACCCACAATAATACTAACCCGAGTTGATGTCAGGTATAGCGTAAAATAGTCGTAGATGGTAAGTCCAATAAACTCGTCTCGAGAGACTATCACCGTGGTTCGAAAATAGTCGTAGATGGTAAGTCCAATAAACTCATCTCGAGAGACCATCACCGTGGTTCTTAAAAATCGGACTAAGGTTGCTATACTTTTGTACGTCCGTGGTAGTACAGTAGGTTAGCGCGCGGGCCTGGTGGTGATGGTGGTGCGTCACTAACCAGGGTTCGAACCCCACCCAAGGCATCTCAAAACCTGTGGGTTTTTAGGGGGGTTAAATTCCCTTCAGAGGTTCGTACCACGCGCCAGGTACTAGGAATGGTTGATCCTAAAGGTAGCCTGGGGAAAATTCCCATTCCTATTTAACCTGGAAAAACCTAGCATTTCATTAACGTCGGCACTTCCCTAAGAGGTTTTGTTATTTTTCTTTTTGTGACGTGCTCTATTTGTCTAAAAATAAATATATCTTATTTTTCATCCCTTTTTCTGAAATCTTCTTTCTTCTCTCTTCTTTCTTCAGTCTTGTTTCTTCTCTCTTCCTTCATTCTTGTTTCTTCTCTCTTCAGTCTTCTTTCTTCTTATTTCAGTTCTTTCAATTTTTTCTCTCGTACTCTCCACATTTGATAGATTGTCTGTTTCACTCTATCGCTTATTTCTTTGTTAAACAAAAGATGTCCGATAACTTGGTTTTCATTTTCAATATAAAGCTGTTGGAACCCTGGATCTTTTATTCTGCATGCTTTATAAAATGAACAGTGTAGTAGAAAATGTTTTAGGTCTTCTGTTCCTTCCTTACACAGATCGCATTGTGTCTCTCCTCCCACATGCCTATTTCTATCTTTTAGATTTAAGTTATTTGTTCTACATCTGTAAAATATTATAGATGCCTGTGTATTGTCATAAATATCTTCCTCGCTCTTAATCTCCTTTTTATAACTTCTATACACTTCTAGGCTACTCTTCTCTGCCAACTCCTCTCGCCATCTTCCCGAATCCCAGTCCAGAACTCTTTTTCTAATGTCGTCCTTCTTAATATTTGCTAAATTTGTTTCTCCTAACTTCAAATTCCCTACATACTTTCGAATTTCTGCAGTCCAGGGATCTTTACTATTTCTAAGTTTTTCCTCTGTGATTCTTCTTAGCAAGTCATTACTTTCCTCTCCTACTAAATATTTAAGATATTTTATATTACCTTCCATAATTCTCGCCTCCATTGATGAGGATCCTATTTCACCCCTTAAGGTTACCCTTTGGGCATATCTGGGCGCCCCTAATATGTGTCTAAAAACCCTATTCTCTATATTTTGTAATTTATTTATTTCTGTTTTTGAAAAACCTATAACATTCGAGCCATACAGGACTGCTGGTATCACAATACTTTTCCAATATGTTTTTCCAATAAGTATCTTATTACAACTTTGTGATATTACCGGGTATGTAGGCTAAGGTTAGCCATTCTATTTGCTTTATCCAAAGCTTCTATTTTCTGGGTTTTAAAACATTTTTTTATTATCATTAATTTTTATTCCTAGATATTTAATTTGTTTTACCACTTCTATTTCTCGTATGTTGTTTGGTTTGTTTTTCATATTAAATATTAGGATTTTATTTTTGTCTTTATTTATACTTAAGCCACACTCTCCCCCTATCTCTATTAATTTATCTACTCTTTCTGCTTCCTGGATTGTATGAGCTAAGAGTAGTCCATCATCGGCATAAAACAATGAATTTATTTTGAAACACTCATCTACAAACCCTCTTTTATTTTCTAACTGCTTCTCCGTCTCATTTACTTGCCCCTTATTTATAATTGTACTATCTTCTTTATATATGTAACTTACTATGTCTATAACATTTGAATTTATATTGTAATCTTTTAATACTTTTATCAGTTTCTCCCTTCTGATTGAGTCATAGGCCTTTTTAAAGTATATTGAGATTACTATGTAAAATACCACCAAAAAGAATGTCCCCACCAACCCCCCGACCCACAACCCAGTAACAATTCCGCAAGAACCAGAACGGAAGCCGGCAGGGACGAAAGGACCCAACAGCCGGAAAGAAAAATACGCACCCACAGGATCAAAGGAAGCCGACACGGCCGGAAAACAAGAGATCCCAAAGACACTTCGACCAAAGGTGTTATACTCACAACCTTTCGAATATGTTAGGTTCAAACGAAGGAAACAAAGGATCGACCCCAACACAGCAGGAAAACAAGCGATCACAAAGACACTTCGACCAAAGGTGTTATACTCACCAAGATACATAGACTAACAGGTATGTTCACTCCCGCCTGGTGCGCAGGTCAGTGATGTCAGTAGGTGTTCTCCAGTTGGAAAATGGGGTATTTTTACCTAAGACTGATATCCTTAAATCTTGGGGATATGAAAGAAAATGGAGAGTAGAAGGTAAACAAAAATAAACTCATATTCAATAATCCTGTATGCTAACATTTGTATTATTATTATTATTTTTATTATTATTATTATTATTTGTCCTTTGTTATTACTGTGTATTTATGCATGATTTTGCTTTACAAATAGTACCGGTAGTGTATCTTGTAGTCGCTCATACACACACACACACACACACCCCTGTCTTTTGACTGGCAACATCAGAACCCTCTGTGTGAACATGATTTTGCTTTACAAATAGTACCGGTAGTGTATCTTGTAGTCGCTCATACACACACACACACACACACCTGTCTTTTGACTGGCAACATCAGAACCCTCTGTGTGAACATGATTTTGCTTTACAAATAGTACCGGTAGTGTAGCTTGTAGTCGCTCACACACACACACACACACACACACCTATAAATATCTATATATATCTATTAATCAGGGTTGTACAAAGTACCGAATAATTTTACTCAAGTTCAAGTAAAAGTATGTACTTGAAAGGTTACTCAGCTAAAAGTAAAAGTACCCACATAGAAAGTTACTTAAGTTAAAGTAAAAACAAAAATATCTACTGCCTGAGGGGTTGGGTGGGGGGTTGGGCTTATCAGCGCCATTTATATGTACCGGTGAACTTTTAACTAGCCAAGGAATGTCGCACCTATACCCAGGGGAATGTCCATGGGAAATGGGGGGGGGGGTTTACCCATAGTCCAACTTTGTTTGCCACACCGCTTGACTATACTGTAGAATTAACCCTTGAGTATCAGCAACGTGTGCTATATTTTATTGTAGCCAAATTTAGACGATATTATGAAGCTTAAGACGAATATCATTTCTGCATTTCTTTATTGGGGGGGAAGCGGTGAAACTGTAGATGCGGGACATTTTTATTGCTATTATTGGAATTGCATCCAGCAATAGCACAATAGGGCATATTGGAAATAAAAGCAAAGTAAGCTATTTGAAAAGTTGTCAGTAAATCTGGAGGCAGCATGGAGATCTAATTCTAATGGCTGGAGTGGGTTCACTGGACCGGGACCCAAGCCTTGACCTGAACTGGCCAGAGGTCGGGACGGGACTGACCGCTCCTCACCTGGTGAACCCTACTGAAAAATCACCTAGTGACGTCCGGCGCGCGCGGGACGAATATTTGGGCCAAAGTGAACATACCTGTTAGTCTATGTATCTTGATACTCACAACCTTTCGAATATGTTAGGTTCAAACGACGGGACCAAAGGATCGACCCCAACACGGCCGGAAAACAAAAGGTCAAAAGGCACGTCGACCACAAGTAGTAGGTTACCACATCCAAGACACCCACACAACACACCAACTTCGTTTTCTTCCTTTCATATAGCCACATATGTATTCGTCTCCTCAATCACAGCCTTCTAATATACAAACCACATTACTTTAACAATGAACATTCTTGATGTACCGACTAAGTATGTATTTAACCCGGCAAGCGCGATAGGCCTCACGGAAGGCTTCCTATAGGGAACGCGATAGGCCTCACGGAAGCAAGACCATAAAAAAAGCTTTCCAAAAAAAAAAAAAGGGCCTATCAAAACAAAGGAATTTGTCTCTAGGTGAGATAATTCCCCTCCAGTACTCATCCATGTAAATCTCACCCACCCCCCTCCCCTCCTTCCCCACCTTATTCCCCCCTCCCTCCCCTCCTCAATTATCACCTATTTTTCCTCTTATTATCATCATTTATCGGTTATTTTTCTCTCCCGCGATAATGTAGCACAAGTGGGTTGCATAAAAGATCGTTATGTAACACCCAGACACCGGCCCACACCGCCCCGCTCGTCTCAGTTACCTCACAGACAGCGAGAGAGGAGGGTTGCCTGTGGCTCTCTCTCGCCTGAGATTATGACCGGGTGGCCAATATCTTCGTTTTTCACCACCCAAATGCTTTTCCCACTTATTTTAGCACTCTTGAAGGTTCATATATACATCA
Organism: Paralithodes platypus; assembly: GCA_032716605.1. Lineage (NCBI taxonomy): Eukaryota > Metazoa > Arthropoda > Malacostraca > Decapoda > Lithodidae > Paralithodes > Paralithodes platypus. The sequence continues at coordinate 15,158,951 of CM064519.1, read as the reverse complement.
TATATGTAAAATAAAAGCATACTAAAATGCCCCAGAACAAGAAGCCCACCACAGAAGCCACGAGCGAACACCACACAGAAACACCCAAAGGAAAGGTCCACAGAACGAAAGGACCAGCTGACCGAGCCAGCCATTTCAGACAGGCCCAAGCCTGCAGGGCTAAGCAGCTCCAGGCTGCACCCATTTACCTTTTCTAAACTGACCATTTTCCACACCTCACGTACACTAACCCCCTCGTGTCCTACACTCCTAACTACAAAGATGATGAACAGGAATATACATTCATATTAAAAACACCCATGCCCTGTCCCGACGTTGAGCCAATGCCAACACATCAGACAGCCATAATTATATCTATGTATGTTCTTACATCTGAGAAGTAGATGTTATATATCTTAGAAGTTAAAACACCCACGCTTGTCCCTAGACCTCGTATATCATTTTCCATGACGAGTATAGATATATGTAACCCGTGCTCAGTCGCCCCTTGCATTGTTCCTCTAGTAACTAAGTCTATAATATTAACTGCCACCAGCATTGATACGACATAGCGGCACTGTCCTTGCTACAAAGATGATGAACAGGAATATACATTCATATTAAAAACACCCATGCCCTGTCCCGACGTTGAGCCAATGCCAACACATCAGACAGCCATAATTATATCTATGTATGTTCTTACATCCGAGAAGTAGATGTTATATATCTTAGAAGTTAAAACACCCACGCTTGTCCCTAGACCTCGTATATCAATTTCCATGACGAGTATAGATATATGTAACCCGTCCTCAGTCGCCCCTTGCATTGTTCCTCTAGTAACTAAGTCTATAATATTAACTGCCACCAGCATTGATGCGACATAGCGGCACTGTCCTTGTGTCGTATTGTGCCCAGTACAGATCAACCAGGTTTCATCACCTTATTAGGACGACGACTATAATGTCATCGTTCATCGATGTATGCAATCCTTAGGTTAAGTATTTTTATCCGCCATTGTGTTCACCTTTTTCCATTTACTTTCCACAATTGTCATACGTCTTCCCCTTGCCTCCTTCGTATCCACAGTCCACACTACGCCAATTTACTTCGTGTCTTACACCTCTTACCCCAACCAGAGATTGTATAAGATAACCTGGTTACCAGTATCTGTCATAAGTACCCCGAAACAATAACTAAGTACTCCTACGAACTGCCGCTGTTGTTGGTATATTTATATTTAATAGAAAACGCAGTTCCCAGGGCCAACTAATAGTATCCATAACCCTCGGACTGATCACATAACTCTATCTTTTCCAGACTCATATACCACCCCATAGTTGCATTCCCCGGTAGCATTTGGCTAACGTATTCTACTGCCTTTTCAAACTTCCATATCAATTGTAGCCTAATGCCACCCCCACGCCCAGGGACCTTAGGGGCAAAATTTCCCTGTAGCCCTTGAACTCTCCCCCCCCCCTCTCATTAAGACACCCGCACTTCTCGACTCTTGTCCGACCTAGCCTCTCTCTTATACCTCTTGAAGATCCTTGAATTGTCCGTTGCTAACGCTCTCCAACCTTTTATATATATACTCCTATCCAGCCTACCTTCACTTAGTAGGCCAGAACAACATTAGAACTTTACTAGCCCCTTGCATGCCATCTATTCTCTTACAACCCATTCACAACCCTGCACCCAATGGTCGTCGGTGCGAGGCTAGCCGCCCCGCCAGTAACTAACTTCTATTGCCATACTTCCAGATAAATGTGGCAGAGTTAGCAACCCAGTCTCCACCACATCCAGCAAACCCTACAATTAACAACCAGCCGAGTAAAACCAGCTAGCTAAGGCACCTTCGGTTTTGGTATTAAGGACACCCACATCTGTCTCATACACAGAGGGTTATTACAAACACTGGTGATATGGCAAGCCCCTAGCCACAGCCGCCGGACGACTATCACAGAGAGAGGGCGCCCAGCTCCCCCTTTTTGCCCACCCGAGGAGGGAGACCCCCACCCCCGCGGAGGTATACCTGGCCCCTGTTTTGACTTCCGAGTCATTGCCAGGTAGCACAGGAATTCTTCCTATCAATGAACTAACCATGCATGACTAACACCTTTACTAACCTCTATTAACTCACAATAAACCATTTACCTTTCTTGCATGCTCTGATCACTAAATTAGCACCTCAGCTATACCATAGAATGAAGATTGAACAATCTAGAGAGACGCTCCTATCACAGCTGTCCCCATCCTCCTCGCAAAGTAGATCTAGTCTCTCTCCCCTAAATACTTCCAGTATAGCCAAAATAGTACCTCTTACTAAGGCTCAGTTATATGAAAATATAAAGGTTTCCTATAGCCATGTGCCACAACAGTAAATACCATCTTACCTAGTCTCCATATCTATTGAGAGCTCAAATAAGTCCATAAGACTCGAGATCCCTACTGTCTACAGGGTCCAGAACCGAGCCTATAAATCTAGCTCCCGCCCCCAGTCAAATCAGTTGAAAGCTAGACACCAACCAGGGGTCACTACCCTGCAGTTAACTTCTAGCTCTGCCCTTGTGTTGTTCCGGAGTGAGATCCCAGAGCCGGCAGACTCCGTGGCAGATTTGGATAGAAGGACCTGCCCACGTATTTAAGAACTTCACACATATGGGCCCCCTGGACGGCCGCGGAACCAGTCGTTAGCCCCCAACATCATGGACGCAAGATAACCAGGACCAGACCCATCAGATACTACCCAAGATTCCCTTTAGCAGTACTACATATTACTGTGCTGTTTAGAGATTCACTAATTAATATTTCTACGAAGTGGCTATATCTTTGCCCCAGTATAATTCATATAACCATTCAATTAGGAAGTGCTAAGCGTATCAGTGTTCATTATTTAACAGGCGATACTAACTCTCGTAATCAACCATATGTCCAGATATTATTACCTAGAAGGAAACCCTAGTGATATCTGAAGGTTCGCCCACTGATTTGCGTTCTATGTATTTCTGAGACAAGAATATAAAACTTAGATCAGTACCCTCTGAGGTTACTAGAATTCCCGTGCTCTAAAATACGCGTGTCTAATCTAGTCTGTGAACTACTACTTGTGCACCAGAGCTACCAGTAATAAATCTAACAGTGAATATGAATCTATAAGTAACATTGATGGTCTTCGGTATATAAACCTGTGGAATCAAAGCCAGTGATCAGAAGATTAATACCTGAACGTTGGAAGTGGGAGACTAGGCTCCATCCAGATCCACTTATGCTAGTGTTGTTCAATTCTATTATATTGTCTTACACAAGTATTCTGCAGTGGTATATCAATAAACGTGATCGTGTAACTTGCTACCATGTGTTTCTTTGTGTTCTCTATTCCTCATATCTTGTATTGTGCATGCAGCCTTATATACCCAGTCAATTAGAACTCACATTACCCAAGTTAAACCTGTAGAAAAACAGGGCATAACACTAACCTAACCTACAGTAGGCCTAATAGCCCCCATATACGGTCAATATACAGGAGGCGCTACAATATAGGTAGCAACATTCTAATGGTAGTTTTGGGTTCCTATCATCATATGCTTAATTTCTATATACTTTTTATCCCCGGGAAAAAGAAAAAAAAACATCTTGGGATTTTTCATTTATTTTCTTGGGATTTTTTGTGTTGGTCATTAACCTAACCAAAAAACCTAACCTAACCTAACCTAATAGCCCCCAAATACATTTAGGTTAGGTTAGGTTAGGTTTTTTGGTTAGGTTAATAAAAAAATCTAAAAAACAAATCCAAGAAAAAAATAAAAAACCCAAGATTTTTTTTCTTTTTTCCCGGGGATAAAAAGTATATAGAAATGAAGCATATGATGATAGGAACCCAAAACTACCATTAGAAATGAAATCCCAGCTGTGGTGCGGCTCGTAAATATTGACCGCCTAGGCCTATATTTTCACCATATTTTCAGATAGGCTAGGCCCAAGGACAAATATTTTTTGGCAAATTTTGAAGTAGGCCTACCGGTAGGCCTATTGTTTGTCTGTATTTAGAGGTAGGCCTATGCCTAAGCAATTTAGGCCCTATGTGATGTTTTTTTCAGGTGTTTGTCTAGACATCATGTTAACGCGTGTCAAACGAAAGCGGAGTCAATTTTAGTCTTGATAAATCTACAGTTGGCCTATATATACTACCCCTATTTTGTCGCTATTCTGTTGGTACTAATGGGTTAATATTATTAGTAGGCTAGTTACTAGTAGACTTAGTATGGTTTGATGATGCGCGGAAATGTATATTTGACTTGAAATAGATACGGTACATTGAAGTATTACAAACCTTCGTGAACCCATAAACAGGGAACGTGCTCTGGGTTTAGACCGTCGCGCACCCATAAACAGGGAATGTGAGCTGGGTTTAGACCGTCAGCGAGACAGGTTAGTTTTCGGTTAGGTTAGGTTAGGCTAATGTTAAAAATACTAAAATGCGACGGTCCTCGGTATTAAAAAACACTTTATCAAATAAAAAATAAAAAACAACAAGAAATTACCTGAACAACTCTTATCTGGTTGGTGATAAATTATTATGTTCTCTCCACCAACCAACTCTACTCCTAAAATTGATTAATGAAATTAACAACCACATGTGGCAGTCCGGGGATTTGAACCCAGGATGCTCACACCGAAAATCAACACACTATGCACTGCACCACGAAGACAGTTGAAAGATTACTGCACAAGCCTACGATTTATTATGCAGTTTCGAATCCTGCATACCAATTTGTATCAAAATACGTTTTTTCCAGTTTCCGCGTCTGCTGAACCATCCAAAAACACGCTAAAAGGCGTGCTTTGAAGGGGGGAGGTGGTGGGGGGTAGTGGGGGAGGGGTCGTATAACTGTAGATTTACCTTAGTCTTCATTAGGCCTAGGCTATAGGCCTAGGCCTATGGATAAAATTAGCCGATAAGAGTTGTGGCCCACTTCACTCAGCCCCTGTCGCGCTGACCAAACCATCTTGGTAAGCCAGGTAAGAGTTAATGACCAACCAGTGACGGGCCCCATCGATGATTATTAGTGTGTTATCACTTTCATGAACGATACTTTGTTGGTGTATATGTACTTACCGTCGCAAATTTGCTATAGGGCCTAAGTGAAATACGAGAAACTGTAAAAAATACCTCCCTGTCGATGGCCGCGGTGCAATAGTACACAATGGCCGTCGTTTGGGAGCTCTTGCCCTCAATCTTTCAGTCGAATGTCACTACACCTAGCGGTCTTTTTAGGAATCATGAACCATAGCATGAACCAATCACAATGCTTCCCGTCACTCATGGAACGAATCACAGCCTTCCATCAAATTATCAACCAATTACACAGTCTTTCAGTCATCATGTCACGCCCCTCGCCGGCCCGGGCAGGCTCAGTTTGAAGATGGAGGTCGTGGTGGTATGTGCTACGAGTTTTTCAGGTAATTTGTTGTACTTTGGTATTTTTATTTACCGGATCAGTCTGAAGATGTTTTTTTCTTTGATATAGTCCTACAGTGTTGTTTAATACCAAGGACTGTCGCATTTTACTATTTTCCCAATCCATCAATCTTAAGACACGGCCCCCGATAGTGAAGATCAGGGAAATTGCTGGGTAAAAGGTGTAAATAAAGGGGTAATATTGGAAGAACTCTGAAAATACAATATTTAAAAGTAACAAAACCTGAAAATGGAAAAACCCGAGCCAAGTTTTGACCAAACTTGTCTCGGGTTTTTCAATGTTTCAGAGTCAAAAATCACAGTAGCCTCATTTCGAAAGTTGGCTCGGGTTTTTTTGGCAAAAGTTGGCTCGGATTTAAGGGATTTAGCGGGGGTGTGGATTTATGTGTAACCATAATACTAGGTTAGGTTAGGTTAGCCTAATGTTAACCCCATAATACTAGGTTAGGTTAGGCTAATGTTAACCCCATAATACTGTACTAGGTTAGGGTAGGTTAGCTTATTTGGTTAGGTTAATGACAAAACTTGGCTCGTATTTCATGGATTTAGCGGGGGTGTGGGGGGGGGCAGCCCCCACCCATTATACTAGGTTAGGTTAGGTTAGGCTAGGCTAATTTTAACTACATTCTTACTGGCTTTATCCACGTTGAAAAACAAAAAAACCCGAGCCAACTTTCGAAATGCGGTTACTGTGATTTTGAACTCTGAAAAATTGAAAAACCCGAGCCAAGTTTGGTCAAAACTTGGCTCGGGTTTTTCCATTTTCAGGTTTTGTTACTTTTAAATATTGTATTTTCAGAGTTCTTCCAATATTACTCCTTTATTTACGCCTTTTACCCCGCAATTTCCCTGATCTTCACTATCGGGGGCCGTGTCTTAAGATTGATGGATAATGGGAAAATAGTAAAATGCGACAGTCCTTGGTATTAAACAACACTGTAGGACTATATCAAAGAAAAAACCATCTTCAGACTGATCCGGTAAATAAAAATACCAAAGTACAACAAATTACCTGAAAAACTCGTAGCACATACCACCACGACCTCCATCTTCAAACTGAGCCTGCCCGGGCAATGTCCACTTGTCCAGACTCAATTAAGTGTTACCCGGCATCCCGGCCTCAAGTCCAGAGCCATCAATATTTACATGTTTTATACAAACCTAATATAACATAGCCTAGCCTACTTCGATATACTGTACTATCATTAAAGACGTCTTGCGCCGTACTATTATAAACAATTTATTGGGGAAAATAGGGACCTAAGCCTAGGCCTATAGGATAGACTCGCCATATTTTTTGGGATGGATGTAGAGTTCGGGCGTACGTCGTCATGTTTACATAGGGCGATCGCCGATCGCTGCGGTCTAAGCCCTCCCCCTCAACATATTGTATCCAATGGCATTCAAATAGACGAGAACATGATTGCAGAGGTCCGACGTCCCCCCTGCCGCCGCCGCTGTCATGTTTACATTTGTCGATCGCCGTGGTTAAGTCTATTTTGACGGCGATTTTTTTCGGTTATTTGCCCCTTGCTGGCAATATTATAGTTTCTTACAGTAGATCCTCTGGTAAAAGGCAAACTAGGCCTGTGTATCCAGCTCAGTACCAGTACTTGCACTGCTGCGGTCGTTCACGGTGTTGGCGGCGGCGGTAGCAGACGCAACATTTTTACTATTCTGTATTTTTGTTTTATAATCAAACTTCAAATCTTATCTTCCCCATGCTTTATCAAGATTGTAATGCCCTCGAAAATGTCCCGCACCCACAATAATACTAACCCGAGTTGACGTCAGGTATAGCGTAAAATAGTCGGAGATGGTAAGTCCAATAAACTCATCACGTGATCACACCACGAGACTATCACCTGGTTCTTAAAAATCGGACTAAGGTTGCTATACTTTTAGTACGTCCGTGGTAGTACAGTGGGTTAGCGCGCGGGCCTGGTGGTGATGGTTGGGTCACTAACCAGGGTTCGAACCCCACCCAAGGCATCTCAAAACCTGTGGGTTTTTAGGGGGGTTAAATTCCCTTCAGAGGTTCGTACCCCGCGCCAGGTACCAGGAAAAGTTGATCCTAAAAGGTAGCCTGGGGATATTTCAGGAGACCATGAAATTTCCTTCACACCCAGCATTTCATTGGTGGCAGCTAGGGAACGTGACCAGGTAGCTACGTGGAGCACCCGTCACGCGAACCCTATACCAACAATATTGAGATTGCTGAGGTAATACAGCTACGATACCTTACGACCTTAAAATAGGCTAGGGACTAGCCCAGTTAAAGAAGGATGTAATGTAATGCCCTCGAAAATGTCCCGCACCCACAATAATACTAAACCCGAGTTGATGTCAGGTATAGCGTAAAATAGTCGTAGATGGTAAGTCCAATAAACTCATCACGTGATAACACCACGAGACTATCACCTGGTTCTTAAAAATCGGACTAAGGTTGCTATACTTTTAGTACGTCCGTGGTAGTACAGTGGGTTAGCGCGCGGGCCTGGTGGTGATGGTTGGGTCACTATCCAGGGTTCGAACCCCACCCAAGGCATCTCAAAACCTGTGGGTTTTTAGGGGGGTTAAATTCCCTTCAGAGGTTCGTACCCCGCGCCAGGTACCAGGAAAAGTTAATGTAATGCCCTCGAAAATGTCCCGCACCCACAATAATACTAACCCGAGTTGACGTCAGGTATAGCGTAAAATAGTCGGAGATGGTAAGTCCAATAAACTCATCACGTGATAACACCACGAGACTATCACCTGGTTCTTAAAAATCGGACTAAGGTTGCTATACTTTTAGTACGTCCGTGGTAGTACAGGGGGTTAGCGCGCGGGCCTGGTGGTGATGGTTGGGTCACTAACCAGGGTTCGAACCCCACCCAAGGCATCTCAAAACCTGTGGGTTTTTAGGGGGGTTAAATTCCCTTCAGAGGTTCGTACCCCGCGCCAGGTACCAGGAAAAGTTGATCCTAAAGGTAGCCTGGGGATATTTCAGGAGACCATGAATTCCCTTCACACCCAGCATTTCATTAATGAAATGCTGGGTGTGAAGGGAATTCATGGTCTCCTGAAATATCCCCAGGCTACCTTTAGGATCAACTTTTCCTGGTACCTGGCGCGGGGTACGAACCTCTGAAGGGAATTTAACCCCCCCTAAAAACCCACAGGTTTTGAGATGCCTTGGGTGGGGTTCGAACCCTGGTTAGTGACCCAACCATCACCACCAGGCCCGCGCGCTAACCCACTGTACTACCACGGACGTACTAAAAGTATAGCAACCTTAGTCCGATTTTTAAGAACCAGGTGATAGTCTCGTGGTGTTATCACGTGATGAGTTTATTGGACTTACCATCTCCGACTATTTTACGCTATACCTGACGTCAACTCGGGTTAGTATTATTGTGGGTGCGGGACATTTTCGAGGGCATTACATTACATCCTTCTTTAACTGGGCTAGTCCCTAGCCTATTTTAAGGTCGTAAGGTATCGTAGCTGTATTACCTCAGCAATCTCAATATTGTTGGTATAGGGTTCGCGTGACGGGTGCTCCACGTAGCTACCTGGTCACGTTCCCTAGCTGCCACCAATGAAATGCTGGGTGTGAATTGTGGGGGGGTGGAAGGGAGCTACTGACGGAAAACTGTCACAAGGGAGATTTTGTTGGTGGGAATTGGTGGAGGTTGCAAGTTTAGCTGGGCTCATGATGGTGGGGGACCGACTGGTGAGCAGGTGTTCGGTACGCATGAGGGGGGGGAAATAACTTTGGTGGGGGTCACGCGTGAGGGGGGGATTAACGGCGCGTGTGGGAGGATCAGAGTGGTGGGGTGTGTCGGTGGCAGTGACGGTTTGCTTAGAGGTTATCTGGGGTTGGTGGGTTTGTCTGTCATGAGGGGGTGAGTCAAGTGTGGGGTTTTGAAGTTTATTAGGGGTGTGAATTGTGGGGGGGTGGAAGGGAGCTACTGACGGAAAACTGTCACAAGGGAGATTTTGTTGGTGGGGGAATAGCTGAGTATTTCTGGGGGAAGGGGGGGAACATAGTTGGGTCCCTAGGTCGTCACGCGTGAGGGGAGGGTTAACGGCGCGTGTGGGAGGGTCAGGGTGGTGAGAGGTGAGCGAGTTAGGAAACGGGATTTGTTGGGGGGACTGCGGCGGGTTGGTGGGGGAAGAGTTAGGTGTAGAACAGGGGTTATTGGTAGAGGACTGATGTATTGATTTGGGGTTGTTAACAGGACGAATTTTAGGAATCTTCTTGGTGGCAGTCACGGTCTGGTTAGCGGTTATCTGGGGTTGGTGGGTTTGTTTGACATTAACAGGACGAGTTTGGGGAATTTTCTTGGTGGCAGTCTCGGTCTGGTTAGAGGTTATCTGGGACTGGTGAGTTTGTTTGACATGAGAGGGCGAGTCAAGTGTGGGGTTTCGAAGTTTTCTAGGGGTGTGAATTGTGTGGGGGTGGAAGGGAGCTACTGACTGAAAACTGTCACAAGCTACCGACGGAAAACTGTCACAAGGGAAATTTTGTTGGTGGGGGGATAGCTGAACATTTCTGGGGTCATGGGGAAAATATGTTGTGGTAGGCCTACATAGGTAGGCATAGCTAGAATACGGGGCTTGTTGGGGGGGGGGGGCTGCGGAGGGTTGGTGGGGGAAGAGTTCACTGGGGTTGGACTTTCACCGGAAGTCATTTTGGACGGGTGCACGGAGTCTTGGATAGGGGCTAAAAGGTTGGATAGGGGATTCATCGAACTGCGTAGGCATTCTTCTCTGATGGAGAGCATATGTTCTTCGAATAAGCCATACGGGTCGAGATGGGCGGTGATGTGGGGTGGGAGGATGTTTAACAATGCGGTGAATAAGAGTTCATTTTGTTGGTCGTAATCTTCATAGCTATACGTGGTCCTCACGTATCTGTAGAGTTGTATGAGGGTCACATTTATATCCCCTTCATACTTGATCTCGTCGACTTTTATTATTTTGGGGGCGACGGGGGAACCCAAAAGTGGATCTAAAGTCCGGATCACGAAGGATCGAAACTGGTTCCAGGTACTCTCTGGCGTATTCTGTGTCACCATTTGGTGAATAAATTCTTTAAAGGTAGGCTTATCAACAAGTTGGGAAACGGCTTCTCCCAACTGTACAATATGCAAAATTGCCATGGCGATTTTTTCGCGGTCATTATGAAGTACCACATCGTACACTGGCTTTATTATGTCTAAGTAACTGGTGATATCATATGTGTTTACATCATACTTGGGAATGTGTGCGAGTGGCTGAAGATTTCGCGATGTTGCCATGCTTCTACTGTTCCAAACTTGCAGTGTAATGCAACCTTTTATCCGAATCAAGAACCACCGCTGCCGCCAATGTTATGCTGGGTGTGAAGGGAATTCATGGTCTCCTGAAATATCCCCAGGCTACCTTTAGGATCAACTTTTCCTGGTACCTGGCGCGGGGTACGAACCTCTGAAGGGAATTTAACCCCCCCTAAAAACCCACAGGTTTTGAGATGCCTTGGGTGGGGTTCGAACCCTGGTTAGTGACCCAACCATCACCACCAGGCCCGCGCGCTAACCCACTGTACTACCACGGACGTACTAAAAGTATAGCAACCTTAGTCCGATTTTTAAGAACCAGGTGATAGTCTCGTGGTGTTATCACGTGATGAGTTTATTGGACTTACCATCTCCGGCTATTTTACGCTATACCTGACGTCAACTCGGGTTAGTATTATTGTGGGTGCGGGACATTTTCGAGGGCATTACATTAATGCCCTCGAAAATGTCCCGCACCCACAATAATACTAACCCGAGTTGACGTCAGGTATAGCGTAAAATAGTCGGAGATGGTAAGTCCAATAAACTCATCACGTGATAACACCACGAGACTATCACCTGGTTCTTAAAAATCGGACTAAGGTTGCTATACTTTTAGTACGTCCGTGGTAGTACAGTGGGTTAGCGCGCGGGCCTGGTGGTGATGGTTGGGTCACTAACCAGGGTTCGAACCCCACCCAAGGCATCTCAAAACCTGTGGGTTTTTAGGGGGGTTAAATTCCCTTCAGAGGTTCGTACCCCGCGCCAGGTACCAGGAAAAGTTGATCCTAAAGGTAGCCTGGGGATATTTCAGGAGACCATGAATTCCCTTCACACCCAGCATTTCATTGGTGGCAGCTAGGGAACGTGACCAGGTAGCTACGTGGAGCACCCGTCACGCGAACCCTATACCAACAATATTGAGATTGCTGAGGTAATACAGCTACGATACCTTACGACCTTAAAATAGGCTAGGGACTAGCCCAGTTAAAGAAGGATGTAATGTAATGCCCTCGAAAATGTCGCGCACCCACAATAATACTAACCCGAGTTGACGTCAGGTATAGCGTAAAATAGTCGGAGATGGTAAGTCCAATAAACTCATCACGTAATCACACCACGAGACTATCACCTGGTTTTTAAAAATCGGACTAAGGTTGCTATACTTTTAGTACGTCCGTGGTAGTACAGTGGGTTAGCGCGCGGGCCTGGTGGTGATGGTTGGGTCACTAACCAGGGTTCGAACCCCACCCAAGGCATCTCAAAACCTGTGGGTTTTTAGGGGGGTTAAATTCCCTTCAGAGGTTCGTACCCCGCGCCAGGTACCAGGAAAAGTTGATCCTAAAAGGTAGCCTGGGGATATTTCAGACCATGAAATTCCCTTCACACCCAGCATTTCAAATGTAATGCCCTCGAAAATGTCCCGCACCCACAATAATACTAAACCCGAATTGACGTCAGGTATAGCGTAAAATAGTCGTAGATGGTAAGTCCAATAAACTCATCACGTGATAACACCACGAGACTATCACCTGGTTCTTAAAAATCGGACTAAGGTTGCTATACTTTTAGTACGTCCGTGGTAGTACAGTGGGTTAGCGCGCGGGCCTGGTGGTGATGGTTGGGTCACTAACCAGGGTTCGAACCCCACCCAAGGCATCTCAAAACCTGTGGGTTTTTAGGGGGGTTAAATTCCCTTCAGAGGTTCGTACCCCGCGCCAGGTACCAGGAAAGGTTGATCCTAAAAGGTAGCCTGGGGATATTTCAGGAGACCATGAATTCCCTTCACACCCGGCATTTCATTGGTGGCAGCTAGGGAACGTGACCAGGTAGCTACGTGGAGCACCCGTCACGCGAACCCTATACCAACAATATTGAGATTGCTGAGGTAATACAGCTACGATACCTTACGACCTTAAAATAGGCTAGGGACTAGCCCAGTTAAAGAAGGATGTAATGTAATCCCCTCGAAAATGTCCCGCACCCACAATAATACTAACCCGAGTTGACGTCAGGTATAGCGTAAAATAGTCGGAGATGGTAAGTCCAATAAACTCATCACGTGATCACACCACGAGACTATCACCTGGTTCTTAAAAATCGGACTAAGGTTGCTATACTTTTAGTACGTCCGTGGTAGTACAGTGGGTTAGCGCGCGGGCCTGGTGGTGATGGTTGGGTCACTAACCAGGGTTCGAACCCCACCCAAGGCATCTCAAAATCTGTGGGTTTTTAGGGGGGTTAAATTCCCTTCAGAGGTTCGTACCCCGCGCCAGGTACCAGGAAAAGTTGATCCTAAAAGGTAGCCTGGGGATATTTCAGGAGACCATGAAATTCCCTTCACACCCAGCATTTCATTGGTGGCAGCTAGGGAACGTGACCAGGTAGCTACGTGGAGCACCCGTCACGCGAACCCTATACCAACAATATTGAGATTGCTGAGGTAATACAGCTACGATACCTTACGACCTTAAAATAGGCTAGGGACTAGCCCAGTTAAAGAAGGATGTAATGTAATGCCCTCGAAAATGTCCCGCACCCACAATAATACTAACCCGAGTTGACGTCAGGTATAGCGTAAAATAGTCGGAGATGGTAAGTCCAATAAACTCATCACGTGATAACACCACGAGACTATCACCTGGTTCTTAAAAATCGGACTAAGGTTGCTATACTTTTAGTACGTCCGTGGTAGTACAGTGGGTTAGCGCGCGGCCTGGTGGTGGTCACTAACCATGGTTTGAACCCCACCCAAGGCATCTCAAAACCTGTGGGTTTTTAGGGGGGTTAAATTCCCTTCAGAGGTTCGTACCCCGCGCCAGGTACCAGGAAAAGTTGATCCTAAAGGTAGCCTGGGGATATTTCAGGAGACCATGAAATTCCCTTCACACCCAGCATTTCAAAGATTACTCTCAAACTCCCTTATTGATTCGGAATCGACTACATACTGGGGCAGTGCGTTCCACTCATTTACCACTCTATCACAAAATGAGTTCTTTGCCTTCTCAAGCCTATTTCTTTCTTTGTAAATTTTCTTAGAGTGTCCTCTCGTTCTTGTTCCCTCCCGCATCAAGAAGATACCCTCACACACATCCTCATCGTACTTTCCTGACACTATCTTAAAAGTCTCTATCATATCCCCTCTCTTTCTCCGATATGCCAGTGTTGGAAGCCCCAGTGCCCTCAACCTCTGCTCATAGCCCACGTTCTTCAACGTTGGTACCAGCTTGCTAGCTCTCCTCTGCACTTTGTCCACTGCTTCTATATCCTTTACCATATATGGAGCCCACACCTGGTTCGCATATTCGAGGTGCGGCCTAACCAGCGCTGTATAGAGATTCCTGAAGATTTCTTCGTCAAGTGACACAAATGTCCTCCTTATCAGCCCTATAATTCTATTGGCTTTGTTTATCTTTTCTGCTAAATGTTCTGAGAAATTTAACTTATTGTCTATCACTACTCCTATATCTTTTTCTGCATTCACTTCCTCCATCGCTTCATACATACTGTATCCTACCTTGTCTATCTTGCTTGTCCCAATCCGCATGTACTTGCATTTTTTTGGATGAAAAGGCATTAACCAATGCTCAGACCATCCCTTCATGCCCTCCACATCTCCTTGTAGCAAACCCACATCTTCCTTACTTCTCACTCTTCTATACAGCTTAGTGTCATCCGCATACAGGTATACCTCACTTCCATTAGTTATAACTTCAGGTAAGTCGTTGATAAATATAACGAACAGCAGTGGTCCCAACACAGATCCCTGAGGTACCCCACTTGTAATTTCCCTCCACTCCGAGCCTATTCCATTCACCAGTACCCTCTGTCTCCGATCTTTCAGGAAGGCTTCTATCCATTTCACACATTTCTCCCCTATATTATACCTTCTAACTTTCTCTATTAACCTTTTATGTGGGACCTTATCGAAGGCCTTCATAAACTCGCAATATACCACGTCTATTACATCACCATCTTCTAGAATTTGCATCCAATCATCTACCACCTTAATTAGCTGTAGTACCGTCGACCTCCCCGGCAAGAATCCGAACTGTCTCCCACTGAAAAGTTGGTTTGACTTCATATGATCCATTATTCCTTCTCTAATTACCGTTTCCATTAGTTTACACACAACACTTGTCAAACTGACTGGTCTATAATTCCCTGGGTTATTTCTCTTTCCCTTCTTAAATATAGCTGTTATGTTCGCCTCTCTCCAGTCCATCGGGATTTGTCCTGTATTAAACGATACCTCAAATAACATTTTCAATGGCTCTACTAACATCTCCCCTCCTTCCTTTATGATTCTTGGGTGTATCCCATCCGGTCCCGGTGACTTACTTCTGTTAATTTTTTCTATAGCCATTCTTATTCTAGCATGGGAAAACTCTATTAGGTCCAGTGCCGGTGCCTGTTTGATGGGAATAGTAGGCACTGCATCCTCCGACTCCACTGTTAGTACCCCCCCAAAGTATTTCCCCAGCACCTCTGCTTTCTCCTTATCAGTCTCCGCTCTACTCCCATCATTCAACCCCCCTACCAGCTCTGGGATCCCTACTCTTCTTGTTAACTTTTCCTGAATGTACTTCCAGAATATTTTTGGATTATCCTTCACATTTCTAGCTATCTCTCTCTCCCTCTCCTTCACCCCCCTCCTTGTTTCCCACCTTATTTTATTGTTTATTTGTCTGCATTCCAGATCCACTTCTTTAGCCTCTATACTAGACCCCCTGTTCTTTTTTAACAATTTTAATCTTTCCCACAATCGTTTCTTTCTTCTAATCAATATCCAAAGCTTTCTTTTCATTGGCAATTCTGGGTTAGTTCTTTTCCTCAATTTTGTTTTATCCTTATATTCCCTTACTGGTACACTTTTGGATACAGCATTCTCCAGTTTGACTCTAATTTTCCTCCACATTCCTTCAGCATCTTCACCGTTCAAGTATTCCCCCCAGTCAATGTCCAAACACCGTCTCAGCAGCTCATAATCTGCTCTATCATACATGTATATTTTTCTATTGCTTCTATTATCCCTCTCTGATTTAATGTTACAACTAAAGCTTATACAGGCATGGTCACTACGACCTATAGGGCTATCCACATTAACATGTTCCACTATATCCTCTTCATTGCTAAAAATCAAATCAAGTACACTCCCCTGCGTCCCATCTCTATATCTTGTCATCTCTACAATATGTTGTGTTAAAAAACAATCTCTCACTTTCTCTATAAACTTATTTTCCAGGCTACCCTGTCCCGCTGGAGTAGTACAATTTGCCCAGTTGATCCTTGGCAAATTGAAATCTCCAATCAAAATTTTATATTTGTTCTCTCTATTATCTATCTCCTCCATTGCTTTCAGTAGGTTATCATCCTCTCCCCTGCTATTATTTGGGCTTCTATATATAGAGGCAATTAGAATTGATCCTCTTCCACATTTTACTTCAATACACAAATACTCACAATACTGCTGTCTCATATCCGCCTCATTAACCTTGAGCTCTTTTCTTACATAAATAATCAGTCCTCTTCCAACCTCTGCTCTAATAGCATTTCTCTCATATAACTCAAAACCCTCCAAACTATATTCCACCAGTTCCCTTTCAATTCTAGCATTTTTTGGTCTTACTTCCTGTAGGGCTATGACATCAGGTTTTTCCTCTTCATCCTGCAACCTACATATCAGTTCTCTTTTATTGTCCTGGGTAAACACATCCACATTACTAAACATAATCCTTAATCCATCTACCATTCCTTCAGCAATTACACCATCCCGCTCCTCCAGTCCTACTCCCCCGTTAGCACTACTGGGTCTGCCTCTTTGTCTCCTGTCTTTCCCTGTGACACCTCCACCCCGTTCTCCTCCTCCGTCACAACTCCCATCACATTCTCTTCCCTCCCTGATCTCCCCCTCCCTTCTACTCTTATAAACCACTTCCTCACTTTTCCGTCCCTCACTCTCCAGTAAAAATTTCTCTTATCCTCCTCACCCAACTTTCCATTATTTTCATCAGCCTTTTCTTGTAATTCCTTAATTTGTTTCCTTTGTTCTATACTCAAATCCTTCTTTAGTCTTATGTGTTTCAGTTTATCATTTGTATTTAGCCTCCAACTAAAATTTGTCAGTCTCCGCCACTACCCTAGTTTTAAACTGTACCCTTATAGGCCTCATCTCTCCCCTTTTATATCTACCTATCCTACTGACCTCCTCCACCTGCCCTTCCCATCCATATTCGTCCTCATCCACACCTTTCAAGACCTCCTTCACTGTCTCCATATCCCTCACTTCATTATCATTCATATGAGTCTCTATATCTCCATACAAGATTACACCCCTATCCCTGTCCATGGCCTCCCTCACGACACTCTCCTTGTTCTTCATGACCCCTACAACTGCACTCTCAAAACTTTTTTTGGTCATATTCATTTCTTCCTTTTGCTCTTTCATAATATCCTCCAAATCCTTGACTTTTTGTTTACCTACCACCGTCCATGCAGTCGACTCCTTTACTTCCGTGAAACGTCCTTCGTATTCCTTCAGCTGCTCCTTCAATGCCATATTCTCTGCTCCCAGTTCATCTACCCTTTTCAATACCATCTCTAGGCTCTCATTAACTGACAAAATAGGCCTGCATTCACTTTCTTCGCTAGGCCTATTCCCTTCCCCACCTGTCACACCACACATTACACACAGTGCCTTAACTTTCTCACCAATATCCCCCTTCCATTTCTCCGTATCACTCATCCACTTTTCCAAATCCTTCACAACAATACTAACCTCTTCTAACTTCTTATCTGTGCTCTTAAATCCCCGAAAACGTTGTAACCTTCCTTCCGCCTCCGTCATACCCTTCTTCTTCTTCTTCTTCTTCTTTTTGTGGAGTTGCTGTCCCTTTCCAAGTCAGCTCACCTATGCACCGGTGACCTCTCCAGAAACAGCTAGAGCTAGATTAAGAATTAGTTTAGAAAATTGTAGTCGTAGAAAAGATAGTTAAAGAAAAAGAATTGAAGTATATAGCTTAAGCAGAACTCTCCTCTCCCTATTTACCCCTCCTCCACCCCTCAATATCTTGTTCTCTCCTTACCTTAATTTAACTTTTCCCCTCTCTCCTATTTAATCTCATTTTTCTTCCTCCCCCACTCTGGTCACCTTCTCCCCCCTCACCCTACTCTATTCTATTCCGTTTTCTCTTTTGCCACACCTGCTCCAGGAATCTTTTCACTACCTTCATTCTTTTCCCCATTTCCCCATCTACCCCCTCTTCTGTCCCGAGACCTAACACAAATTTTACACCCTCATCCTCCTCCTCTTTCTGTTCTTCCCATTCCCTCTCCCCTACCACCCGTTTCAACTCATTTTCCAACCCATCTCTCTCCTCTGCATACCCCTGGCACTCTGTCACTATATGTTCTATTGTCTCCTCCACTCTCCTCCCTCCCACCTCACACTGCAGACACTCTTTCATCCCCCCATTCCACCTCCATGTTCTCCTATTTGTCTCTAATGCTCCTGCCCTAGCCTTAAACAGTAGTTCTGCTTCCCAACTTCCGTCATAGAACTCCTCTTTTCTCGGTCTCCCCTTGCTTCTATATCTTATCAGTGTACTTTTCTTCTCCATATTTCTCTTCCATTCCTGTCTTCCTACTTCCTTCACTCTCGTTCCTATCTCTTTCTCTAGTCTCCTTCCCTGACCTAGTCCTGCATTACTCCCTACATCTCTCCACTCCTCTCCCACCCTTCTTTTTTTCACTCCTATTTTTTTCAGTTTTCTCTTACACTCTTTTGCCCATCTACTCTTCCCCTCCCCCCATTCATTCACTCTCCTTGGCCACCTATTATCCTCCATCTCCTCCAACCTGCTCTTGTACCTCAACTTTGCCTTCGCCATTCTTTCCTCAAACGTACTCCATCCCATCTCCCCTCTCACTGCTTCATTTGCTGTCCACCTTCTTCCTATTTTATTTTGTCCCGTCTCTAGTCTATTTATTTCTCCCCCTGTACTCCCTCTCACATCCATCCCATACATTATTCTCGGCACTTCAAAGTCCTTCCACACCTCTCTTACTATTTTATATTTATTCACTCTGCTTTTTGTCACATTCCACAGTTTCCCACTACACTGTTCCACCTTCATGATTTTCTCATTCATTGTCCTTTGTCGCCCTTCCCTCCCTATCCATACCCCTAAATACTTCACTTCCTCCCTTGTTTCTATTGTTTCCCCTCCTATCCTCATTTCTACTGCCTCTGGTCCATTTACTACTATCATACTGCTGTTCTCTACACTGAACTTCATTTCTAGGTCTCTACCAAACCTTTCCGCCTCCTGTAACATTTCCCCCATATCTTCCTCTGTCTCTGCTATCAACACTACGTCATCAGCAAACGTCAGAATTGCTAGCCTGTGTTGCCCTATTTTCACTCCTTGTCCCTTACTCTTAATTCTCCTCACCAACTCCTCCATGCACATTGCAAAAAATTAAAGGTGACAGGTTACATCCCTGTCTCAACCCTTTCCGTCTCCTGATTCCTTTCACTGCAATATTTTTCCACACAATCTCTGTCTCCGCCCCTTCATACATATTCATTATCATGTTCCTTATCTTCCTACTCACTCCTAGTTTCTCCATCACTGCTTCTGCAACTCCCCTACTAATCTTATCATATGCCTTTTCCACATCCAAACACACTATAAACACACATTTCCCTTGCTTTGCCTTTTTCTCTATAATCTCATCTAATATAAATATATTGTCTGTTCCTCTTCTCCCCTTCCTAAACCCATTTTGCTCTTCACTAAGTAGGATCCTTTCTTCTACATACTCTCCTACCCTCTCCTTTAGTATCCCATAAAATATCTTATTTATTATGTTTATTACCGTTATTGGTCTATAACTCCCCATTTCGTGCACATTTTTTGCTCCTCCTTTGTAAATCAATGTGACCCTTTCTTCTTTCCATCTTGCTGGTATTTCTTCCTCCTCCCATATTTTATCAAATAGCTTCTTTAACATTCTAACTATCATCTCCCCTCCTTCAATATACATCTCTGCTGTTATCCCATCCGGTCCTGCCGCTTTGTTTCTCTTCAGCTTCTTCACACTCCTCCTAATCTCCTCCTCACTCACCATCTCATTCATATTTTCATCTACTTCTTCCTCATTTAGTTCAATATTCCATTGCCCTACTCTTATTTGGTCATTTACCCTCCCACCTCCTCCCAGTATCTTTTTATTTCCTCTCCAATTTTAGTTTCATCCCTAACTTTTTCCCCACCTACGTTCAACTCCACTACTACCTTTCGAAATTCCCTCCGCCATGTTTGTTTACAAACTCAACAACTCACAACACTACCGCTGTCCCGTCACTACACACTCTTATTACACTATATATCACCCCTCCACCACACCAATATATCCTCCAAACACTTCACTAAATCCTTCCTCTTCTTGTTAGCCCCGTATGCACTCGATATTCCGTGAATTAATTGTCCATTCCTATAACATATGCCGGAGCCTCAAAACTTGCGTCCGCCTTCCGCCATGGTGTGCCGCCCTGTATATGATGTATATACTGTATATGATGATGACAATATGTCAAGCGGGGGGGGGTGTGTGTGCAAAGCCCCCTCAACATATTATTGTATCCAAAGGCAGTCAAAATAGACGGGAACATGATGGCAAAGGTCTGACGCCACTACGCGTAGTGTAAACAAGGCTGGCGGTACGCCCGAACTTAACATTCTTGCCAAACCCGGGGATGGATGTAGATTCCGTGCGTATGGTCGTCATGTTTACATCGGGCGATCGCCGCGGTTTACTTCGCGTCTATTTTGACGGCGATTTTTTTCGGTTATTTGCCCCCTGCTGGTAATATACATGATGATGACAATATGTCATGGGGGGGGGGGGGCGGTGAGGGGGCAAAGCCCCCCCTCAATATATTATTGTATCCAAAGGCAGTAAAAATAGACGGGAACATGATGGCAAGCGTCCGCCCCGGCTCCGCGTATTGTAAACAAGGCTGGCGGTACGCCCGAATACTACATTCTACCCAAAACCCGATTACACCGAAAAATAACACCAACATAATCAATCCCGGCCGTAAACAAAGCATTCCGTCCAATGAATCCTTCGACTTGACCTTTTTGTTTTGAACGATGCGGCGGGCGCTATTTACCCAATAAATGGCGCGAGCGTTACTCACAAAAACAAATCCTGACAACCTGTTCTTGCCCCCTTACAGACAACATACGGTATATGAGGATGACAATAAATCAAGGGGGGGGGGGGTGAGAGGGGGCAGCGGCCGCAGCGCCCCCCCTCAATCCATCGTGTATCCAATTTACTCCACAATTTCCCTTACCTCTGTAAAAGCGCGATAATAATTGCGATTCACCCAATAAATGGCGCCATTTGATGCCATATCTTCAGATTAATGAATAATGGGTAAATTAATCCAATTATGCAAATTCTCCACTCAAACCATGAAAAACAACAATAAAACACTATAGGCCTATTCCTTGAATAAAATATAAAGAAAACTTGGTATATAAGGCTGCTCTAGCTGTCTTGAATGCTACCCATACTTCAGTGTTGGATATGACCGTCGCAAATGTCTTATAAGAGACGTAAGAAAAAAAATTGTCAATATTAAGGAGATGCATTACATCTATTTCCAAGGTTATTTTGTGTTGGTTTTGTTATTTTTTTAGGTTTATCAGTGTTTAATAATAATGATTGTTACCGGAAATTAGTATTTACCGATTATCCAACAATCTGAAAATATGGCCCCCACTAGGCCTAGTGGGGAGGGCTATGAAGTTCAGGGAAAATGAGGGGTTAAAGGATTTTTTTTTTTTTTAACCATTTGCCATTGGAAACAGAATAATTAGAGGGGGGGGGGTACCCCCCCAGGACTTATAGAAATCCTCATCTATGTGGCCAGCAACTAGGCTAACAAAAACCTCTATTTTCCCCATCTGTCCCTATTGTTGGATAATGCCATGAGTATATACTCATTTCCAATATAAGTCCTGGGCTCTACTTATTCTGTATTCCATGGCGAACGGTTATTGCCAAATAGAGATACAGTATTTCTCTTCTTTAACCCCTCATTTTCCCTGATCTTCACAGCCTTCCCCACTAGTGGGGTGGGCCCGGGGGCCGTATTTTTAGATTGTTGGATAATGGGTGAAATAACAGAAAAACATATTCACCACCACAGCCAACATACCAAGACCTATAGCTGCTCACCACCACCACCACCACCACCTCTACCAATAACAGAGAAACAGTTACCCAAGCATTCACCACCACAAGTCGTTTTCTCTCTCTACCACACCTCTCCCGCATCAGAGAAAACGTCGACTCAAAGACTCAAGGATAACAATTATATACCTGTGCAGGGCAGAAGATAACATGTGATCAGTTCTCGCCGATATTACACTTCTCCTGCAACACCCCAAACCTACAAACTTGCAACCACTGTCCACTCCATCTACCTCCAGCCTGTAAAACACATAACAGCCCCAGACCAAATCAGAAGACAATATCATATTATATCACCTCACCCCAGAGTTAAAAAGGACACAACCGCCCCCAGACAACACGAGTTACTACCATCGAGATGACACGCCCTCTAACACCAGGGAACAACTTACCCATCAACATAACCAATTCCAAAGTCCAACAGAAGAAGAAAAGCGAAGAAGAGAAATTAATCAAGAAATGGCACTATAAGTAAAAAAGTATATCACCCCTCTCCAAGCCACAAGGAACTAACCACCCTACAACATCCTACCCCTAGGTGCCTTTCTGATGCTCAACAATATCACCCCCGAGGCCCTGAGAAACGGTATGACTATGACGGAAGACTTTAGGATCGACATCTCAATCTAGAGCTGTTCTTGACACCCCAGGTAAAAGGACAGATTCGAAAGTTGAGGACACAGTTGAAGAGTTGGTTCAGTTGATCACAAGGCGTAGACACAATTACGAGACTGTAGTCCCCCATTATACTAATTCTTTTTAGTGGGTATCAACAAGCTGGTTTATTAGAGCCTTCTGGGTGAAGTAATCTAATATTCTCGGCCTACCTCAACCCCGGCGCTATTGTGGATATAAGCAGACAGTCAGGTACTAACTAGCTTTATCCAGGATAGACCAAACCACAAGAAATTCATCAAAGTACTTATAAAAGACCAGAGTAGACAGGAGTTCACTCCTGCGTTCGCTCGATGCTATTTTGTCACGGCTTGGGCTAGGCAATTTAGTTATTTAAGGTCCCAAACCAAAGTGCTCGAGTTACATTGTGGGAACCCAGTGGCGTCAGGACAACCACGGCCAGCGGATCTACCCCAGATTGGATTACTAATTCTACACCCATTGGATTAATTATTCTACACATCGAAAGTGAAGTTATTATACCGTAAAAGTTATAGATCTAACTGTGAAAAGAAATTATACTTGGTATGTTGTCAGAGAGAAAGTATATAAAGATCGAAAGTGAAAGTAATTAAAATATATCTACTGCGTATATAATAAAAGGTATTCTGGAAACATCGGATACTACGCACGTATACAAAAGCGAGAGAAAGGAAACTCTAGTGAAACTCAAAGAAATTAGGGAAGTACTGATAATAATTCTGCTAAAATTAATAACAAATAAATTCAAGTTAACTTATGCGTAAGCACCACAGTGATTTAACCTCAGGAAAATAATTACGTTTAGCTCCCAAATTCCAGAACCACTCTACGCAGGTAAATACCAATAGTTCACATATCTAATTACTATATAACCTTTCTAAGCACAAGTGTAAATCCTCGATTGAAAGGAGTGCTACTCGATCTTAACTCTGAAATAAATACAGGACAAGTGTAATCTTTCAGTTAGAAAGCGGTCCCTAATACTTACTTAGATATAGCATAGAATAATCCAGTCTTGCGGGTCAGACGTAGTGGAGCCTCGTTCGTTCACTTTAATTGTTTTGTTCTTGACCATTATTGTTCTAGCTTTTACGTATGCGATATTCTTGTGCAAATAAACGGAATATGAATACACGTCTTGTGATAATTATCCTCTATTGTCTTTCTGTGTCTGTGGTAAAACAATATAACTTCTCCAGTTAGGAAGAGCCCACTTGATCAAAACCAATTAAACCCCAGTAAAAACCTGGCATAACATTGGCGGCAGCTGGTGGTTCTTGATTCGGGAAGGAAGTTGTTTGACACAGTAATCAGGAAAGAGATAGAGAGCACATGCGTCATCATGGATCCAAAATTCCCCATACCGACGTATGACGCGGAAACTCAGGATATTCGCACGTACCTAGAGATGGTCAGCCCGCTAATTAGCCTGGCATACCCGACCGACGTAAGGAAGGTCTATGGTTTATTAATTCACCTGGGGAAGGCCGTTTCCCTGGTAGCCGAACATGTACGCCCAGATTTGACATGGGACAACTTTCGGAATATTGTGATCAACGCTGTTCAGCCATCACTAGGCCCCGTTGCAGCCAAAATCAACGAAATCAAGTACGGAGGGAACCTAAACAGTACCTTGAGAATAGTGAGCCGACAGGTAAAACGTGCTTACCCTCTGTACACTTATGAGCAACAACAGCAACAGGTGTTCTGTGTGCTCTTAAGGATCCTTCCCTCAAATATTAGGGAATACTTTGATATCCACGATCCCGTGGGATTTACAAAGGATATCATCACTATTCGCAAGCTGTTGCCAACCGGCCTAAAACTTCCACAAAAGAAGCCATCAGAAACCCCCCCACACACCCTCAAGTGTACCGAAGACCCGGACAAACCAAAAAACGAAGGAAAAGATCGCAGTACTCATCCCAAGGCCGCCCCCAACCCCTCTCGTCAGGCCACCCACAAGGAAATCTGCGAAGCTTCCCTAACCACCATCATCCTGGTCAATCTTACCAGAACAACCAACAGGAAACCCGAGGCCCCCCCAAAAAATTTGAAATTCAGGATCTTCACCCGTACCTAGAGATACCCTCGGCAAGGAAACCGGTACCCTGGAACACTCACCCTCAAGAGCCCATTAGGTTAAATTACCCATTCAGTTGGGAAGCTTGCGATCCCGGTTACCCGATCCCTGACACCTGGGAGATCGACCCAGCTAAGACAATGGACATTGAGTGCCAGTGTGAGGAGTGCTGTCTCCAGGAAATTTACCAAATTCAAGCCATCGATGAAGACCAAGAGGAAGAAGAAATAGAAGAGATGGAAGACCATGAAGACCAAGAGGAAGAAGAACTAGAAGAGATGGAAGACCCTCCTCAAGATTTTTTTGAGCCTCCCTTCAGTTGGGAAGCTTGCGATCCCACTTACCCGATCCCTGACACCTGGGAGATCGACCCAGCTAAGACAATGGACATTGAGTGCCAGTGTGAGGAGTGCTGTCTCCAGGAAATTTACCAATTTCAAGCCATCGATGAAGACCAAGAGGAAGAAGAACTAGAAGAGATGGAAGACCCTCCTCAAGATTTTGTTGAGCCTCCCCCGCCCATTTATATGGCCTCGGTGAGGGAGCCTGTGCCGTGGACACCTCCACCCATCTACCATCCGGCTAAAGAAAAGGACTGCATCAAGTACCACGATGAAGAATACTGTTCCCCGGAAATGCACCAAATTCAAGCCATCGATGAAGACCAAGAGGAAGAAGAAATAGAAGAGAGGGAAGGCCATGAAGACCAAGAGGAAGAAGAACTAGAAGAGATGGAAGACCCTCCTCGAGATTTTTTTGAGCCTCCCCCGCCCATTTATATGGCCTCGGTGAGGGAGCCTGTGCCGTGGACACCTCCACCCATCTACCATCCGGCTAAAGAAAAGGACTGCATCGAGTACCACGATGAAGAATACTGTTCCCCGGAAATGCACCAAATTTAAGCTATCGATGAAGACCAAGAGGAAGAAGAAATAGAAGAGAGGGAAGACCATAAAGACCAAGAGGAAGAAGAACTAGAAGAGATGGAAGACCCTCCTCGAGATTTTTTTGAGCCTCCCCCGCCCATTTATATGGCCTCGGCGAGGGAGCCTGTGCCGTGGACACCTCCACCCATCTACCATCCGGCTAAAGAAAAGGACTGCATCGAGTACCACGATGAAGAATACTGTTCCCCGGAAATGCACCAAATTCAAGCCATCGATGAAGACCAAGAGGAAGAAGAAATAGAAGAGAGGGAAGACCATGAAGACCGAGGGGAAGAAGAACTAGAAGAGATGGAAGACCCTCCTCGAGATTTTTTTGAGCCTCCCCCGCCCATTTATATGGCCTCGGCGAGGGAGCCTGTGCCGTGGACACCTCCACCCATCTACCACCCGGCTAAAGAAAAGGACTGCATCGAGTACCACGATGAAGAAGACTGTCCCCCGCCCAGTTCTATGGCCTCGGCGAGAGAGCCTGTGCCCGGAAAAACTCCACCCATCTACCACCTAGCTAAGATTGAAGACGTTCCAGAAGACTCCCCTAGAAGGATACCAAAAATCCAAATAGCGATCAGGAACAAAAGCCATAACCATCAGGCTAAAGCCACTCCTAAAGCCAAATCACCAAAGAAGAAAAAAGTCAACATCCAACCACAGCCACCTCAGAAGTCTCCATATACTCGACCACCTACCTCCACCGGCTTTTATGGTAAAGCCTGTTCTACATCTTCACCAACAGCCTCCATGTCTACTACATCACCTTCAGCACCTCCGAAATCATATGAACCTCCTCCATCCAACCCTTCTTCACTTGCCCCATCCGCCGAAGATAATCTCTCCTCCTATGATACAGTCGGGCTAAAACACCCACCTGCACACCACATTCGTCGATCGGCCCCTGTTCCTTTCGTCTCCGATCAATCATCCGTGTTCGCTCCAACCTTGAAGATAGCAAGCAATACTCAAGTAATTCCAGCACCCTCATCCATCATCACTGTAATCCATCAAAACCCAGTCATTAAAAAGGGTTCCCTGGCTCCCACAAGGATTAAGAAAACCAACACCTCAACCAAAACTAAGTCGGCAACAACCCGCATTCCCAGAAGTGGTCCTTACATCAAGATCATAGGGACCCAAACCAATGACGTAACTAAGAATATTAAGTTCCTACATCAACTAGAAGCAGCCCTCGGGACATATACAGAGATACCTTGCATAACTCTTTATGCTAACCTGAGCAAACCAGCAGATAGAAGGTCAATGACATGGTGGGAATATCTCGACAAATGGAAATTTGTTTCCACCAAGAAAATGCCTGGTGTGACCAGTTCCAGCCACGAGGTCGTGGCTTTGATGGGGAAGAAGGAAGTGAAATAACAGAAAAACATATTCACCACCACAGCCAACATACCAAGACCTATAGCTGCTCACCACCACCACCACCACCACCTCTACCAATAACAGAGAAACAGTTACCCAAGCATTCACCACCACAAGTCGTTTTCTCTCTCTACCACACCTCTCCCGCATCAGAGAAAACGTCGACTCAAAGATAACAATTATATACCTGTGCAGGGCAGAAGATAACATGTGATCAGTTCTCGCCGATATTACACTTCTCCTGCAACACCCTAAACCTACAAACTTGCAACCACTGTCCACTCCATCTACCTCCAGCCTGTAAAACACATAACAGCCCCAGACCAAATCAGAAGACAATATCATATTATATCACCTCACCCCAGAGTTAAAAAGGACACAACCGCCCCCAGACAACACGAGTTACTACCATCGAGATGACACGCCCTCTAACACCAGGGAACAACTTATCCATCAACATAACCAATTCCAAAGTCCAACAGAAGAAGAAAAGCGAAGAAGAGAAATTAATCACGAAATGGCACTATAAGTAAAAAAGTATATCACCCCTCTCCAAGCCACAAGGAACTAACCACCTTACAACATCCTACCCCTAGGTGCCTTTCTGATGCTCAACAATATCACCCCCGAGGCCCTGAGAAACGGTATGACTATGACGGAAGATTTTAGGATCGACATCTCAATCTAGAGCTGTTCTTGACACCCCGGGTAAAAGGACAGATTCGAAAGTTGAGGACACAGTTGAAGAGTTGGTTCAGTTGATCGCAAGGCGTAGACACAATTACGAGACTGTAGTCACCCATTATACTAATTCTTTTTAGTGGGTATCAACAAGCTGGTTTATTAGAGCCTTCTGGGTGAAGTAATCTAATATTCTCGGCCTACCTCAACCCCGGCGCTATTGTGGATATAAGCAGACAGTCAGGTACTAACTAGCTTTATCCAGGATAGACCAAACCACAAGGAATTCATCAAAGTACTTATAAAGACCAGAGTAGACAGTTCACTCCTGCGTTCGCTCGATGCTATTTTGTCACGGCTTGGGCTAGGCAATTTAGTTATTTAAGGTCCCAAACCAAAGTGCTCGAGTTACACTGTGGGAACCCAGTGGCGTCAGGACAACCCCACGGCCAGCGGATCTACCCCAGATTGGATTACTAATTCTACACCCATTGGATTAATTATTCTACACATCGAAAGTGAAGTTATTATACCGTAAAAATTATAGAAGATCTAACTGTGAAAAGAAATTATACTTGGTATGTTGTCAGAGAGAAAGTATATAAAGATCGAAAGTGAAAGTAATTAAAATATATCTACTGCGTATATAATAAAAGGTATTCTGGAAACATCGGATACTACGCACGTATACAAAAGCGAGAGAAAGGAAACTCTAGTGAAACTCAAAGAAATTAGGGAAGTACTGATAATAATTCTGCTAAAATTAATAACAAATAAATTCAAGTTAACTTATGCGTAAGCACCACAGTGATTTAACCTCAGGAAAAATAATTACGTTTAGCACCCAAATTCCAGAACCACTCTACGCAGGTAAATACCAATAGTTCACATATCTAATTACTATATAACCTTTCTAAGCACAAGTGTAAATCCTCGATTGAAAGGAGTGCTACTCGATCTTAACTCTGAAATAAATACAGGACAAGTGTAATCTTTCAGTTAGAAAGCGGTCCCTAATACTTACTTAGATATAGCATAGAATAATCCAGTCTTGCGAGTCAGACGTA
Source organism: Paralithodes platypus (assembly GCA_032716605.1). Classification (NCBI taxonomy): domain Eukaryota; kingdom Metazoa; phylum Arthropoda; class Malacostraca; order Decapoda; family Lithodidae; genus Paralithodes; species Paralithodes platypus. Next base: position 15,130,107 of record CM064519.1, on the reverse strand, counting down.
GTGGAGCCTCGTTCGTTCACTTTAATTGTTTTGTTCTTGACCATTATTGTTCTAGCTTTTACGTATGCGATATTCTTGTGCAAATAAACGGAATATGAATACACGTCTTGTGATAATTATCCTCTATTGTCTTTCTGTGTCTGTGGTAAAACAATATAACTTCTCCAGTTAGGAAGAGCCCACTTGATCAAAACCAATTAAACCCCAGTAAAAACCTGGCATAACAATATATAATAACTCCGGTAGGTTATCGGCCTTCTATATGATTATGACGCTTCTTTCGGATATTCTGAGGATATAGCTAGGTACATTTATAATTATCACATCCAAATCGATTATTTGTATATGGATATATACACAAAGTCTTAAAACTGTTATCAAGTTCCGAAAGTCTGAATCGGGTTGAGATTAGACCCTGTGGAAGAGCAGGGTTGAGTTGGCTTGATATTGGACACCCTTTTATGGCATTTGGGTGTGAAATACGACACCATTTCCAGTCTATCGGAGATAGTGATGGTAAAAGAAAATGCGGCATAGTAGGCTCCATCCAGATCCACTTAATGCTAGTGTTGTTCAATTCTATCATTTGTCTTGTACGAGTATTCATATCTTCTTATGCTTCATATTAATCATCATCAAGAAAACTATAGAAGTGTGTACATCAATAAAAGTGATCGTGTGTCCCTCATACCTTGTTTTGTGCACGCAGCCTTCTATACCCAGTCAGTTAGAACTCACATTACCCAAGTTAATCCTGTAGAAAAACAGGGCATAACACTAATCTTAGAGGGCGGAATCAGCCAAGGAAGGGTTGATTGCTTGGCTCTTCTCGCCCACAATATTTGGGCGGGAAGGACCTAGCTGAGCGGGCGGGATCTTCTAGTCGGAATGGTCAGAGGGCGGGAAAGCTCCGCTCCCTCCCTCAACACTAAATTTAATAAATTCCATGAACATGTAAGCTACTTTAAATGTAGTACATGCCTTATATTACATGTACTAAAGTGTTTACTACCTTTGATATGCGCTTAAACAGTCAAATGTCATTTAATTTAAATGTAGTGTTCGTTTGGGCATCAGTTGACTTTGGTACAGCTGCATTTTTGGTTAATGCCTGCTTGTATTGCAAAATATCAATACTAAGCGGCATTTACGAGATTTATAATAGAAAACACTATTATACTTTGTAGATATGATGAGTCAAATAATTACAATGAAAGTTATTTAAATTTTCATCACAAACAACCTACGAAATCAAACACATTCACTCTAACCAATCACGAGACATTACCGCGCAGGTGCCACATCCACGATTCTCGATCATCAGCTGGAATAACATCAGGTATAACGATATGAATTCTAGGGATTTTCTGAAGATTTGACCATATTGAGCGATATTGTATAGATTGTGGAGTTACTCTATTTTTTTTATCAGCATTGACTGATTCTTGTCTACCAAGTAGAGAATATAGAAAATATCTAGTGGTATTTCAAGTTTTGATTTGGCACCACTGCTTTTGGCTCCTTGAACTTCCTTGATCAACAACAATAACAACAACATTCAACACGGCACACGCCTCGATCTGGAAGTGTCGGACCTTCAGTGAAGTTTGGTAAAGGAAAACCACGTCTATTACGTGTATTGTGTCGAATTGATTTGGTCATAGGCTTTGTTAAGTGATTATCTAATATATAGGGTTAATATATATATAGGTTATTAGCTTAGCTGCTCTGGAATCGGTTTCATAAACAACGATGGCTAAAATTTTTCTTCGGTGGGATAACGATTGCTTGTTCTTGGATGTTACAGTGAATGGAATTGAACTTCAACTACTGGTGGACTCGGGTACCCACTTCACAGGCATTTCCGTCCAGCAAGTGGAACTATTAAGCCTCAAAAGTAAATTCAAGAAAATTAGTAAATTTGAAGGCAGCTTTGTTAGCATGATAGGCACTGTAGGGCTTTGCTCACTTGAGTGCAAAAATGGGTTTACATTTCGCCCACATGTTACTGTGTTTCAGCATTTGGATAATGTGTGTGGTGTTCTCGGCACTGATGTATTGTTCAGTCAAAGGTGTTTCATAGATACTGACCACGAAAATCCTTTTTTGTTTGTCCGAAGCACTCGAGCCTCACCGATTCCACGAGTTTGCGAATTTGCTAATTGTCTCATAGGTAGTAGATATGTACCAATTAAGATGGACACAGGTTGCAGCCATGTATATTTAACTAAAAAAATAGCTGAAAGTTTAAAACTTGATATACAGCCGTTAAAGAAACCAGTCTACGCATCCACGTTTTCTGGAAAGATACAGTACTATGGCTATATTCCAAATCATCAAATTGTTGTAGGGTCAACAAGCATTGTTGTAGATATATTAGTAGAAGATAAACCTACTGCCCAGCCTTCCGCATCAGCCTTAATTGGCATGTCGGCTCTTAAAACGCTGAAGCGACTATATTTCTCTCCCGGCCATGGTCTTGCAGAGGAGACGACTGATGTGAACTTTGCGAAGGAAAGGCAGCAAAAGGGTATTGACAAAATTTGTTCAGTTTACTTTAAGGAGGAGGAGGCAGCTCCCGAAAAGCCGTCCATAGCTCTGAGGTGGAAGGAAAATGAAGTTATGAAAGAGGAAGGTAGGCCTAGGCCTATTATGAAGCCGGAAAGTGGTGTTGAGAAGGTGGTTGTCACTACAAAGAGGAAGCTGGGCATGACAGATGAAGGTTCCTGTAGCAAGAAACAAAGGGTTGATTAGGCTATTGATAAGAGAAAAATCAAGGTAAGATTAGGAGTAGTGGGCATACCACTACCACTATAGGCCTACAGCATAAATCATCTATACAAACTTAACCTAACATAACTTAACCTTGGCCTAGTATTCTCATTACTACATGAAAACTAGGTTAGGTTAGGTTGTTTGGTTAGGTTAACATTGTATAGATGAGTTATGCTGTATGTCGGTTGTAGTACGCCCACTAGTACTTAATCTTACCAAAATCAGCTCAAATGTGACAAAAGCGGGTAAAAATTGAAGACCCCGGACAGCGTTGGGCAAGAATGACGTTAAGTGCGGGCGTACCGCCAGCCTTGTTTACACTACGCGTAGTGGCGTCGGACCTTTCCCATCATGTTCCCGTCTATTTTGACTGCCTTTAGATATAAAAATATGGATGGAGTCATGAAAGAAATACTATCAAGAGCAGTGGATGTTGGTGTATCGCTGAAAAGGGAGGGAATTGAGTGGAAGCTACCTATACTGCTGTTTGCGGATGATACAGTTCTGATGACTGATAATGAATGGGAGTTGTAGGGTCTGGTAAATGAGTTTGGAACAGTGTGCGAAAAACGGAATTTGAAGGTAAATGCGGGAAGAGCAAGGTTATGGTCTTCGAAAGGGGTGAAGTCACAGAGTGTGAGGTGAAGACCGTGAAGCTGAACAGTCAGGCTATGGAGATCGTCAACTCTTTGGAAAAACTAAATAAGATGGTCACCAATTTTCTCATGGATTTTTTTATTTTTCCCTGTTAGTTTTCATCAATATATAGTGTTTGGAAGTAATTACAACCCTCGGCGAAACCGTTTTCCCCATTATACAACGATCTTAAGACACGCCGCCCGATAGTGGGGAGGGCTATGAAGTACAGGGAAAATGAGGGGTTAAATGCGTAAAACGGCGATTAAAACGTATTTTAGCAAAACTTGGCTCGGGTTTTAAGGTATTTCTAAGGCCTAAAACCCAATATTTCGAAAATCCGAGCCAAGTTTTGGCCAAAGCTGGCTCGGATTTTGAGAGTTTGTAGAGAACAAAATTACAGTAACCTCATTTAGAAATTTGGCTCAGGTTTCCCGAAATTGCAAAGCCATAAAACCCGAATTTTGGAAAACCCGAGCCAAGTTTTGGTAAAACTTGGCTCGGAATTTGCTAATTTTAAGAGTAAACAAATTACAGTAACCTAATTTAGAATTTTGGCTCATGTTTCCCTAAATTGCAAACCCCAAAAAGCATAATTTTGGAAAACCCGAGCCAATTTTTGGCAAAACTTGGATCGTATTTTGAGAATCGAAAAAGACTAACTAAATGTCGGAAATCGGCTCATGATTTCCCTAATTGCAAAGCCATATAACCAGATTTATCGAAAACGTAGCATTTATATATTTAAATCATAAATATCCAGTAACATAGACCTAGTACATTGGATACAAGCCTAATCCACACCTAACGCCTACAATGTGTCCGTAGTAGGCTACCTAGTAGGCCTACGTGGAATACAACATGGCGGTTGGGCCGGCGCCCATTTAGTAGCCTACCGGTATTCGGCCGTATCTGTAAATACGAATGCGAGTCACTTCGAGCGAATTCCTGATCGAGCGGATGCACAATCTAACCTAATTAACCTAACCTAACCTAACCTAACCTAAATGCGCCTCCGCTCGAATATGAATTCGCTCGAAGTGTCCAGATACCGTAAATACTACCGCAACTACGAATCTTGTTTCTGAGACCTAGTATATTAACCTAACCAAACAACCCAACCTATCGACAGAGATGGGCAGGTGGAGTGGACTAAAAAGCTGGTGGACAGACCTCGGGAGACAGGTGAAAATGGCGTGTGTACGAATCGTTGCCGTCTATACAGTAGGAAGCTATTGACAACCATGTTACGACAAAATTCCATTTTAGTACCATATTATTTTTATTAGGTTTTGCCGAGGCTTAAAACACATTTTCATATTATGTTTAGAGCATATAAAATCCATATTTGTTTTCAAATATTGCAAAATAATTGGTGACCAACTTATTTAGTTATACTAACTCTTTTAAGTATCTGGGCAGTGTGTTGAGTAAAGGTGGGACTATGGATGAAGAAGTGCGGGAGAGGGTACAACAGGGGAAGAGGGTTGTAGGAATGCTAAAAGCAGTAACAAGAAATAGGGTGGTCAGTATGGAAGTGAAGAAGTCCTTGCATGACAGTGTGGTAATCCCGACACTGACTTACGGAAGCGAAGCATGGACGTTGGTTGAGAGACTCAAACCAAGAGTGAGAGCAGTGGAAATTAATTACTTAAGGAGAGCGTGCGGAGTTACATGGAGGGATAGACAGACTAATGAGGAAGTAAGAAGGAGGTGTGGTGTGGAGGTAGATGTGCTGGAAAGTGTGAAAAGGAACAACTTGAGATGGCTATATTCCAAATCATCAAATTGTTGTAGGGTCAACAAGCATTGTTGTAGATATACTAGTAGAAGATAATCCTACTGCCCAGCCTTCCGCATCAGGCTTAATTGGCATGTCGGCTCTTAAAATGCTGAAGCGACTATATTCCGGCCATGATCTTGCAGAGGAGACGACTGATGTGAACTTTGTGAAGGAAAGGCAGCAAAAGGCTATTGACAAAGTTTGTTCAGTTTACTTTAAGGAGGAGGAGGCAGCTCCCGAAAAGCCGTCCATAGCTCTGAGGTGGAAGGAAAATTAAGTTATGAAAGAGGAAGGTAGGCCTAGGCCTATTATGAAGCCGGAAAGTGGTGTTGAGAAGGTGGTTGTCACTACAAAGGAAGCTGGGCATGACAGATGAAGGTTCCTGTAGCAAGAAACAAAGGGTTGATTAGGCTATTGATAAGAGAAAAATCAAGGTAAGATTAGGTCCATAGGAGTAGTGGGCATACCACTACCACTATAGGCCTACAGCATAAATCATCTATAAAAACTTAACCTAACATAACTTAACCTTGGCCTAGTATTCTCATTACTACATGAAAACTAGGTTAGGTTAGGTTGTTTGGTTAGGTTAACATTGTATAGATGAGTTATGCTGTATGTCGGTTGTAGTACGCCCACTACTCTTAATCTTACCAAAATCAGCTCAAATGTGACAAAAGCGGGTAAAAATTGAACCCCCCGGACAGCCTTGGGCAAGAATGTTAAGTGCGGGCGTACCGCCAGCCTTGTTTACACTACGCGTAGTGGCGTCGGACCTTTCCCATCATGTTCCCGTCTATTTTGACTGCCTTTAGATATAAAAATATGGATGGAGCCATGAAAGAAATACCGGTACTATCAAGAGCAGTGGATGTTGGTGTATCGCTGAAAAGGGAGGGAATTGAGTGGAAGCTACCTATACTGCTGTTTGCGAATGATACAGTTCTGATGAGTGATAATGAATGGGAGTTGCAGGGTCTGGTAAATGAGTTTGGAACAGTATCTTCGAAAGGGGTGAGGTGAAGACCGTGAAGCTGAACAGTCAGGCTATGGAGATCGTCAACTCTTTTAAGTATCTGGGCAGTGTGTTGAGTAAAGGTGGGACTATGGATGAAGAAGTGCGGGAGAGGGTACAACAGGGGAAGAGGGTTGGGTAATTCTGCATAACTACTACTACTGTTATTTTAAGTTTTATTTTTGTATTTTAATGCTTTGAAGGTGTGTATTTTCTAGTTAGAAAGTGAGGAAAGCACTATTTATTAGCATTTGTAATATTAATTGTAATTCCGATACCTCAACAATCTAGGGGAGAGTTTGGGAATGCAGGGTTTTGGGTGGGGTAAATATAGGTGTATTATGGGCATAACTCAAAAAATGTAATAAATACAATTGAAAAAAAACAAAAATGTTGAAATCCGAGCCAACAAGTTGGCTTGGATTTGGCCAATTTTCAGTCTAAAAAGTGCAAAATTGGAAAAAAAAGTTGGCTCGGATTTCACCCTTTTTCAGATGAAGAAAACCCCAAAGTGTTGACCAAACTTGGCTGGGTTTTTTCGAATTTTCAGAGTCCAAAATCACAGTAACCTCATTTTGAAAGTTGGCTCGGGTTTTCTTGTTTTTCAACGTGGAAAACCCCAGTAAGAATGGAGTTAACATTAGCCTAACCTAACCTCACCTAACCTAGTATAATGGGTGGGCGCTACCGCCCCCACACCCCCGCTTAATGCATTAAATCCGAACCAACTTTTGTCATTAACCTAAGCTAACCTAACCTAACCTAGTATTATGGGTTTAACATTAGCCTAACCTAACCTAGTATTAAGGGTGGGGGCTACCGCCCCCACACCCCCACTAAATGCATTAAATCCGAGCCAAGTTTTGTCATTAACCTAACCTAACCTAACCTACTGTAGTATTATGGGGTTAACATTAGCCTAACCCTAACCTAACCTAGTATTATGGTAGGGGGCTGCTGCCCCAGGCCCCCCACACCCCAGCTAAATCAATTAAATCCGAGCCAAATTTTGTCATTAACCCGTACAGCCCCAGCGACGCGTCTGACGCGTCGGCGATGTATGTAACGCACAGCCCCAGAGACGCGCCTGACGCGTCACTCTAATTGCGCCGACCGTAACCTCAGGTGTAGCCACACAAGAGGGCTCAGATTTGTATGGGAACTGTGTACGTATCCCACGCAACCGTGCCGATGGTTGAAAACTCTCAAAGTCCACGTGCGTGCGCATGAGCGCGCAATAACCTGTTTTTTGGGGTAATTGCCTTCAATTTTTTACTCTTGTAAAATACGTTTTCGGGGCTCTGTAGGACCATTTTTTAAGCTTTTTGAGCGGTTTTTCGTGGTTTTTCCTTCATTCCTAACCCATTCGCTATTGTTTCTGGAATAAAACCATTTTTTGAAAACCGGCCGGGTTCTGGTGAACAAACATTACAAAACTAGCCGGGGCTCCACGGGTTAACCTAACCAAAGAGCCTAACCTCACCTTGATCTAACACCTAGTATATGTCCCCTAGACGATAACATACCTTAATGAGAGGCTGAAGAGGTTGATGCAGTAGGTTGAGAGGCTGAAGAAGAGGTTGCAGTAGGTTGAGAAGACAGTTTCTCGTATTTCACTTGTAGTGAATTTGCGACAGTAGGCTAATTACATACAGTATACACCAACAAAGTATAGTTCATGAAAGTGATAACACACTATTAATCATCGATGGGGCCCATAACTGGTTGGTCATCATAAACTAATACCCAGTAAAATAACAGTACTTGTATACAGTATCTATCTATCTATCTATCTATCTATTGCCTGACGCCGTGATCCCCGAAGGGGTGGCCACGAACGAACCGCCCCCATGCACCTCTGTACCCAGTCAGTCGACGCCCCTCCCCCCAACCAGCACTGCCTTCGTTCATGTACTTCCTCACTCCATCCTTCCACCTCTCATTCGGTCTATCTCTCCCGCTCTGTCCCTCCACCTCACTCTCGTACACCCTCTTAGTCATTCTCTCGCTTTCCATACGTTCCATATGGCCGAATCATCTCAAGTTGTTCCTTTTCACACTTTCCAGCACATCTACCTCCACACCACACCTCCTTCTTACTTCCTCATTAGTCTGTCTATCCCTCCATGTAACTCCGCACGCACTCCTTAAGTAATTAATTTCCACTGCTCTCACTCTTGGTGTGAGTCTCTCAACCAACGTCCATGCTTCGCTTCCATAAGTCAGTGTCGGGATTACCACACTGTCATGCAAGGACTTCTTCACTTCCATACTGACCACCCTATTTCTTGTTACTGCTTTTAGCGTTCCTACAACCCTCTTCCCCTGTTTTACCCTCTCCCGCACTTCTTCATCCATAGTCCCATCTTTACTCAACACACTGCCCAGATACTTAACAGAGTTGACGATCTCCATAGCCTGACCGTTCAGCTTCACCCCACACTCTGTGACTTCACCCCTTTCGAAGACCAGAACCTTGCTCTTCCCCGCATATACCTTCAAATTCCGTTTTCGCACACTGTTCCAAACTCATTTACCAGACCCTGCAACTCCCATTCATTATCACTCATCAGAACTGTATCATCCGGAAACAGAAGTATAGGTAGCTTCCACTCAATTCCCTCCCTTTTCAGCGATACACCAACATCCACTGCTCTTGATAGTATTTCTTTCATGACTCCATCCATATATACAGTAAACAACCACGGGGACATCACACACCCCTGTTTCAAACCAACATTCAGGTAAAAGAACTCGCTCTGCTCACTCTCCACACGTACTGCCGCCTTTGCACCCTCATACATGCTCTTCACTCCTTTCAGCAACTTGCCCTCTACTCCGTATATTCTAAGTACTTTCCACAAACCTTCTCTATCCACTCTGTCATAGGCCTTCTCCAAGTCCATAAAGGCAACATACACCTTTTGTTTCTTCTCCAGATACTTCTCCACAACACAATCCAGGGTAAAAATCTGATCTACACATCCTCTTCCCTTCCTAAAACCTCCCTGCACGTCGCCTATCCATTTCTCCGTTCTCACTCTCACTCTCTCAATCACTACCCTACTGTATACCTTCCCTACTACGCTTAGAAGACATATTCCTTGGTGGTTACCACACACTCCTCTTTCTCCTTTGCCCTAATATAGGGGGACTATTATGCCAGTCTTCGGGTGCACTCCCCTTCTCCCATGCTAGTTTGCACATTTTCCATACCCATTCTATCACTATCTCACCACCATACCTCAACATTTCCCCACACACTCCATCTGTTCCTGGTTCTTTCCCCAACTTCACTCTTTTCATGGCTTCCCACACTTCTAACCTCCTGATCCCCACCTCCTCCTCCACTACTTCTCTTCTCCCTCCCATACCATATCCAGCTATGTTTGCTGGCTCTTCATTCCTTACATTTAGCAACTTACTGAAGTACTCCCTCCATCTTTCGACTCTCTCTTGCTTCTCGGCTAGCATTCTCCCATTCTTATCTTTCCACACCCTTACTGTTTCCCTTGCTACCTTCCCTAACTTTCTTGACTTCTTTCCAGAACAGTTTCTTACTCTCCCTCCATTTTACACTCAGATTCCTTCCAAATTCCTCATCTACTCTTCTCTTACTTTCCTTCACTACTCTCTTCACCACCCTCTTACTCTCCACGTCTGTCTCTCGAAATCTTCATTCCCCCTACTACCCAATATGCTCTATATGCTTTCTTCTTTTCTTCCACGGCTATTCTTACCTCTTCTGTCCACCATGCTGTACCTTTCACTCCCCTCCCTCTTCTCCTCACTCCACACACCTCCTCACATGCTGCACAGATCTCATCCTTAAACACCTTGCTCATCTCCTCCACTTCCTCCATAACTTCCAGGTCGAACCCACCTAGTCGTCTTTCCACTGCTCTCCTGTACTCCTCCCTGACTTCCTCCTCCTGCAACCTCTCCACCCTCCTCACCATTCCACCCTCCTCTCGCCTCCCTCCAGCTCTCCTCACCCACTTCTTTTGTATCCTAACCTTAGCTACCACTACATAATGATCAGACAGACCCCCTCCAATACCCCTATACACCCTAGCATCCATCACAGATTTCTTCATTCGTTCATCCACACATACATAATCAATCAATGACTTTCGTTCCACCACTGTCTTATCCTTCATCGTCAACATCCGTTTCCACGTGTACCTGTGGATCATTCTGTGTCGGAAGAAGGTGTTGGCTATCCACAGCCTCCTCCCCACACATACGTCCACAAGTGCACTACCATTCCCATTCACCTCTGATGGTACCCCCCCACCCTCCCACCACTCCCTCAACTTTCCTATCACCCACCTTACCATTCATATCTCCAATCAGAAATATTCTTTCGTTCTTGTCAAACTTCTCCAGGCACGCCTCCACATTCATCCAGAACTCCTCTTTCTTTCTTTCAAGTATATCCTCTGTCGGGGCATACACGCATACAATCACCCACGTTTGTATTCCTACTTTCATTCTCACCCACACAATCCTTGAACCCACAGACCCATACTCTCTTACACATTCCTTCCATTTGCTACTTACAAACAAACATGTACTTTCTCTCGCTGTTCCTTCACTCACTCCAGCACACACACCCATTCCACACTCCCACTCTCTCACATCTGAACCTTTCCATTTGGTCTCTTTCATTCCACATACATCCAGCCTGGCATTCACTAACACTTCCAGAACCTCTCTCTCTTTTGTGCCATCATTCATGCCACTAACATTCCACGTAGCCATTCTCAGAATGTCCGAAGGTATGTCCTTAGTCGGTCGTGGTTCGTCAACGTAGGTTCCGTCCGCATCCGAGGCTATTCGTTCGTTTTTCTTTGCTTAGATATTTTTTCCGGGTGGGGGTCGCAAGCCCACCGACCCAACCTCTTTAGTCGCCTCTTACGACACGCAGAAGGCACATGGGGCATCTTCTATTCCCTAACCCCCAGGGGGGTTACAGTATACAGTATGCCTAATGAAATCATCCTGTACGAAATTGGCCTTTTTGATATGGAAAAGACCCTGTAATCCAAGCCCTATGGGTCTATTTACGGTTATACAGTATATTAAATAGTCAGTTTCTTTCCGTTTTCACTAATGAAAATTTGGCACAGATTCCAGAAGTCAATATGGTATATAGTGATAGTATAGAAAATATGTTGAGTACAGTTAGTATAAGTAGAAATGATGTGCTTAACCCTCCTGGCCCGGGCAGGCTCTCCTAATGACGGAGCTCGTATCCGGGCGATCTGGTCGAATATCAACAAAAGTAAACTAAGGTTAATCTCGCTTAATATATTACCTACATTAATCAAACACATATAGAAATGAGCGCCTTACCTTCCTGCGTAGAATGGCGTTGAGTAGAGCTCTCTAGCTCAACTGGTTCCGGAGTGATGGTGATGGAAGTGGAGGTAACTTTTGCCGCGTATTTACCTCGGCGCGTCCGAACACTCAACCGCGGCCCCGGCTACGACGCCCAGTTGCACTCGTCGCTCCACCCGCAATTATGCCGGGAAGCGATTTGATAGTGTTTTATTGGTTATTCTGTCATTTATTATAGTTATTATGTTATTTTCACTCAATAAAGTTATTTATATGAACTTATTTGTGTCTGTCACTTATTACTTTGTTTTATTATTATTATTATTATGATTATTAGTGTCACTTTCACTGGACTTTGATAATTGGTAGTGTCATTTCCCCTTTTATGTATTGTTAGGTAAGCTAATAATATATATAGTGTCACTGTCACTTATTCATATTGTTATGAAGGCACTTATTATTACTTGTGTGTGTCGCTTTCACTTATACTTAGTTTTATTATTATTATACTGTCACTTTGACTGGCCTAGGCTTATTGAGTGTCATTTTCACTTATTTATTGTTAGAAATATATATTTTAGTGTCACTTTCACTTGTTCATATTGTTATTGAAGGCACTTATTATTACTTATGTGTCCTTTTCACTTATACTTAGTTATATTATTTTTCTTAGCCTACATTTGAGTGTCACTTTCACTGTTGTCACTTCCACTTCAAAAGTTTGTTAGAGTGTGGAAGTCGTTGAAGCAGGTGCCAGCACACCTCGAGGCAACTTGACACTCGAGGCATTCCCAAGTGGTTTTTGTGGGGTCTGCGAGTTGTGTGGCTGCACACATGGCACTTCTTCTGACTCCTAACGTTACTACCTGGTGCTTTGAAAGGAAGGGCGTTGAGCTGGTGCTTCCTGAAGAATTCAGCACACCCCGTTCTGTCAAGCTGGCCTGGTCCTTGTATTGGCCTGCCTGGTGTACCCGCATGTTTAGCCAGGAGCTCAAGTAGCACCTGCTTGTGGAACTTCCGCAGGGACTTGTACTTCTTGGCTCCTGGAGTCCTCAGACGGTAGATGTAGGCATTGAGGACCGACATATCTACCGTATGCAGGATAAACTTCTTGTACCACCTGCAAGATGTTCGCAGGCAGTCGATGAAGCCCATCTGCATGTCGGACTTGTCAACGAGGCGCATGTTGAGGTTATAATCCAGGACAGCAGCTGGTTTTTGGACGGGGTTCTTGGTTGTTCGGTCCACCTTCCCTGTGGCGACCATCTGGGCCTTGTGGCATGTGGTGAGGAGGTTGACCTTGCGCTGGTCATGCCAGTGGATGGAGAGGATGGGGCCACTCTTCTTGTGGAAGATGTCCGCCTTCTTCGTCTTAGTTGGGTAGCCTGGCATGCCCTTCCTTTTGCCCTTGACTGTGCCGACAGTTCCGGTCTTGCGGTCATGGAGGTACTTGGTCAGGAGAGGCGACGTGTAATAATTATCTGTGTAGAGGATGTGGTTATTATTGAAGTGCCTCTCCATCATCTTCTTCACTACAGCGCCACCAAAACCAATGAGAGGGTCAGTCACAACTTCTCCAGCCTTGCCGCTGTAGACTATAAAGTCCAGCACATACCCCGTCAAGCAGTCGCAGAGGACGAAGAGCTTGATGCCGAAGCGGTGTCTCTTGGACGGGATATACTGTCGGAAGTGCAGCCTACCACGGAACAGGACCAGAGACTCGTCGAGGCACATCTTCTGGAAAGGAATCAGGTATGTGGTGAACCGATGACGTATCATGTCATACAGCTTCCTGATCTTCCATAATGAGTCGGGAAGGTGGACTGCCATGTTGTTTGTCAGGTGGAGATAGGAGAGGATGTCGAAGTACCTGTCCCTGGACATGTATTTGCCAAATGATGGAGTCGTTATGATGTCGCCAGTGATCCAGTAGTCAGCCAGAACGTGCTTCCTTATATGAGTCATCAGCATTGTGAGTGCCAAGAACACATATAGTTCTGCCACAGTGAGAGCTCTCCATGCCACCATCTTGGCACTGGTCTTCCTCCCAAGAAAGTTGGCACAGATAGCATGGTGGTGATTTGTCTCTTTGACGAGGTATTCCATGACTTCATTGTCATAGAAGCCACAGAAAATTTCACTGAGGGTAGCATCTGGGCCACAGGGATATGCTGGTGACACCTCAGAACCCATCTGTACCTCGTCAAAGGCAGGACAATCTGGCTCAAAATCAGCTCCATCTGTCCACACAAACAGGTCGGATGCTGATGCTCGAGGTCGTGCTGCAGCAGGCACATGCCCTGGACGCCCTTGGCCACGCGGACGCCCTGCACGCCCAGGCCCAGGGGCAGCGGCGTCGGCAGGCTGACCACGACCTCGCCCTCTCGCTCGTTTTGTCGGCACATCCTCTTCCTCTTCCTCCTCAGGCGACGTCATCTGGGGCAATGTTGGGGTCATCAGCATCCTCTTCAGGAGACAATTCTGGTGAAGAAGTGACCGGGCGTCGGCGGTGTGGGGCGCGGGAGGCTGCGGGAGCTTCAAGAATGGGAGCCGAGGCCTCGGGAGTTGGGCTCCTTTTGCGGCGAGCCGAGGGCTTTTCAGCAGCAAATAATGCTCTGAGGTGTGTTGAGGCCTGTGGCACATCACCAATACCACTTGAAGAGGCCCTTTGGTCATCCTGAACGAGAGATGAAGGCGAGGGCTGTGGGTGACCCACGCGGCGTCCCGTGTCAAGGCGTCGGGACAATGGAATGCGGGTGGTTGCTAGGCCAGGGTCGGCGTCATTATCGCTATCTTCAGCTTCCCTATGCTTTTCTGCGGCTGCCCTGCGTGCTTTTTTAGCTGCACTTTTGATCAATGATTGTTTGTAGAAATATTTGCCCACTTTCAAGGACGTACGGGCAGGTAAAGGGGAAGGTCCTGAGCTAGGGCTAGGGCTAGGCCTAGGCTGACCTAGCAAAGATGGCGAGGGGGTAGGCCTAGGTTCTAGCACACTGGGAAGCTCAATGGCACCTTCCTGAAACACTTCCACATCAGGATCATCACTACTGTCTCCCCCCTCAAATAAATCGACATTATCGTCGTCTCCAAAGCCCACGAAATCGTCTTCACTTTCACTTATAAATTGTACCTTGTCCACCAAGCTTTCGCCACTGCTCTCTTCATCACTATCAAAAAGTTGTCGCTGTACTGTATAGCACTATCACTCAACAAACGCTTAACTTTTTTTGTTGAGCTCTCTTCTCGGTTGCAACAGGCGTTGAAGTTGCGAGTGGGGTAGCACTGGGGCCCGCGGGAGGTTGCAACGAATCGGACACGTCGGAATTTTTTTTTCAGTATTACTCGCTATGGCGGCCACGTACGAACTGATAACACTAGTAGTTGAGGCTTGGTGGCGCTGCGGTCGCTCCTACCATGCCAAAATTGGCCGCGCAAATTTTGAAGCACGCTTTTAAGCACAAGGATTTTAAAATGACACCCAGGTTCCGGCCCTTTTTTTTTGGTCATTTTAAAATGACACCCGGGCTGGAAGGGTTAAGGAAATTGACAGACTGAAACCTTAAAAATCGCCTGGTCCTGACGAGGTATATGCTAGAGTATTAAAAGAATGCAGAGATGAGTTAAGTAGCCCATTAGCATTTTTATTTAACAAGTCATTAGAAACAGGTTTAGTTCCAGAAGCTTGGAAGCTTGCAAATGTAGTTCCAATCTTCAAAAAAGGTGATAAATCGATAGCATCCAATTACCGTCCCATTAGTCTCACATCAATCATAGGAAAATTGCTAGAGTCTATTATTGCTAGGAAAATTAGAAGCCACTTAGAAAAATTTAACTTAATAAATTCTTCTCAGCATGGATTCACTCAGGGACGTTCTTGCCTTACTAATTTGCTTAGCTTTTTCTCAGAGGTATATGAAGCAGTAGATAGTGACAAGTCATATGATATTATTTATTTAGATTTCAGTAAAGCTTTCGACAGAGTCCCTCATGAGAGATTGATGAGAAAGGTTGAGGCACATGGAATAGGAGGGTCGTTGTTGGGATGGATTAGGTCATGGCTAATTGGTAGGAAACAGAGAGTCAGCATAAATGGTACCAAGTCAGAGTGGGGAGCAGTCAAAAGTGGTGTCCCCCAGGGATCGGTATTAGGTCTCCTGTTGTTTCTTATATACATAAATGACCTAGATTTAGGTATAACTAGTAGGATAAGTAAATTCGCAGACGATACTAAAATGGGGAGATCAATTGATTCAGATAGCGATATAGAGTGCCTCCAAAGGGATCTAGATACCTTACATGAATGGTCAGTAAATTGGCAGATGAAGTTTAACATTGACAAATGCAAGGTATTAAAGATAGGGAAGATGCAAACAAATGTTAAATATAAACTAGCTAATTTAGAATTAGAAAATTCAGACGGCGAGAAAGATCTAGGTGTGTTTGTTAGCAATGATTTGAATCCTAGAAAACAGTGTATAAGCGTTCGTAATAAGGCAAACAGGATTCTCGGGTTCATCTCTAGGAGTGTGAGTAACAGAACTGCTGATGTTATCTTAAAACTTTACTTGTCATTAGTGAGACCCCATAAGGATTATGCTGTCCAATTTTGGTGTCCTTATTACAGAATGGACATAGATTCATTGGAGAGAGTACAGCGTAGAATGACAAAAATGATCCATAATATTAGAAATCTTCCGTATGAAGAAAGGTTGAAGAAATTAGGTTTACAGTACATTCGTTAGAGAGACGCAGAGTTAGAGGGGATATGATAGAGGTGTTCAAGTGGGTTAGTGGGATTAACAAAGGGGACATGACAAATGTACTAAAGCTCAGTGATAGCGAAAGAACTCGTACCAATGGTTTCAAATTAGATAAATTTAGTTTCAGAAAAGATATAGGCAAATATTGGTTTGGTAACAGAGTTGTAGATGGGTGGAATGGACTACCAAGTGCTATAGTGGGATCAAAAACGGTAGGGAGCTTTAAGATAAAATTGGATAAGCATATGGACGAGAAGGGTTGGGTGTGAAGGGGGATCAGCCGGGTTGGGCCAATCAGCGCTCTGCAGACCCCCGTAATCCTGCGTTAATCTCTAACCGTTTTGGTAAGATGATCCTCAGGGTATTAGAGTGTTGAGCCTATAATTGGGGTTGTGTGGGACAGTGATCTGCCTTGCTTAGGCCAATCGGCTTTCTGCAGACTCCCATTTTCTTATGTTCTTATAGGTCAGCCCTGTGGATCTGCGCGGTCTGCGGGCGGGTTCTAAAGAAGAAGAAGACCAACCAAAGTTCACTAGATAGTATATAAATGCCGAAATTCGTTACAGTAATGGAAAAATCTCTACAATAAATCTCTAAAATGGCTATAATATACAGAATATCGCTCTAAATGGCTATAATATACGGAATATCGCTCAAATTCATGTCGCCAAATGTAAAAATTGGCCTCTGGATTAAAGTAATACCTCCAAATTTAGCGAGAAAGTGCTAAATTGGCAACACTGAGTCATAGCCTCCCAGCCAATCACAAGCCCGCTATTATCCTATTTAGGCCCTCACGTAAACACAAGTCTTGACAACTACGAAATGATTACCAGGTATTTAAATTAATATATCTCGTTTATGTGACTATAATGGCCAAATATGCGGCTATTATGTAATATATGACTCCCTAAAGCATCGATATATGTGAGTTAGGATATGTTTATAGCCCTGGTTTAGTAAATATAACGGGTTTAATGATCCCGTTCTCGACCATGTGTGTACCCCATTTTCTGAACCTCGGCCTATATTTTGCTTGAATTGGCTATCGTCTATTCATTCATTATAATTGAGTCTGCCCTTCATCGAAACCATTATAATTAGGCCTGAAGTAAAGACCCCAACTCTATTACTAGAGGGCTAGAGCAAATGGGCTGTAAATTTCCACACCTAGACTTGGCTAGGCTATTCCCTGGGCCATGGGTGACGGACAGTGACGTTGGCCCATGATGGTGGCTTGGCTCAATGACTAAACCACTATCCTTAGTAACCTAGGTAATTTTTGGCAACTTTGGCCCTGTATATGGTAAGGACCGTAAGGATGTAGTACTGTATTCGGGAATCGATTATCGGGCGTATCGCCCGCTTTGTTTACATTACTTGTACGCTCGGGGTTGCATTCCTGTCTATCTTGACTGCTTTTTTCTGTTATTTGCCCCCTTGCTGGCAATATATATGATGATGAATATAAGTCATGGAGGAGTGAAGGGGGGCAAAGCCCCTCGTCAACCTATTATTTTATCCCACGGCAAGGTTCAAGGTAAATTCAAGGCAGGGTGTCAAACCGGAGCAATTTTGGGTAATTTTTTTGAAAAGACTCACAGCGTTATTATACATAGGCCTAATTTATTAGGGAAAGTGAAGCTCTATGGAATCCTTATAATATACTCACATAGATTCCACTGTGGGAGAATAGGGTAAATGTTTATCACCACCCAGTGACGAGTTTTTCAGGTTATTTTTTTATTTTTATTTTTTTTTTATATAGCCTACTGTACAGTGTTGTTTAATACCAAGGACTGTCGCATTTTACTATTTTCCCATTATCCATCAATCTTAAGACACGGCCCCCGATAGTGGGGAGGGCTATGAAGATCAGGGAAATTGTGGGGTAAAAGGCGTAAATAAAGGGGTAATATTGGAAGAACTCTGAAAATACAATATTTAAAAGTAACAAAACCTGAAAATGGAAAAACCTGAGCCAACTTTTGACCAAACTTGGCTCGGGTTTTTCAATTTTTCAGAGTCCAAAATCACAGTAGGCCTAGCCTCATTTCGAAAGTTGGCTCGTTTTTTTTTTTTTTGGGCAAAAGTTGGGGTCAATATTTACGAGTCGCACCACAGCTGGGATCTCATTTCGGTAAATTTCTATAATTGCACCTATACGAGCTAAACAAATTATTATTTTATTTAACAGGAAGGTACAACGAGGTAAGTGATGTGGTATAGGTGGCAATATGCGGAAATGGATTATAAGGGCATTCCGGCCCCTCTGACAAAAGTCTATCAATCTAGATGTGACACGGATTTACAATATTTCAGAGACATTAGCCTAACCTAACAACCTTACCTAACCTAACCTAGTATTATGGGTGGGGGCTGCCACCCCCACACCCTCGCTGGTTGGGTAACACGGTAGAAATCCAGTTGGGGTGGAGTGAATAACCGTAGATTTTCGTAGGGGGGTAAGAGGGGGGCAGAATGCCCTTATAATCCATTTCCGCATATTGCCACCTATACCACATCACTTACCTCGTCGTACCTTCCTGTTAAATAGAATAATAATTTGTTTAGCTCGTATAGGTGCAATTATAGAATAATACCCTCATTTCTAATGGTAGTTTTGGGTTCCTATCATTCTATGCTGCATTGCTATATACTTTTTATCCACAGATTTTTTTTTTTTTTATTTTTTTTATTTTTTTTTTTGCATTAACCTAACCAAAAAACCTAACCTAACCTAAATGTATATGGGGGAGGTTAGGTTAGGTTAGGTTTTTTGGTTAGGTTAATGCTAAAAAAAAATGTAAGCCAGGAAGAAAAAAAAAAATCCCGTGCATAAAAAGTATATAGCAATGAAGCATAGAATGATAGGAACCCAAGACTACCATTAGAAATGAGATCCCGGCTGTGGTGCGACTCGTAAATTTTGAACAAAGTTGGCTCGGATTTAAGGGATTTAGCGGGGGTGTGGGGGCGGCAGCCCCCGCCCCCACCCATAATACTAGGTTAGGTTATGTTAGGTTAATGACAAAACTGGGCTCAGATTTCATGGATTTAGCGGGGGTGTTGGGGGTGGCAGCCCCACCCATTATTCTAGGTTAGGTTAGGCTAATGTTAACCACATTCTTACTGGCTTTATCCACGTTGAAAAACAAAAAAACCCGAGCCAACTTTCGAAATGAGGTTACTGTGATTTTGGACTCTGAAAAATTGAAAAACCCGAGCCAAGTTTGGTCAAAACTTGGCTCGGGTTTTTCCATTTTCAGGTTTTGTTACTTTTAAATATTGTATTTTCAGAGTTCTTCCAATATTTCCCCTATATTTACGCCTTTTACCCCTGCAATTTCCCTGATCTTCATAGCCCTCCCAACTATCGGGGGCCGTGTCTTAAGATTGATGGATAATGGGAAAATAGTAAAATGCGACAGTCCTTGGTTGTTGTTGTTGTTGTTCCCCAGGCTGTCTGGCCGAACAGCCCCAAGGTCTCGAGCGCCCCCACAAAACCCTCCCTGCTTACCACTAACAAAGCCCGGGTGACTGAAGCCACTCCAAGGCAGGGAGCTGAGGAGGGTGCGGAAACGCCCGGGAAACCAAAACCCCACCCAAGGCCCTGTGCCCCTCAGCAATTATGAAGGGAAAGTTGAGGGGCAAGGGAAATATGTGATGCTTTGGCTCCCAATCTGCCAACTTCTAGGTTGGCAGTAGGAAGGTCAATCCACGGAAAAGACGCCGTCACTTGAGATCTAGAAGATATATAAGTAAAAGGAACAGTCAGAGTAAGCTATGGGTATGGCAGAGAACACTCAGCTCTCACTCTGATAGACCAGCCCATCACCAGTCCTTGGTATTAAACAACACTGTATATCAAATAAAAAATAAAAAACAACAAAAAATAACCTGAAAACTCGTCACTGGTTGGTGATAAACATTTACCGAGAATAGTTTTGATAGTTAACTATAGTTTTGATGTAAATACTACCGCAACTACGAATCTTGTTTCCGAGACCTAGTATATTAACCTAACCTAACCCTAGACCCAGTACGCAGTACGTGGGATACAACACTAGCCCTTGCATGCCAGCTATTGTGGGTTCATATATTAGATATATAGGTAGATGTGCTGGAAAGTGTGAAAAGGAACAACTTGAGATGGTTCGGCCATATGGAATGTATGGAAAGCGAGAGAATGACTAAGAGGGTGTATGAGAGCGAGGTGGAGGGACAGAGGGGGAGAGGTAGACCGAATATGAGGTGGAAGGATGAAGTGAGGAAGTACATGAACAAAGGTGTGTGGGGTTTCTGAGGTGCATGGGGGCGGTTCGTTCGTGGCCACCCCTTCGGGGATCACGGCGTCAGGCAATAGATAGATAGATAGATATATAGATAGATATATTAGACATACAGTAACATCTTTGTAGAACACAACACTTTACCGTAGCGAGTGTACTCCATTCCGAACACTTTTTGTAAACATGAACACGTCCGTAGCGGAGCTCTAAAAGATTGCGGGACTGAGTTTGTTTACGCGCGGGACTATTTATATCGACAAAATCGAGTTACAAAACTTATCAAAACTATTCTACCACAACGGAATCTATGTGAGTATATTATAAGGATTCCATAGAGCTTCACTTTCCCTAATAAATTAGTTATAATAAGGTATTCGCGATAATATTTGGTTTTTAGACTTAAATTGGTAAATATTTACCTATGGTCCCGTTAAAATATCCTCAAGTAACCTATTAAAAACTGTTCAGGGGACTGGTTAGAACTTGTAGGATGTTTAATTGAAGGTCGGAAATCAGTATTTACTGAGAAATAAAAGTCTTAAAATGTTTTACGGGAGGGTCTGTACGCCGCCACATACGCGCGGCCCCGCCCACTGCCCATAATGTACAAATATTATATTAGATTAGATTAACCTAACCTAACCTAACCCTAATATAATATAGCCTAATATAATATAATATAACATAACTTAACTTAACATTACCTGGGAAAGAGAGGGCAGGGACCCTGGGTGACCCATAGCGCATTTTAAGACTGTTATTTCTCAGTAAATACTGGTTTCCGACATTCAATTAAACATCCTACAAGTTCTAACCAGTCCCCTGAACAGTTTTGAATAGGTTATCCTACTTGAGGATATTTTAACGGGACCATAGGTAAACATTTATCCTTAAATTAATCGGAGTGGGTATTTGCACCCGACCGTGAAAATACCACGAGCAGTATTTGCACCCGACCGTGTAAATAACACTACGGTATTTGTACCCGATCGTCTTATAAATATTTTGATACAGACTTAAATATAGCAAAATGAACAATATAACAAAGAGAAGCTGACAAATATAGAATAATATACAGTATGTGAAGCAGTGAGCGGAATATCTTTTTCCTATCACTCAGTTCAGTTTGTCTTAAATTGCCATACTACACTATAGATTTCACTTAACCTATAGAACACTATAAATTTCACTTAGCCTATAGAATAATACATGTGAACCAGTGAGAAGAATATCTTATTGAAGTTTTTACGATAACAAACTGTATAACTGCCTGAGAATGTCAAGAACAGTGAAACTTTGGAGATTTTTAAGAAGAGATTGAAGATGCACTTATTCACTGAGTGCTATGACTTCGAAGACAAGACCATAAAGCCTGAATTCAAGTGCTAGAATATGTGAGGGCGGCTGCGACGAGCGTCGTGAAAGCGATGGAGCGTGGCCGAGAATCATCACTACAAGTAACAAGTAACAAATTATTTACGGAATTAAGAAACAAAAAATAATCAGGAAGTATATATAGAGTAAAGTATTGATGTACTATTGAAGCTGATAATAAGCACCAAGAGACAAGGGGATAGGTTAACGGATAAAATAAAGGTACGGTATCTACCATGTGGTTGTCACTCTATAAGAACATAGGAAAATGAGAGTCTGTGGAAAGCTGATTGGCCCACACAAGGCAGATCCCACTCACACTCAACCATAAATATAAGGCCTAATTGTAGGCCCAGCTCACTAATACCAGTATCCCTGTCTGCATCAAAAGATGGTCTTAAGCTGACATGATCAAATCTGATTCACAATCATGAAGTAAACTTAGAACTGCAACTATATTACAGCCAACATCGCCGTTTGACAGATGATTAACGAAAAGAGATGAGTGAAGTGATTAACACTCAACGAGCGGCCTAGGTGGTAATTTCTATGTACCGCCCAGCGTTTTTTTTTTACCATAAATGGGGTTGTTTCCGTGCTCTTTTTCATGCATAAACAAGACCCAGAGCGTAATACAAGTATGTATCCCTGAAAGGGCGTAAATTGAACTTTCCAATGACACCCGAACCATCCTTCTACGATCACTGGTTGTCTTGCAACGATCGTGCAACCGAAGGGCAAAATCGCTAAAATACGGTCATTTTCTGACATTATTACGTGTGAAACGAGTGAGAGAGGGTGGAGTATAAAGGAATACATCTCAGTAGCTCCACGGCCACCGTGGCGAACGGTCATAAGGTAACCTACGCTCCTCCCACTGCTCCGCTCTCTCAGAGCACATTACGTGCTCAAAATTGCACTCGACAATAGCCGTGACCCGCCACATAGGCTACATTTATTTCACTCGACAATAGCCGGGCGCCGACAGTTAAGGGTTAATATAATATGCAACCAGCAAACAAACAACTTAATTCTAGTATGAAGCATTCCAAAATAGTTACTTTGCAAGACGTTAGAAATATGAAGAAATGGGCAAAGCTGAGTGGAATTGTGTCCGAGATGTATGCATTTGTGAGAAATGAAACTGGTGAAATTATTCAAAAAGTTCTACAGTACAAGTTTTTTGTGACATGATGGGAGATACATAAATAACAAGGACAGTATTGCTAGATAGGGACAAACATGAAATCCAAGCAGTATAAGTGGGTTTGTATTAATGTCGGTATCGCAAAATAAGATGACCATCGGGTGCAAATAACGTTCAGTGTTATTAACACGGTCGGGTGCAAATACCCACGTCCTAAATTAATATGAGAAGGAAAACAAGAAAATTAACCTGAAATAGGCTAGCATTGTTTTGGTAATTTTATCACTTCCTAAGACATAATTTGGACTATAAATCACATGTTTATCTTTGCATATACAATAATGGAGACTACAATATAATGGATTTAGCTTTTGTTTGACACCCTGATTCAAGGCAGTCAAAATAGACAGGAACATTCGCGAGCGTACAATAACAAAGCTGGCGATACGCCCGAATATTACATTCTTACCCAATATATTTTTTTGACGAAGTCATCGATCCTATACTATCACCTTTTAGGTTTGATCATTATTTAGAAGAGGGTGGCTCGCAGTGTTGTTAGAAATAATTTAGGTAAGAGTTGTGTTATCGGGCATATCACCTACCTCTGACCGGGTATATCCTAGTGTTTACAATACCCCTTTGAAAGGACATTAACCTAACCTAACAACCTTACCTAACCTATCCTAGTATTATGGGTGGGGGCTGCCACCCCCACACCCCTGCCCCCACACCCCCGCTGTTTGACATTCAACTTACGTGTTCACACGACGTACGCCCGGTAACACAACTCATTCCATAATTTATTGGAGACATTGCAGGTCTATGAAATTTCTATACAGTACAGTACTGTACTTATGTATAATCCGTTATTGGACAATCATTTTGATCACCTTTATGAAACCTGATATTGTCGGAAAAAACTAGATAATAATGATAATAGGCCTACTGTATGATAAACTTTTTTTCAATTGCAGAGCGCTGGAGATTGGCGTCCAATTGACCCCAACGAAGACTCACCAGGACCGGCAGGGACTACGAGGCGACACACTTGACCCAACTGCCTCAAGAAATTAAAGGTGATTATAAACGCTAACACTGAGTGAAGTGGATGGATGGAGTTGGGAGGTACACAGGTCTCCCTCGATTTACGATTGGGTTACGTTCCTGAAAACCCGATCTTAAATAGAAAATAATATAGCCACCCTAAAATTAATGGGGTAAATGGGGATGCGTTCTCGGACCAGCCAAAACCCAAACTTCGGATAGTGAGGGAGATCTGTATATGAGTGAGTGTGTTGGGTGGGAGGAGGAATTCTGGCTAACTGGTGGCAGAGATGGGCAAGAATGTAGTTACCGGGTGTACCGCCCGTCTGGTTTACACTACGCGGACGCTCACCATCATGTTCCTGTCTATTTTGACTGCCTTTAGATACAAGAATACATTACCCTAACCAAACAACGTAACCTAACCTAGTATTCTAGATTTATAAGTATTTATTTTATTATAAGTATTTATAGATTATTTATGTTGCCGGGACTTTTTGCACTGATATCGGTAACTAGACTGAAGGTAAAGTATGTTAGGCTGTTGAATTTTTACAAAGTGTAATTTTTGAAGCTGCCAGACCACAATTGCCCGTAAAAATTGCTCGAAAAACGGCTCGTGTGACTCCACCTTAAACATTTGACTATTATGATTTTAATTAACTTGCTCATGTAGTAATGTACACCCTATGTGGTGGATTATGTTCTTTTACTTATAAATTATTCTTTTGCTAAAGTATTGTTTCCACATAGCGATTTTGATAAGTTCTCGTGTCTTTTTACTGTGTTCGTCCAAGTTTTTGTTTGTTTATTTTGCAATTTTTACATTATAATACAGTATCATACTGTACTTCTTATGTAGGTCCTGTCCAGAACACCTTATCAAAGGTCTTCTCCAGGTCTACAAACACAAGATACAGATCCCTATCTGTAAGTATCTTAGATGATTAAACAATTTTATGCAGTTTCAAGAGGACCTTTTGAAGCTAACAGGGTACAAACTAACATAATACACCTTTTAAGTCTGACAGATTCTAGATAAACTGCCTAACAGCCTAAAATTATCTAATGATAGCAAGAATAAAGTTTGAAACGCATTCTCAAATACACAAAGGTTAAAAATGTCATTCAGTTTAGAAAACATCTCTTGTTAGCCATCCAAATGCCGTCATCCTCGAGGGGGTGGCCACAAATGGATCGCCTCCATGCATCTCTGGGGATGGATGTTGTTGTTGTTGTTTTTTTTTTCCCCCAAGCTGCCTGGCCGAACAGCCCCAAGGCCCCGAGCAAGGCCAAGGCCATAACCGACCGCCCCCACAAAACCCTCCCCGCCGACCACAATAAAGCCTGGGTGACCGAAGCCACTCCATGGCGGGGAGCTGAGGAGGGTGCGGAAACGCCCGGGAAACCAAAGCCCCACCCAGGGCCCTGTGCCCCTCAGCAATTATGAAGAGAAAGTTGAGGGGCAAAGGAAAGATGTGACGCTTTGGCTTCCAATCTTGGTAGATTAGGAGGTCAATCCACGCAAGAGACGCCGTCACTTGAGATCTAGAAAATATATAAGTAAAAGGAACAGTCAGAGTAAGCTATGGGTATGGCAGAGATCGCTCAGTTCTCAATCTGATAGACCAGCCCATCACCACATGACTAGAACCCAATCCTCTCAGCATCAGCTAGGAAAGGCCCTAGAAAGCCGCCTTTGGCGGGGGGATAGCTCCCCTATTTCAACCCTTTTCGGGGTTGGGCACCCGCCCTGGGGATGGATGTAGTTACCGGGTGTACCACTACCGACATAAAATATAACGAGAAAAAAACTTGCTCATGGAAAATTGATGGAAAAATCGCTCGTGTGACAGCGGCTTTACTCTACTAATCTTGGTGTTTTGTACACATTTTGTATACCGGTACTGTATCGATAGTGTAGGCACTGTTCAAAAGTCTCATGTGGTGTTTTTATCTTTCAGTTGGAGATGAAGTTACTGCCGCTACGATTTCTACCACCAATACCACTACCAACAACAACTACCACCATCACCCACATCACCAGTTAGTAAATTAAATAGTTAGTTGATTAGGTACTTAACCCGTACAGCCCCAGCGACGCGTCTGACGCGTCGGCGATGTATGTAACGCACAGCCCCAGCGACGCGTCTGACGCGTCACCCTAATTGCGCCGACCGTAACCTCAGGTGTAGCCACTCAAGAGGGCTCAGATTTGTATGGAAACTGTGTACGTATCCCACGCAACCGTGCCGATGGTTGAAAACTCTCAAAGTCCACGTGCGTGCGCGTGAGCGCGCAATAACCTGTTTTTTTGGGGTAATTGCCTTCAATTTTTTACTCTTGTAAAATACGTTTTCGGGGGCTCTGTAGGACCATTCTTTAAGCTTTTTGAGTGGTTTTTCGTGGTTTTGCCTTCATTCCTAACCCATTCGCTATTGTTTCTGGAATAAAACAGTTTTTTGAAAACCGGCCGGGTTCTGGTGAACAAACATTACAAAACTAGCCGGGGCTCCACGGGTTAACCCTCCAGCCCCGGCTATGTATTATATATATATTCCTCGAAACCCGGGTGTTTTGGCCGAAAAACGTCTAGGCTAGGCTACCGTATATTCGTTAATCAGACTGGTTCCCGCATTCCCGCGCATCCCCAAGCGTAGCTGTGTTATTTACCTGTAGAATGGCATTAAGTAGAGCTCTCTAAGTCAACTGGTTGAGCTGTGATGATGATTTCATTGGAGATAACTTTATGGCCAAAACAGCCACTTTACACCACTTTTCGATACTTAACAACAACATACAGGCACACACGAACAAGCGACGCTCTCCTTCTTGTGGCCGGAGATGCGGGGCGACGGTCCAGCCGGCTGTTGTTTACATGCGTCGGACCGACGCCTCGCACACGAAGCTCACAGGCTTTCAACCACTGGGCGTTCAAGAGACCATCCGGGTACCTGTTATATGCTTTTTTATGGGCGTTCAAGAGCCCTTCCGTGGTGAGAGGGTTAAGGGGAGATGGGCCCTTTTTTTTTTTGGTCTATTTATTCATTTATTACTTTATATCTTAGTTTTATTGCTAGACCTCCATCAAGATTAAAAGAACACCCACAAGATAGATTTGTACATTTTTCGGTAGAAATATGTACCGGCCAAAGGTCGATTCCTCCTAAAATTACAGGCTCGCTATCGCTCGTCAGAAAAAAATTGACACCTAAATGGCTCGAAAGGTCTTAAAATTGACAACTAAATGGGGCGAAAGGTGTTAAAATCGTCAAACTAATGAGCCGAAGGTCTTATAATCTCAAAACAAATGGGGCTTAACACGAGGGAGAAAGAGGACCAGAAAAATGACCCGCCTCCCCTTAACAGTAGTTAATGAACATTGGTAATGAAAATTATAAAATGTTCAGCGGTACAAAAGACCAAACTGTAAACCATCTTTGTATACCGGTATCTTTGTGTCATTTTATAGCTACTGTTTTATCTGAGCATACCGTATTTATAATTTGTCATATTATAGTTTAGTCTACAGGAAATTTAGCATGAAGGAGGGGAATGTAGTGTAGGGTGATAGGGCGGAAGACAGATTTAATTTGAGATAGCATAGATATTTGAAAAGATATGCAAGGTGATGAGCATATATATAAAGATCAAATTTAGACCTGTTAAGATAAGTTTATATACAAATAGTATCTGGTATAAATAAGCTAGGTGGACTAAGCTATAAGACAGTATGCCAAGAGTAAGATGGAGGGATGGAGTTATATATGAGTGTAGGTGGTGTTGGGTGGGTGGAGGGACGCCGGCTTACGAATGACAGAGGGACTTGGAGGCGATTCATCTGTGGCTTCCGGCAATAGATAAATAAATAGATAGAGAGAGAGAGAGAGAGAGAGGGGCAGGGCGGGGGTAATACATTCTTGTTAATTTAGGTGCTTATGTTCTGGGTGTGGTGTCCAGAGTTTGAATCCCGGGAGGACCATATGCTTTCATTAGTTTATTCAAGTACATTGGGGTTTGTAATTGATGATTAATGTTAAGAACGGGGTGTTACTTATTTGATATACTGTACTGTATTTGCTGCAAAGTATTCATATAAAATAAAGTGTTTTATTTGATGCTCATTAAGTTTGATGAGGATTTAGCTACCGTACTTTAATTACACATTGATTTTTATATCCACAAAAATCTGGTGTTTATCTTATATTGATATCAATATTTTTGTAGAGACTTAACAGATGGTTTACAGGTTCTGGTATGGTGATCTATAGGGAGAGATGTTGCCTTTTATATATTTACATTGACCATGTTGTATACCTATTCTTTAAGGTGTTCCATTGTTTTAATTCATGAATCACATAGTACTTGTGTAGAGGGATTTACCGATAAAATCTTGGATTCTGAGGAAATTTCTTTAGGTACATCAGAGTCATTATGCCACGAGTCGTGGCATAGTCAGTAGAGCGTCGGCTGCTGATCAAAAGGTCGGTGGATTGAGCCCGCACTGTCAAAATGTTATTGGTAGATGTCAAGCCCGGGCAACTTGACCTAGCGATTCGTGACATACGCCTAATGTACATGGCCACCCCATCTCGGGAATTACGCTGTCTGACAAAAAAAAAAACTTAGGGGTTTGAAGTAGCGTCTATGTTTTTAAACGTGGAAAATTTGCATTTGATCCCTTTGAGCTAGAAACTGTACTCCCCCACCAAAGGGCAAAGTCATGGAGGTCAGTGACTCGTCATCTCAGAGCTTAGTGTACGGCCCCAAGTTTTCTAATGCGGGTCTAATTTTCTCTACAATTTAAGTATTCATTATTCTTGTGGATTTCAGGAACTTAGAATATACCACACTGGATCTTATACTTATAGTAAAAAGGATGAAGTGAGATAATTCGCAGCCTGTTTATTGCTGGAGGTCCTTTTTAAACTGAATCAAATTGTCTAATAGTGACCGTAATAAATGAAAAAGACGTTGCCAGCACAGAAAGGGTTAAGACTCTTTTTCAATAACTGTGGTACAGTGGTTCATTACATTATATATCCTGAGATGTTCAAAGTTACCTCCCTATCCGAAGTTAGCCTATTTTACAGGTAACTAACCTAGATTTTTTTTTCTTTCTATGTGGATGAGGTAGACAAAAGGCAAAACTGGCTGTGACGAGTGCCTTCCCTAGATTTGAAAGAGTGATAGGGCCAAAATCAAGTATTGTTCGAGTCAAAATATCTGGACACACAAAGTTTGAAGTAATTTAAGTCATAGAATGAGGGAAAGATGGATGGTATACAACATGGTAACTAATGTATAATATAACAGGTGTAACTCTCCTTATGATAATCTCCCGCTGAACTTTCTACCATGTTTCATTTACCAACTGATTCAGTAACCAACCCAACACTTCTCCAAGATCAAGGTTGGTCAGTCAAGGTTAAGCCACAGTACCACTTTTAACAGTAAATTTTTCTCCGAGTCACAGTGTCCGAGACAATAATATCCTGTTAGTGAAGTATAGTGTCCAATGTTTTTTAAAGTTTGCCTGTCCAAAGTTAGGTTTGGCATCCTCTACCCAACCTTAGCTGTTTCTGTCTTGTCTCTTTTACTGTCCTACTTTTCTTTCTGGGGGCAGGGGGCTAGGAATCCTCCTTCCCTTGTAAAATTCTCCTACTCATCGAGACAGTAAAAGGGGCGAGGGAACGCATAAATAGTCCCGGACCCTAAGAATTTGGAACTTTGAAGGTTTCAGTTCGGGCTCTGTTTTGAGTCGGCCATGCCCAGCAATGGGTTATGTCCCTGAGTATATACATACATACATACCGTACATATACCTATACTGTATACTACTATTTTGATCTTTACTGGAGGAGAAATTTCAACACTTAGCAGCCAATTTCCTGACATATAATTGTAGAATACAGAGTATATATATATATTGCTTGATGGATTGATCCCCGAGGGGGTGACCACAAATGAATCGCCTTCATACTTGTTTGTCATCGTCAGCCACTTAAATAAGCTACAATTTTCCATTACCTGACCGTTCAACTCTCACCTCACATTCTGTGGCTTCATCCCTCTCACAATCTTATTTTGTTTACCACACTGACCTTCAGGTTCTATTTCTCACACACAAGCACCAAACATTTACCATACCCTGCAACTCCCTCTTATTGTCAGTCATCGAAATTGTATCAGTGCACCCGCCTTTCAACACAGTCCCAACCCTAGAATTGGCAAATTTTCTCAGTCTCTCCTTTACTCAACAAGTGAACTCTGGAACTCTCTCCCTCATCTTATGACTTAAACTGCTTTAAACTTTGTGTGTCCAGACATTTCGACCCCAACGTCCCTTGAATTTGGCCCTGTCACTCTTTCGGCTTTGGGGGAGACACTTGTTACAGGCAACCTGCCTTTTGTCTCCTTCATTACACATAGGAAAATAAAAAAACAAAAATCATCAACAAACAGTAGCACAGGCAACTTCCCTTCATTCCCTTCCCGTACCAGGAGTACTCCACCACCCACTGCTCTTCCTTGTATTTCTGTCATGCCTCCATTCCTATATGTACGATAGCGCTAATAAGTCATGTCTCAGCGTTCATTACGTTTGGCTAGCTCTATGCTGTATTAATTATCTGTCAAATGTTGAATAGGGTGCATTTCTGTAGGAACATGTTTGTATATCTCACTCTAAATGAATACCGTAAATCAATTTTAAATATTACTGATACCAATTATTGATCAAAACATACTTGATACTGAGACATCACTTATTAGGCCCACTGTACTGAACAACCACAGGGACATTATCGTAATAAATACTTCAACTCAGTATATTTTCTCTGATATCTTGTTGCGGACACCAGACTCGGACACAAATTCACTGTTAAATTTGTGTATGTGATTTGATCTTGAGAATCCTTGGAAATATTACCTTATGCACAAGACAGGCAGGATGTGTAACACCTTCGGTACGATGCCATTGTTTTATTTTATTCTGGCTAAAACTAGACACTTTTTTCAACTTAGGAAGGACCTTTAGATGTTAGAGGGACAGGCTGAGTAATATGGCTTTTTCTTCACTGTGTTGGTGGTGTAATGGTTTAGATGCTTATGTTCTGGGCGTGGTGTCCCGAGTTGGAATCCCGGGAGGACCATATGCTTTCATTAGTTTATTCAAGTGCATTGGGGTTTGTAATTGATGATTAATGTTAAGAACGGGGTGTTACTTAATACATTAAATTAACATAATAAGGATATGTGGGGTTAAACTGAAAGATGTATGTATGTACAGTATGTACTGTATATTCTCAGGCACATACCCCATTGCTGGGGGTGGCCGACTTGAGACAGAGCCCGAACAGAAACCTTTAAAGTTCCAATTCTTAGGGCCCGGGACCACTTTCGTGTTCCCTCGTCCCTTTCTCTGTTTTATTGAGTAGGAGAATTTTAGAAACTGAAAGATATGGAGCTGAGGAGGCAGTGAGGTATTAAGAGTATCGGTGAAGAGATGCACAAGCAGGCAGAGAGATGTATGTCAGTGAACGTAGAGGGAATAGCATGGAGGGGTAGACCTAGAAAGACGCGGGATCAGGTTCTACGATCCAATGCAAAAACTTAACAAGTGAGGCAGCCCAGAAGAGAGCTACCTGGCATTCCTCCATTAGGATGTGAAACTGAAACTGTGCCACTTATAGATCACTCAGTCTAAGGGGAGATGGGCTGTTTTTCTGGTTCCCCTCTCCCTCATGTTTAGCCCCATTGCTTTTGAGATTTTAAGACGTTCGGCCTATTAGTTTGGCTATTTTAAGAACTTTCGCGCCATTTCTGTCCATTTTAAGACCTTTTGTGCCACTTAGGTGTCGATTTCTTCCTGGCTAGCAATGGCGAGCCTGTAATTTAAGAGGAACCAAAAAATTTCTACCGAAAAATGTACAAATTTATCTTGAAAGGGGGTCTAGGGGGTGTAATTTTAAGCTTGATGGAGGTCTAGGGAACAAACTAAAAACCTCCCCTTAAAGTATACATGTAGTGGGATTGGCTGAGGCTAGGGTAGAAAGAGAAGTGTATCTACAGTATAGAGTATGTTGAGATTAATTCTGCTACTTGGGGATGGTGCAGAGACTAGCTAGCTCTTCACGATGATCTGTTTTGCTTAGCTGGCAGGAGCTTGTCATGTGGAGAGAATAGGCTGAATAATTTTACCTACGAATAGCCAGAATATAGCCAAATGTCCTTCCTAAGCTGAATAAAATGACCTACCTATAGCCAGAATAAAAGCCAATGTTATACTGAAGGTGTTGATTATAGTGTATTCATTTTATATAGGCCAAAAATCATGACCCAAATCCTCTGTAACACAAAAGGGGCTAGAGCAAATGGGGACCTGAATGATGCAATGTCCTTTTGGTCGAGAATTTTTTTTGTTACCGAAAAATGTACAAATTTATCTCCAAGGGGTATTTTTTGTAAGCTTCAGAGCGGAATTGCAGTGTGAGTGTCCTAGGTTCGAGTCCTTGGAGTGCCACATGTATTTGTTGATTTCATTAGTTGAGTTTAGAAGTGAAGTTGGTTGGTGAAAATTTGTTAATAATATGTCTATTCCTTCATCAAGCTAAATCGAGATAAATTTGTAAATTTTTCAATATAAAAGTGGCATTTAGGAAATTGCATTACTCAGGTCCTCAAATGGGCTAGAATATTCGCTTGATTATAGTCTGTTTCATTTCATCTGACGGTAAATTGCAAAGTTCCCATCAACATTTCTCAGTTACTTTGAAGATTTTATAGTGAAATATGGTGCTGATTATATAAACTCTTAGTGTGCGGAATTTCGGTGCGAGTATCCTAGGTTCGAGTCCATGGAGTACCACATGTATTCATTACTTTCAATGATTTAATTAGTTAAAATTAATTGGTGAGTTGGTGAAAACAAATATGAATTTAATATGATGCAGAGACATGGGGGTTTCATATTTTTCCATTAGTAACGAGAAATCCGCTGCGAAGGGATTCAATTTATCGTCAGATGAAATGAAACGGAGTATAATCGATTTTGAGTTATAGAATTTAGTGGTTCAAGATTTTTGGCCCGATTGTAATGGATAGACTATAGTGTTCTTGTATGAGGTAATATGAGGATTCATAAGGCAGTGTGACAGGGCAAGTTTATTTAGTGTTTTTTATATACAGTACAGTAGGGTCCCGTATAAAACGAGTATATGGTCGATAAACGAGGGCGTTTTATGCGATTTAGTTTTATGTGAACACAGCATTTTGGTGGCCCAATATCGTCAATGTTCACTGTAAACGTAAATTTTCGTTCAAAACGTATGATATTTCGTACGTTTTGTACGATATTTCGGCGCTCTATATGAAAACTCCTCGGATTTGCCCCACTTTGGCGGCGGACTCGTTTTATGTGATCACATTCGTTCTGATCGAAAATTAAATATTAATATTTTAGCTCGGTCGTTTTAATCGAGACTCGTTTTATGCGAACACGTTTTATGCGGGACCCTACTGTATATCTATTATCGATTCTGGCTGTCAAAGTGTTTACGGATTTTTGCTCTCATGATCAGATTCATAAATAATTATCATACTTTTCAACTGATTTTACTTTCTTACCAGATTTATATAAAATCATAATTTTCACTTGATTTGCTTGCATTACTAGATTTATATATAATTTATCATCAACTCCAGATATTAAAGATAAATTACTAGAGTAAATTGATCGACCTTTTTTGTATACGGTAATTTGGAATTTAAATTATCATCAACTTCAGATACTAAATTAATAGAGTAAATGAATTGACCTTTGTGATAGAATTTGGAATTAAAATGATCATCAACTCCAGATAATAAGTTAATACTAGAGTAAATTAATCTACCTTTATGATTAAATGTGGAATTAAAATTATCAACTCAAGATAATAAGATTCATATTAGAGTAAGTTAATCAACCTTTCTGAGTGAATTTGAAATTAATATTATCAGACTAAGTTAATACTAGAGTAAATTAATCGACCTTTGTGATTGAATTTGTAATTATTTTTATCCAAGAATGACATGTCAGAATCGGTTATAGCTTAGTATAAAAACACTTTAACCCCTTACTGTACCGGTGACGTATTTAACCCCTTACTGTACCGGTGACGTATTTAACCCCTTACTGTACCGGTGACGTATTTAACCCCTTACTGTACCGGTGACGTATTTAACCCCTTACTGTACCGGTGACGTATTTAACCCCTTACTGTACCGGTGACGTATTTAACCCCTTACTGTACCGGTGACATATTTAACCCCTTACTGTACCGGTGACGTATTTAACCCCTTACTGTACCGGTGATGTATTTAACCCCTTACTGTACCGGTGACGTATTTTTAGTTTTATTCTTGCTACTTTTAGACGATTTTGTGTAGCTTAGGAAGGATATATGGGTAGCTAAGAGGAGTAATTGAGATAGTCTATAGCTTTGAAGGATATGTGATAGCTAAAAGGATTAATTGAGATAGTCTATAGCTTTTTAATGGGTAGATGTCATTCCTAAGCTGAACAGAATCTTCTAATAGTAGCCAAAATAAGCGGCTCCTTTTAGACTATTTTATGTAGCTTAGGAAGGATCTGTGGGTAGTTAAAAGGATTAATTGAGATAGTCGGTAGACGTCCTTAAGCTGAACAGAATTGTCTAATAGTAGCCATAATAAGCGGCTTCCTTTAATCGATTTTGTGTAGCTTAGGAAGGATGTATGGGTAGGTAAAAGGATTAATTAAGATAGTCTATAGCTTTTTTAATGGGTAGATATCCTTCCTAAGCTGAACAAAATCGTCTAATAAGTAGCAAGAATAAAATAAAAAATACGTCGGCGGTACAGAATGGCCATGTTACACTGCTTTTTCTGACCATGATCTTAGGCCGGTATCACATGAGAGCTTTTTCCATCAACATTTATCTTCAACACTGGTCTGGCAGCTTATGAGGTCAACATTTAATATATTTCGGTTACCTACATTCAAGTTTATGATACCAGTGCAAAAATACTCCAGAAATGTTGATTATAAAAGCTCTCGTGTCATACCGTCTTTAGGAGGACTGGGCCTGTATTCATAACATAAGAACTATTTCTATAATTTGTCCTGATCAAAGGAAGTTGGAGCTGTATAGACATTATTATCAGATGGAATACGAATGTAGTGCATAGATACACAAAATTAATTTAGCAACCAAGATTTTGTTTAGTGTTGGATTTTCGATAGTTTTTAAATGAGTTAGTTATATTAATTTGAACAGTAACTTTTTTGTATTTTAACTAGCATAATGTTTGTAATTCTGTTAAATATCGACGTACAGTATATAACTCAAACTTCCTTATAGATCAAAACTCACAAGTGATGTTCAGGACAAATTATAGGAATAGTTCTAAGTTTATGAATATTGGTCCCTGAAGTGTTGGGTTGGTGACTAAATTAGACTACTGTTTATGTAAGACCACATTAACTTATATACTTTAGAGGGTCCTTTAAAAAAAAATTGGGCATAGGTCCTTTGTTAAATGGTAGCTTTGTTTATTTTTTTTTACTTCAAAGAGCGTCCCTTAACCCAGTGAGACCCAGCGTCGCACGTGTTGCGTCGGCAGTGTTTGATCACCAACTCCCAGCGACGCATCACGTGCGTCCGACATATAAAAAACACTTACGTGGCTCGTAAGGTAGGAAATGGCGGGAGAATAGGAGGGGGAGGTACCGTAGTGTGTGTGGGAGCCGGGCCAGTAGGTGTGAGCGGGCCGAGACAGCCGCGCGGCTGGTGGTGGTGGGCTTAGTGGGGATACTTTACACCATTAGTTCACCGCCACTTTGAACCTTCATTACTCCGGTCGTATGGGAGCTAGAGGCTTGAGATTTATGTGAGACACTCCTTAGGATGTATGCCGTACAATGCCATACTCAGTTTTTACCCCAGTGCTCCCGGGCGGGTGGTCATGCGGGGGAGACGAACTATTGAAACCCCCCCCCCCCCAAATGACCGAAATGAGTTTTTTTTTATTTTTGTCTTCATTTCTCACAATTCTCTTCCATTTTGGCTCAACAAATTTTTTTGAGGCTCCCCCCCCCCCAAAAAAAAAAATGTCCGAGGTGATTTTTTTTTTTTTTTCATTTCTCATCCTTGTCTTCCATTTTAGCAAACAAAAAATAGAAGTGAAAATGGCTTGGGACTGGGGTGAACAAAATATAACTAGCCGGGGCTCAACGGGTTAAACAACCACATTATAAAAATAAATCCCAATGCATAATTATTTTGACCAGTTCTTAAAAATTGTATATGTATAAAAAGGTAATAAAAACTTTGAAAAATCATGGCAATTTTCTTTATTTATACTTCAAAGAGCGTCCCACAACCACATACATATCTAATTTTTTTTTTTTTTATTAAAAAAAACAAAAAAATTCAAAGGTTGAGAACGAGGGGTTCCTTTTATCTTATGTTGAAGATAAAGACTTAAAAACATTAGATCAGATTATAGGGGTAGAGCACAGGCTCCACCCAGGGACGGTCTCGTAAAGTACAGGGCGAAGTAGAAGTCCTCGGCGATGGATGATGGCAGCCGTAGAACTTCCTCGTAGGGTGGAGGAGGGCAGGGGAGGTCTCTGAGGGCAATGGTAGTTGAGAACTTCATTTGAGGGTCCTGGAGTCTCAGGGGAGGTCTCAGAGGGCAGGGATTGTCGAGGACTTCATTGGAGGAGAGGTCTCAGGGCAGTGGTTGTTTAGGACTTCATTTCAGGAGAGATCTCAGAGGGCAGTGGCTTTTGAGGATTTCATTGCAGGGGAAGTCTCAGAGGGGTGTGGTTAAACAGTTTGGATGGCGGACTGTGGTCGTTGCAAGTGAGTGGGCAGCGTCCAGAGTTCTTATTTGGGAGTCCGGAGATGTTGCGTCTGCACCCCACTGGAAAGGTCGCTCTATTTCAGGAATTTACTTGTGGTTGTGGAAGACTTCATTGTAGGTGAGGTCTCAAGAGGGCAGTGGTTAAACAGTTTGATTGGAAGACGGTGGTCGTTGAAAGTTTGCAGGGGAGTGAGCAGCGTCAACAGTGCTTTTTGGGGAGTCTGCAAGTGATTCAGGAATTTTCTTGGTGGTCGTGCATCATTAATTTTAGTCAACAGGATTTTTCAAGTTGAGCTTCCAGGCAACAAAGAGATGTTGGTAGTTTTGCTAGAAATGCCTTTGTATTCTTTGAGCGCATTTAAGTTGGTTCTGGTGAATATCTGCAGTCCATTTTGCTCGCCCTCAATCTGTCTTGTTCGGTCTGTCTTGCTCTCGCCCGTAATCGGTCTGTCTTGCTCTCGCCCGTAATCGGTCTGTCTTGCTCTCGCCCGTAATCGGTTTGTCTTGCTCTCGCCTGTAATCGGTCAGTTTTGCTTGCTCTCTTCTCGCCCTCTATCAGTTTTGCTTGCTCTCGCCCTCGATCAGTTTTGCTTGCTCGGTCTCGCCCTCGATCAGTTTTGCTTGCTCGGTCTCGCCCTCGATCGGTTTTGCTTGCTCGGTCTCGCCCTCGATCGATTTTGCTTGCTCGGTCTCGCCCTCGATCGGTTTTGCTTGCTCGGTCTCGCCCTCGATCGGTTTTGCTTGCTCGGTCTCGCCCTCGATCGGTTTTGCTTGCTCGGTCTCGCCCTCGATCGGTTTTGCTTGCTCGGTCTCGCCCTCGATCGGTTTTGCTTGCTCGGTCTCGCCCTCGATCGGTTTTGCTTGCTCGGTCTTGCCCTCTATCGGTTTTGCTTGCTCGGTCTCGCCATCGGTTTTGCTTGCTCGGTCTCGCCCTCTATCGGTTTTGCTTGCTCGGTCTCTCCCTCTATCGGTTTTGCTTGCTCGGTCTCTCCCTCTATCGGTTTTGCTTGCTCGGTCTCTCCCTCGATCGGTCTTCCATCCAAGTCGGCTTCCCATCTTCTATTATGACGCCAACCAGGATAGTGTCTCAGTGGTATTTGGCTATCAGCCCGAGAACACTGCAGCCTATTTTGGGGTTCCTCTCGTTGGCTTCAATTCTTCCGTCAAAGCACTCCTGACCATCAGCCCTTGTGAGAAGGTTTGGTTCCCTCATCCTCGTCTCTATCATTGCCTCGCTTTGTCAGTCTGCTGGGAGTTATTGGTTGGTGGTTGTTGTGGTTGGTTTGTTAGTTGGTGGTGGTTCTGAGTTGTTGTTGTTCCCTCACCTCTCCATCGAGTTCCGCGAGTCTTGCTGTCCTAGTGCGGTCCCTATTCCTCAAGTCCCGTGGTAATGCAGTCCCGTATTGACCCTCAGATTTCAGCCCTCCACAAGTCAGGGTATATGATGAATTCTTCAACAAGTCAGGGTGTATGATGCATGCTGAATTCTTCAACCAATGTAGTCTTCTATGTTCATCACCCCAAGAACAAATCTGTAAAGAAAAGAACAAATATTTAGCTACTATTTTCTGTAACTGTCCAAGGCTTTTAACTTCATTCCCGCTATTAGATTATTTTATTAATTTTAAAAATTGAACCTCCAGCAATAGACAGGCTTCGAACGATCTCTCAACCATTTGTACTACCACAGATCCTTCTTAAACTGCACAAAATCATCTAAATACAGTATAACTAGACTATTAAAAAGACGTCACCGGTACCGAAGGGATTAATAGACCTATCAATACTTTTCAAATCTGTTATTCAACCTTTAACTCTGTTGGTGGTGTAATGGTTTAGAGGCTTATGTTCTGGGTGTGGTGTCCCGAGTTCGAATCCCGGGAGGACCATATTCTTTCATTAGTTTATTAAAGTTCATTGGAGTTTGTAATTGATGATTTAATGTTAACAATGAGTTACTTAATTAAATTTTTCATAAAATAGGAAACTAATAAATTTTAGTTTATAATTCCTAATTAACTTTTATATGGTAGAGTAATAGGGAGGCTGACCCTTCCTCTTGAGCCCAGACATCAAAATTTCGAATTATTGTGTTTTTGTTCTATAATGCTTCTTTCAACATAGGAGAATAGCATAGGAAGGAACAAAAAAACAACAACAACAACAACAACAAAAAAACATATCTCATCCATAACCCCCCGGGCCGGGGGTTCGACCTCGACCCCCGAATTTTTTTTTGTTTTTCTTTCAGCCACCCAATTTTTTGTTTTGGTGTCTGTAGTCTAAAAGGCTGCTGTAAGCAATATAAATGATCATATGAGGGCATAAACACCCATATGATATCCCTAGGGCCCCCTTGGGGGGCCCCAAAATCATGGATTTTGGTAAAAATTATCTTCATAAAATCAGTGAGGCCTACCCCTGACGAATTTTTTTTTTAGTTTGCCATAAATCTCTATCTTCTATGTGCGCACTATGGTAGAAAACGGAGGGTAAGGAGGACTAACTATTTTATCTGCCCCAAAAATAATTTTGAGTGATTAAAATCTATGAATTTGTGTAGTTTGCTATCATTTTTTTGCACTTACGAGTGCCACTATATTTTTATGTATGGCTCAAATGCATTCCCCTTCTAAATAGAGTACATAGGGGTACATAGGAATGCCTGTAAGTTTAGATAAATGCCGTTTTGCCGAAAATTTCTGAGTTTTGACCATTTTGGTGTCAAATCAGCTGTAACCAAAAATAATAATGTAATATATTTTTTCAGCACTTTCTATTATTC
This sequence comes from Paralithodes platypus, assembly GCA_032716605.1. NCBI lineage: Eukaryota > Metazoa > Arthropoda > Malacostraca > Decapoda > Lithodidae > Paralithodes > Paralithodes platypus. Next base: position 15,090,262 of record CM064519.1, on the reverse strand, counting down.
AATAGGGGTATATTTAAACGCTACGTTGTAGGGGATGCTTGTACGCTATGCCATGCAAAAATTGCGGTAAATTTGAACAATTTTGAGTGACTAGATGATTTTACGAAAGTGCAATGAATTTTGCGCTCGCGCGCGCACATAGAGATCTGATTTTTTCAGCGAGTTTTAGTATGACCATATATAATAAGATGGTATAATGCCAGAAACACAATCTCTTATACAGGCTGACTTGGGGGTGTAAGGGACAGCCTCCCCTTTTAACCCTTGTCTAGCGGGGTGTTTTGGGCTCATTTGGGCATATTCAGGCCCTCCTGCATGATAAATCAAGCATCTGCATGAAAACAAAAATATATATTTAGCAAAAAACTAGGCACTAAAAGCTTCAAAATGAGACCAGAACGACCTACGTAGCACTCGTGGTTCTCTTGCAGTGATGCCACGAACATGGGAGTTTAGTATATATCGGTATATTTTTCCCAGCTATGCTCACTACTGGCTACACTGCCGGCCTCTCGAGAACACAGGGAACATGAGTTAATGGGCGGCGGTAAGCCCTGGGAGTCGGCTGTCTGGCCCGCTGCTCTCCCGGCCATTTGCACTCGATTTTAACCCTTTAAAAGCCTTAATAATGCTCCTAACTTGCTGCAAATTGGTGCACGAAAAGTCGAGCGCCGCCAATAAGGGGTTAAACCACAGAACAAATTAGAGTCAAACCAACTTCAATTAACCTGACAAGCGCGAAATAGACCTAGGGGCTAGGGTAGTTATTTGTGCATTTCTAGCCTTGGATTCTGACAGAATTCGTTATATTTACAATATAGAGCATTATTTGTTTTCGGTATGCTTTTATTTTACATATATGATGTATATATGAACCTTCAAGAGTGCTAAAATAAGTGGGAAAAGCATTTGGGTGGTGAAAAACAAAGATATTGGCCACCCGGTCATAATCTCAGGCGAGAGAGAGCCACAGGCAACCCTCCTCTCTCGCTGTCTGTGAGGTAACTGAGACGAGCGGGGCGGTGTGGGCCGGTGTCTGGGTGTTACATAACGATCTTTTCTGCAACCCACTTGTGCTACATTATCGCGGGAGAGAAAAATAACCGATAAATGATGATAATAAGAGGAAAAATAGGTGATAATTGAGGAGGGGAGGGAGGGGGGAATAAGGTGGGGAAGGAGGGGAGGGGGGTGGGTGAGATTTACATGGATGAGTACTGGAGGGGAATTATCTCACCTAGAGACAAATTCCTTTGTTTTGATAGGCCCTTTTTTTTTTGGAAGGCTTTTTTTATGGTCTTGCTTCCGTGAGGCCTATCGCGTTCCCTATAGGAAGCCTTCCGTGAGGCCTATCGCGCTTGCCGGGTTAAATTTCCTCTATGGTTAGTGCACTGAATTTCTGTGAGTATCCTAGGTTCAAATCCTTGGAGTACCACATGTAATCATTAGTTTCATAAATTTCATTAACCCGGGAACTGCGGGAAGACTCTTAAGAGTTCCCCCGGCGGACTGCGAGAAGACTCTTAAGAGTCAGAGATTTTTTTTTTTTTTTTTTAAACATCGAAAAAAAAAAAAAAAATGTGCCCTTGGGCCATGCAAAATATCAGTCCTCTACCTCCCCTCCTTCCCCACTTTCCTCCCCTCCTTCAGTTATCACCTATTTTCCGTGTTATTCCCTTATTCTGAGGTATATTTTCGTGCTAACATTAGCGAGTTGCAAGCAGGGCATTGTCATCACTGTTAGCAAGCGAGTGCAAGAGAGAGAGAGAGTATCGATCGACTGTGTCTCAGTGGCCTTGGGGGAAATTGGCGGGAAAGGAAGTTGCCTCACCCATACATTATGTAACTCGCGGCCTGTATCTCCGATTTTGACCATCCAAACGCTGTTTTCACTCGTTTTCACTCGTTTTATTGTTGTAACAGGTTAATACCTTTATAATCAACCTATAATAGGCGCATATGGATAAGTATTAATGCTATTTATGGTAAAATGAATATTTTAGTGATGGAAACAGCTCAAATACATGCACACAGGCAGAGGTGTCTAATTACCCCCATGCGCACTTAAGAGGTTAATTACTGTAGGTAGATTTGAAAGTTAATTGGTGATAATGAACCAAATCAATTTTAGCATATAATTCCGTATTAACCCTTTTGTATGTACCGACGACTATTCTGGATACTATTAGACTTTTATTCAGTTTAGGAACGACCTCTAACCATTAACCCTTAAAGAGCAGCGCTCGACTTAAGTCGTGCACCAATTTGCAGCAAGTTAGGAGCATTATTTAGGCTTTTAACGGGTTAAAATAGAGTACAAATGGCCGGAAGTGCAGCAGGCCACACGTCCGACACCCAGGGCTTACCGCCACCCACCGACTCACGCTCCCTGTGTTCTCGAGAGGCCGGCAGTGTAGCCAGTAGTGAGCATAGCTGGGAAAAATATACCGCTATATGCTAAACTCCCATGTTGGTGGCACCACTGCATGAGAACCACGAGTGCTACGTAGCTCGTTCTGGTCTCATTTTGAAGACTTTAGCGCCTAGTTTTTTGCTGAATAAATTTCTTTTCATGCAGATACTTGATTGATCATTCAGGAGGGCCTGAATATGCCCAAAATAGCCCAAAACACCCCGCTAGACAAGGGTTAAACAGCTACTAATTATCTATTAATCCTTTTAGCTACCATAGATCCTTTTTAAGCTGCACACAATCTTTTAAATATAGCTAGAATATAATTAAATAGACTTCGCCGGTATAGAAGGAGTTAAGGCTATTAATTGGGAGGTTTGACGTACCTCCCAACCTACCAAATAGGAAAACCTACTATTTGGTAGTAGTCTTGGAAAATCCAACGTACAAGGCTATTAACCTAATTGCAATGACGACTTGTCTATTTTGACTGCTATGTCGTCATTCCAACCGCGGTTAAAAAGAAAACGTCTAGAGTCTACTCCTTATCTTGCTCTAGGAGACGTTGTACATTAACCAAAACTACCACCGAAGGTGAAAAAAGCATAGAAGAGAAGAAAAAGGGGTTTACCTTAGTTACCGCTTAAGGCCCATCCCGTGTTCCGTCATGTGCAGATCCCTGTCGAACGTGCGCATGAGCGACCCTCTCTTGTCATCACATCTCACGTCAGCAGAAGAACGCGGATGGGCAGGGGTCCGGCGTGAGGGAGGGTATTATGTACGTTGGATTTTCCAAGACTACTACCAAATAGTAGGTTTTCCTATTTGGTAGGTTGGGAGGTACGTCAAACCTCCCAATTTGTTAGTAGTCTTGGCAAATCCAACGTCAAGGCTGCATAACAAATAGGAGGAGGACATCCAAGCCCAACCTACCAAAAAAAACAATGCATAAAACAAAATTACGAATGACAAAGACACAATTTAAACAAGAGAGTTTAATAAAAGAGTGAAAAACTGAGGAGTAGCTAAAAAGAACAGTTTTAACACATGCCCGTCATTTATAGTAATGCAAAAACATAGACTTGTCAGAAACCAAAAAGGTACTGTACCCAAAATCCCTTTTCTTCAAAAACCAACAAAAACACTGAACACAAGAACAAAACACAATTTTCAATGTGGCAAAAACACTTATGTACTGGAACAATACATAATCCCAAACTTGCAATCCAGTGTTGCAAACCCGTACACCCCCCCCCCTTGGTCAAATAAAACAAAGGAAAAGAACGAGGGACAAGGGGGGAAGACCAGGGATCTTCGCCAGAGCACCAGGAAACACGACCCCCGAGAGCAATCACCGGCCGAGGGGGTCGAACACTGGACACGGAGAGGTAGGAGGAGAGGAAGGAATTGATAGAAGACCCACAAAACCGCTGAGGCGATGGCAGGTAAGGATCGACGTGGCAGGAACCGGAAGGAGGCAGCAAAGGATCTGACATCGTGCGCAGAACCCCTACAAACAGGGTGACGGGCACGAACGGTCCGACAAACGTGGCGGCCCATCCGCACCGGCGAGAGCCTCCCACCTGTCCGAGGAGACACCCACACAGCAGTACCCGAAGGCGGCGCCACAGACGCAACAGAGGAGTGCAAGGCTGACACCGGGCACAACACATGGCGAGGATGCCCACGCCGTAAAGCCTGGACGGCGAAAGGCTGGAAAGCGGGGGCCTCCCTCCCATGCGTGGTAACAAAAGGAGGGGAGGAGGCGAACGAGACGCCATGCAAGGACGGGGAGAATCGCACGCAGTCCCGGGGCCGTGACAACGCCGCTAGTGCAGACACCCGAACCCCAGTGGCCAGAGCGACAAGGAAGAGTGGACGCCCGAGCAATGGAACCGGCGTAGCGGCCCTTGTATACGTGGGTGAAGCCAGAAGGACCAGAGCCCGCCCCAGATCCCACTGCGGAGGGACCTGGCGCGGAGGCGGTCGAACCCGGAAGGCAGCCGTCAGGAAGGAATCCAGCTCCTGTGGCGGAACGACCAACCCAGCGACGGACCCAAAGACCCCCCGGACGGCAGACAAGTGGGTACGTATAGCGTCGATTTGAAAGCGACGTGTACGGAAGAGGTGAAACAAGGAGCGTAGGACGAGGGAAGGAGAGCCAACCGGCAGGCGAGTGGCCTGTAGCCACCTAGTAAAAGACCTCCAGCGGGACCCGTAAGTCCCCCAAGGAGAAGACGGCCAGGAACGCTGCAGGAAGCCAGTCAGGGCCCGGCCGGGGACCGGGAGCCACCGGGCCTCATGAACAAGCACGATGCGAAGGCCAACGAGGTCCGCAGGTCCCTAACCTAGCCCAAGCGGAAGCCGGAGACAGGTAGAGGGACCGGACTCGGGCACCACCGCGGCAACCGGGCGGACCAAGCCTGTGCCGGCCACAGAGGCGCGAGGAGCCAGACGCAGCCGTGGTACAGCCGCAGCTTCGCGAGGACTGGGCACATCAACAGCGCGTCTGGTGGCGGAAAGATGTATATCGACCGCCACCTGTACCAGGCTACCAGAAAAGCGTCCGGACCCCCCCCGGAGCGCGAGGCCGGAGGGAGAGGTCCAGAGGCAACTGGCGCGGCACCCCCGATGCGAACAAGGCGACCTCTGGAACACCTCAGGAAGCCGCGAGGTCGGCGAACACAGTCCGTTTCATCGCCCATTTTAGAAGAACGCCCTGCCCTCTCGACTGGGCGGCCGCCCACAGGGTGGCAGGCCCGGGCAGGGAGGAGGCAAGCAAGGAGAAGGGGTGTAGGTCCGCGAGGAAGAACAACTCCACCGAGACCCCCAATAGAGTCAACGACCTGGAGGACCCCCGCATAAGGAAACAGGGGACAGCTTGTCTGAGTGTCCAACCCTAAGGCCACTGACTTACCCCGAAGGGCCAGCGCGTGGTCCCGCAGGAAGAACAAAGGAACCAACAGTCCGAGGGCATAGACGGGTAAGTGGAGGGAGACCCACCCATCGGCCGGGAAGCGGACGTCCCAGGTTCGATCGGGAACCTCACCCAACCTCGCTCGACGTATCTGTGGCTACCCAGACCGTCGGCGGGGGGGCGGTCCAGGGCACAGCCACAGAGAGCGAGCCCCGAGCAACCCAGCGACCGAAGTGTCTGCGAACGGTACGCGGGAGCGGCAGGAGCCGATCCATAGGGGCAACGGAAACACCGCGGTGCCCATGAGGAGGAGGCGGCGTAGCCAGAGGCTCCCTAAGGGAAGGGGCAGAGCGGCCCAATGCAGCGAACCCACGAACGAGTCCCAGAGCCACCCCGAGAGGGAGACCGAGTGCAACACGGCGAAGACCTTCCACCGAAGGTGCATGCGAGACCGACCCATGGCACGACACGCGACGGGGTCAAGCGTGACTTGGGAACATCGAAGGGGAACCCTAACCGTGCGACGGTGCGAACGACTGTGAGGGCGTCGCCAATGCACAGTCCTAGGGCGTCGGAAACTACCAACCAATCGGCCAAGGAAAACAGGATCTGGAGCCCGCTCCTGAGGAGAGGACCCAGAGCCTGCCCCACCAGTGCGGAGAAGATCTGCGGCGCGATGTGGAGACCGAAGGGAAGGCCGTCGAACAGGAACACACGATCGGAAGTCCGAACGGCCAAGAATCGCTGGAAGCGAGGATGGAGAGGAACGAGCCAAGACGCATCCTGGAGGGCCAGCGACACTACCCACGACAGAGGGCACAGGGCCAGGCGTACCCGGGGTACCGGCAGCATCCGAAACCGTGTGTGCACGATGTGCCCGTTGAGGGCCGACAGATCCACCACCGGTCGCATCGCGTCGCAGTTCGGCGACGGTACCAGAAAGACACGGGAGAGGAAAACCGGGTGACCGGCGGTCAACTCCCTCGACGCTACCCAGCTCGGGCATGGAAGTGAACACGTGGGCCACCTCTGAAGAGATGGGCCGGCGTCGGTGACAAGAGCGGAGTGGGGGTCTGGACGACCACCTCCAGGTGAGACCCTTCCGCGCAACCCGCCGCCCCCAACGTCCCTCGCAGCTACCGAAGGGCGCAAGGGCGAAAACAACCCAAGGGAGCACCCGAGAGGAGGGGAGTGACCCGGTCGGCCAGGCGAGAAGGAGAACAAGGAGGCCGACCCAGAGAACTACACATTGTGTTGACGTGGAGGAACCCCCGGTACGGGCCGTGCGGGCATGAGCGCCACGTTGACCTCCTCTACCCCCCCCCCCCCCCCAACCTCGTCGAAAAGGGCGGGCCACCCCAACCCCAGGCCGGCGCGGGGCTGACCCCGTCGAAGGGCGGCTGGAAGTGGAAGGCCGGCCAGCCCCGACACGGCGGGGATGAAAGGGGCAAGAACAGAAGTGCGAGGCGGAACCGACGCACTGGCCTGCAACGTCCCAGTCCTGCGCCCGTGCAAGGCGGCAGCACTTGCAGCAGCACCCCGAAGAGGACCGGCAGAAGGACGGGACTGAGAATACCCTGCGCGCGACACAGCGTGTCGGTGCGTGACGTAAGCAGGGTCCGCAACGACACAGCGCGTCGGCGCGTGGCGGAAGCAGGGGCCGCCGACAGAGAGGCGTAGCATTCCCAAGCATCCTGCTTAAAAAACCCGACGTATATAGCGCAGAGTACAACAAACCCTGACGAATATCCAAGGGGGCCGGCCGGCAGAACGAGGACCGTACCGTCGGGCGTTGCCGAGTTGCCGCGCACAAAACCGCCTGCAGCTCGGGAACCAAAGACACCGAGAGCCGAAGGTGGACCCGCTGAACGCGGTCCAAACCCTCGCGAAGATCGCCTGGCGCAGACGCCTCGAAAAGCCGCAGGTGGTGAACAGACGTCTGGAGGGAACCTAAAGACAAGACAATAAGTCCGTCACCCTCTGTCGCAAGGGAAAAACCTTGGCGACAGAGGGCTGATCCGGGGGAGAGAAGAACGGGGTAGCAATAGAACAAAGTTCAAGAACGGGAGCGTTCATCCAGGACCAGAACGCGCCGGCCAACCCGCCGACAGACACAAGAGGAGGCAAAATCAGTGAAGACTCCGGGGGAGGGACGGAAGGAGAGCCGTCGACGGATCGGTGTGTGAAGTCGAAGGCCTCAGCAAACCAGGCCTCCAATGGGAGAGGGTGACCGAGCATGATGGCTAAGCCAGGCGTACCGGCGGCGCACAAACCTGTCCCATAGGAGGACAGACCCGTCAACACAGCCAGGGACTGAACAGCCGGAAGGATGTCAGGGCGGCTGAAGTCTGACCAGAGCGTAGGCCTGCAGAAGGGAGGGGGACCGTAGCAGGGGTAGGTAGGGTGAGGCGCTGAGGGTGAGTCACCGCCAAGAAGCGCGAGAAGAGGGAGTCTTCCATCGACTCCAAGCGCCCGTCGAAGCGTGACACAACCCAGCCCTGCATAGCCGACAATCGATCCGAGAGAGGCGACCCCCCCCCCCAGATTGGTCGGCCTGCAGGGGCGAGCGTGAGCGAGACCCACGACACGAACCAGCAGCGTCGCGGCCCAAGGAAGGCGAGCGACGACAGTTGTGTCGCCGTTGAGGGACTCGTCCCCGAACACGAACGGCCGAGGGGGAAACAGCACCATCCCCCTCTTCCAGCGACACGTCAGCACCTGAGAAAGGGGACCCCGAAACCTCGCGAAACCCCACCGAGGCAAGAGGAGGGGTACCCACCTGGCGAGACGGTAAGTGAAGGTCAGGAAGAGAAGAATGAGGAGGAGCACGACGACGGGAGTGGGAAGGCTGGCCGGGTGAAAGGAGGCCAGAAGGAGCCGCGGGGGGAAACAGAGCAAGGATCCCCGGGGCTGAGATAACAGGGCAGCCCGACACCGAGGCGGAGGAGGGAGGGACCTCCACCATGGGACGAGACCGTGAAGGAAGAATAGGCACTGAAGCAGGTGAAGTAGGAGAAGCAACGACATCCAGGCGGACCCTCCTGGACAGTGTAGGAGGAGGGAGCAGAGGGCCAGCTACAGCATGAACAACCGCGCGCGGAGAGGACAACGGAAGAGGAAGTCGTCCGGGCTGGGGAAGCGGACGGAAGGGAGTAGAGCCCCTATCCGTAGAGGCCAGGGTAGGGCGCACAGGGCCAGAGCCGCTAACCTCGGCCTCAGGGCGAGAACCATGACGAGGGCGATGGGTGTCGTCAAGGCGATCAGGAGGACGACGAGGGGCAGTAGAGGACGGACGACGAGGCGAGCGAGAGCGTGGACGGAGCTGGGGAACCCCCCGACGATGGGACGACCGGCTGCGGGACCCAGGGGAGAGGGCCCGAGCAGGGAGAGGGCCAGGTGAACGGCCTTCAGTCGGGTCAGGGATAACCAGGGCGACGCGGATCCGGTCGGCAACAAAGGCCGGGGAACGGTGGCCCACAGTCCTAATGCGGCGGGAGACCATCGTCCACACCGACGGAAGGGAAGCAGAGGCCACAGCCGCCGCCGAGGAACCAGGGCCATGGTGCAGCACATCCACCAGGGCCAGACACGGGCCACACAGAGCAGGGATGTAGGCCGTAGAGGACACACAGAGCGAGTGGCGCAAGCAGGACTTGTGGCTCTCCAAGCACGGGGAGCGACAACCAAGGCGAAAGCAAGGCAGCCTACCTGCACTAGAAGAACACACACCATAATCAGCACGTCGAAGGAGTAAGTGGAGAGAATGTCCAAGAAGAACCAGGGAAGGAGCATGGGGAAACAGGAACACACATGCAAACAGGTATCCGTACTCACCCTAAACTGGGGGCACAGAGGTAGGTGAGGAGGGCGGCCGAGGCGGAAGAGCACTAGCAGAACCTGCAAAGATGGAGAAAGTGTTAACCACCACTCAACATCTTACATGCAAGGCCTATAACACCAGTAAAGTGCATACACCAAGATAGTATCAGGCAACAAGATGACATAAACAAAAGTCAATAGTGAAAGCCAACTATTACCGCAAATTTGCGGGCCAATGGAGGCATAACCGTACCGACACCACCCTCCCGCAATTTCGCGGGACCCCCCCACGATCTCCGCAAATTTGAGGGGAGCCGAAACGTCCCAGAGGACCGAATCGAGCTCCCGCAAATTTGCGGGACCGGCCGAGATGGTCCGGCGCCGAAAAAGCGAGAGGAGCGTCTAGGGAATACCAAAAGCGTCATCTCCTTATGAACTCCAAGCGACGATGGCCATCAAGCTGAGCAGTGTCTTCCTTGATAATATCCTGACTCAACCGGTCAAGGGAGAGGCAAGGAAGACACACCAGGGGAGAGGAGGCACATCCCCCAGGAACCACCCAACCCACAGAGATAGAGCAAAGCCCATGAGGAGAAGTGGCAGGAAGGGTGGTTTGGCACAAACAGGGGCCCCCGTAGGGTACCCCAGGATTGGGCAAAAGGGTATGAAAGGATGGAGGTGAAAACAGTAAGGGAACACAAAAACCAGTAAATGAAACTGGCGAGAAAAAGGGTGGCCTAGCCGTGAGGAGAGAATGTGTCAGGGGCGAAAATCCCTGTGGTGTGAGGGAGGGGCCCCCGTGGGGTACCCCTGGATATCACGAACCACCAAGCGCCCAGGCCCTTGAGACACAGTGAAGGCTCGAAAGGGGGGACTCGGGAATAACGCTAATAATGCGGCCGACACAAACCCTACAAACAGCACCGCCACCACGAAATCTCAGATCGTGAACCAACTGTACACCTAGGCTATGAAAATATGAAAACTCATAGGGGCATAGCAATTCCTGAATGAGAAACAAGCTAGGCTAAAATAAGCTAAAAGCTAAACTATGCCCAGACTAACAGGAAAAAAGAATATGAAAAGAGAAAGGAATGAAAAACACACACGAGGAACGCCAGGCGCCCCCATACCTTCGGTAGCTATTTCCACACGCGTCTCCATTAAACACACTGAGGAGCCCATTTACGTGTGCCCTAGATCACGTAACATCTGTCTAACAAAAAAGAAGGCCAGATAAGCCGAAACGAACCTATACAGGGTGAATTAAAGGAGCACAACAAAAGCGACTTCATTCAATGGAGCGCGTGAAAAAATGATGACAAGAGAGGGTCGCTCATGCGCACGTTCGACAGGGATCTGCACATGACGGAACACGGGATGGGCCTTAAGCGGTAACTAAGGTAAACCCCATTTTCTTCTCTTCTATGCTTTTTTCATCTTCGGTGGTAGTTTTGGTTAATGTACAACGTCTCCTAGAGCAAGATAAGGAGTAGACTCTAGACGTTTTCTTTTTAACCGCGGTTGGAATGACGACATAGCAGTCAAAATAGACAAGTCGTCATTGCAATTAGGTTAATAGCCTTGTACGTTGGATTTGCCAAGACTACTAACAAATATACTTTTAACTTAACCATCTCAGTAGTCTAGCTTATTTAATTATATTCCGGCCACCATTAGGCGATTTTATTCAGCTAATGCGGACAGTGGAGATATGCTAGACCTAACACGAATGGTAGCCCAAAAAACTCTCTAGCTATGCGAGGACGAGACAGAGGAAAAAGGCAAGGAGGGAAAGGGCAGATGAAGATGAAGAGACTGAGGGATATGGAAGAGCACATAGAACACCTCGAGCACCTCCTGGCCTCCCAAGAGTGGCCAATACATCCCGAAGACTATTAGGTACACATAGTACTCCAAACAATCCCTCCCCAATCTTGTTTGCAAATATCCAAGGCCTAAAAAATAGAACCACGAACAAAGTACCATTTATTAGGGGCCTGCTAGAAGAAGGAAACGCTATATTTGCGGCTCTCACAGAAACAAACATTAAAGATCAGCAAGATAGTGAGGTATGGATTCCTGGTTACAACCTACATAGGGCGGACAGAACGCATAGATCACATGGAGGTGTAGCCTTGTACATACATGACTCACTGATATGTACTGAATTCCTAAATAACAGTAACGAAGTGGTGGAAATACTTGGGAGTTAAAATAGAATCCCTAAATTTAGCAGTTATTGTTACATACAGGCCTCCAGACTCATCCCGAGAAGAATTCAAAACCCAGCTCAACAAAATAAAATCAGAAGTGGAAACCCTGGGGAACCCAACACCAAATATTATATGGTTAGGAGACTTTAACCTACCAAACATTAAATGGAGACAACTAGAAAACCAGTTAGTGGCAAATAACACCGGAGAAGCAAATACTAATACGAGAGAGCTTTTTGAACTTTGTGATTTTTTTAGTCTTACCCAACATATTGCTGAACCCACACGGGAAAACAATATCTTAGACCTGGTCTTCACTAACAACGACTCTCTAGTACACAGCATTAACATATCGGACACAACATACTCAGATCATAAATTAATTGAGATCAAAACAACCTTAGAAAGTGTACAGACAACCTCAGAATCGAGAACAAAAACCGGCCCCTTCAGTAAATTTCACTTCAATAACAAAAACATTAGGTGGGAAGAGGTAAATCAAGAAATGGAGGAAATAGACTGGGAAGATTTAATGGATAACCTGACACCAGCAGAATGTCTAGTCTTAATAACAGAAACCATGACCCAAATCTGTAGCCACCATATACCTGCAAGACAAACAAAACGAAGAAGCAAACAAGATCGGGAAAGGAGGAGGCTGTACAGAAGAAGAAATTACTCACACAAAGACGCACACATCAAAATCTACAGGATAGGCAAAAGGTCGAAATAGATAGAGAAATTGTGGAAATTGAACAAAGGCTAAGAATATCATATGAACTACAACATATGGAAGAGGAGAGGAAAGCTATTGCAGGTATAAAGGAAAATTCCAAATACTTCTTTTCATACGCCAAACAAAAGGCTAAAACAACATCAAACATCGGCCCACTGAGCAAAGGGGACGGCTCTTTCACAGGGGACAAAAAGGAAATGAGCGAACTCTTAAGCAGGCAGTATGAAATGGCATTCAGTGAGCCTGATGAAACAAAAGTCATCAGAGACCAAAATATATTTTTCATGGAAACCTCCCCCCACGGAAACCCCTCAGATGCTGGATATTGATTTCGGTCCAAAAGACATAGAAGAGGCCATTTCCAACATGCCATCCCACTCGGCACCAGGCCCGGACTCATGGAATTCGATCCTAATGAAGAAATGTAAGGAAAACCTCTCAAAACCCCTGGCTATAATGTGGAGAAGGAGTCTAGACACTGGTGACATACCAGATAGCTTGAAAAACGCAACAATTGCCCCACTGCATAAAGGAGGGAGTAAAGCACTACCAAAAAACTACCGCCCGGTAGCTCTAACCTCTCACATCATTAAAGTTTTCGAGCGAGTCCTGCGAAGCAAAATTTCAACATTCATGGAGACAAATGAACTACACAACACCGGTCAACATGGGTTCAGAGCGGGAAGATCATGTCTCTCACAACTTTTGGAACACTATGACAAAATTCTTAAAGCTCTAGAAGAAAAGAAAAACGTGGATGTGTCATTTACACCGATTTTGCTAAGGCATTTGATAAATGTGACCATGGTATAATAGCCCACAAACTGAAAGCAAAAGGTATAACTGGGAAAATCGGACGGTGGATATACAATTTCCTCGTAAACCGAAAACAATCAGTAGCAGTAAACCAAGTCACATCTGAGCCTTCGGATGTCAAAAGCTCAGTGCCCCAAGGAACAGTGCTAGCGCCCCTTCTGTTCCTCATACTAATTTGCAACATAGATACCAACACCAGACACAGTACGGTGTCGTCTTTTGCTGATGACACAAAATTAAGCAAGATAGTAAACACACAAGAGGACACGGGCCGACTGCAGGAAGACATGAATGTAGTGTTCCAGTGGACCAGGGAAAACAACATGCAATTCAATGAGGAAAAATTCCAATTAATACGGTACGGAGATAATAATGGTGTTAAAGAAATTACAAATTACTTAACAGAATCTAACCACATAATAGAACGGAAAGACAGTGTGAAAGACCTTGGGGTATTAATGTCTGAAAATATGGGTTTCAAAGTACATAACCAGGTCAAAGTGGCGGCTGCGAAACGTCTAACGGGTTGGATTCTGCGTACTTTTAAAACACGCGGTGAATTGCCTATGATAACGCTCTTCAAATCTCTAGTGCTACCGCGGCTTGAATTCTGTAGCGTATTAACATCCCCATACAAAGCAGGTGAAATAAATGACGTAGAGAGTGTACAAAGAAATTTCACTTCGCATATAAGTTCGATAAAACATCTACACTATTGGGAGCGTTTAAGAGCACTGAATCTGTACTCACTGGAACGTAGAAGAGAACGTTACCTAATAATATACACGTGGAAAATCGCAGAGGGTTTAGTACCAAACCTACATACTCCGATAGTCATGAAATTCAGTGATAGGAGAGGCTGGGAATGCGAAATCCCCCGGATGAATAACAGGGGTACTATGGGCTCTCTGCGAGAGGGCTGGTTATCACACAGAGGCCCACGTCTCTTCAACAAACTCCCACGGCGAGTAAGAGACATGAGGGACATCTCGTTAGACAACTTCAAGAGAGCCCTAGATGTCGAACTGCAAAAAGTGCCAGACAAGCCCATCCTCGCAAGGGAGCGAGCTGTCGCTTCAAACAGTCTACTGCACCAAATCACCACCCATAACGAGGGGCGTCGCGCTCCTTGGTGCCGCTAGAAGAGTGGCGAACACATCAAAAGGTAAGTGGCCGTTTGTTTGGTCTATTAATTAATTTATTCATATATTTGTTTAGTTTCCTCCCTAGACCTCCATCAAGCTTAGAAAAACACCCCTAGACCCCCCTTCAAAATAGATTTGTAAATTTTTCGGTAGAAAAATTTCTCGGCCAAAGGCCGATTCCTCTTAAAATTACAGGCTCGCTATCGCTCGCCAGGAAAAAATATTAACCTAAATGGCACGAAGGGTCCTAATATTGACAAAGAAATGGGATGAAAGATTATAAAGTCCCTAAACTAATGGAACCAACGTCTTAACCCTCTCACATCCTGACGCGATTTTTGAGCCTATTAGGGATACTTTAAATCCTTTGTTACCGTCAGGGGTATCTATAAACCTTTAGTTTGTTTACTTCAACCTCTGCAGTTGTCTTTGAGTTAGCTGTGGGCAGAAAACTAATTTTGGAGAGGTAATTATAACAGTGAGAGTAATCTATTTCTTATTGCTAATCTGGCAACCTCTGCGTCCTATGGTCGTGAGAGGGTTAAAATCTCAAAAGTAGTGGGGCTAAACATCAGGGAGAAGGGGTTCCAGAAAAATGGTTAGTCTCCCCTTAAGGGCCTCTAGCAATCCAATTACTATATACTTTCATATCACAAACCCACCAATTTACTTTCAAATAAACTTCATGAAACTGTGTGGTACTTCAAGGATTCGAACCTAGGATACTCACACCCCGATGCCAGCAGATCCTTATTAACCCTCTCCGACATATGACGCGATTTTGAGCCTATTAGGGATACTTTAAAGCCTTTGTTACCATCAGGGGTATTTAGAAACCTTCAGTTTAGTGACTTCAACCTCTGCAGTTGTCTTTGAGTTAGCTGTGGGCAGAAAACTAATTTTGGAGAAGTAATTATAAGAGGGAGAGAACTCTTATTTCTTATTGCTAATCTGGCAACCTCTGTGTCATATGAGTCTGAAGGGGTTAAACTTCTTAAAATTGTCTAATGACTATTGTTGGGTGTAATGGTTTAGGTGCTTATGTTCTGGGTGTGGTGTCCCGAGTTTGAATCCCGGGAGGACCATATGCTTTCATTAGTTTATTTAAGTACATTGGGGTTTGTAATTGATGATTAATGTTAAGAACGGGGTGTCACTTAATACCCATATTAGCCCCTTCTGTACCGATGACTGTCTTTAGTTTTATTCTGGCAACTATTAGACTTTTATTCAGTTTAAAAAGGGCCTCTAGCAATTAACAAACTTCCAAACTATCTCTTAACCCTTTTTACTACCACAGACCCTTCTTAACCTAAGAAGTGCGCATGGGGGGTAATTAGAAACGTCCGCCTGTGCTGACGTATTTGAGCTGTTTCCATCACTAAAATATTAATTTTACCATAAATAGCAATAATACTTATCCATACACGTCTATTATGGGTTGATTATAAAGGTATTAACCTGAAACAACAATAAAACGAGTGAAAACAGCGTTTGGATGGTCAAAATCGGAGATACAGGCCGCGAGTTATATAATGTATGGGTGAGGCAACCTGCTTTCCCGCCAATTTCCCCCAAGGCCACTGAGACACAGTCGATCGATACTCTCTCTCTCTCTCTCTCTCTTGCACTCGCTTGCTAACAGAGATGACAATGCCCTGCTTGCAACTCGCTAATGTTAGCACAAAAATATACCTCAGAATAAGGGAATAACAGGGAAAATAGGTGATAACTGAAGGAGGGGAGGAAAGTGGGGAAGGAGGGGAGGTAGAGGAGTGATATTTTGCATGGCCCAGGGGCAAAAAAAAACAACAAAAACAAATAATAATAATAATAATTTGATGTTTAACCCTCTCACCACGGAAGGGCTCTTGAACGCCCATAAAAAAGCATATAACAGGTACCCGGAAGGCCTCTTGAACGCCCAGTGGTTGAAAGCCTGTGAGCTTCGTGTGCGTGGCGTCGGTCCGACGCATGTAAACAACAGCCGGCTGGACCGACGCCCCGCATCTCCGGCCACAAGAAGGAGAGCGTCGCTTGTTCGTGTGTGCCTGTATGTTGTTGTTAAGTATCGAAAAGTGGTGTAAAGTGGCTGTTTTGGCCATAAAGTTATCTCCAATGAAATCATCATCACAGCTCAACCAGTTGACTTAGAGAGCTCTACTTAATGCCATTCTACAGGTAAATAACACAGCTACGCTTGGGGATGCGCGGGAATGCGGGAAGCAGTCTGATTAACGAATATACGGTAGCCTAGCCTAGACGTTTTTCGGCCAAAACACCCGGGTTTCGAGGAATATATATATAATACATAGCCGGGGCTGGAGGGTTAAAGTTGATTTTTTTTTTCTCTGACTCCTAAGAGTCTTCCCGCAGTCCGCCGGGGAACTCTTAAGAGTCTTCCCGCAGTTCCCGGGTTAAGGGGGTAGTACTAGCTTTCTCTGGACCCCCTTCTCCCTCATGTTTAGCACATTAGTTTTAACACGTTCGTTCCGTTAGTTTTGCAATTTTGAGACTTTTCGCCTCATTTTGTTGTCAATATTAACCCTTGTCTAGCGGGGTGTTTTGGGCTCATTTGGGCATATTCAGGCCCTCCTGCATGATAAATCAAGCATCTGCATGAAAAAAAAAATATTTAGCAAAAAAACTAGGCACTAAAAGCTTCAAAATGAGACCAGAACAAGCTACGTAGCACTCGTGGTTCTCTTGCAGTGGTGCCACGAACATGGAAGTTTAGCATATATCGGTATATTTTTCCCAGCTATGCTCACTACTGGCTACACTGTCGGCCTCTCGAGAACACAGGGAACATGAGTTAATGGGCGGCGGTAAGCCCTGGGAGTCGGCTGTCTGGCCCGCTGCTCTCCCGGCCATTTGCACTCGATTTTAACCCTTTAAGCCTCCTGGCCCGGGCAGGCTCTCCTAATGACGGAGCTCGTATCCGGGCGATCTGGTCGAATATCAACAAAAGTAAACTAAGGCTAATCTCGCTTAATATATGACCTACATTAATCGAACATATATAGAAATGAGCGCCTTACCTTCCTGTGTAGAATGGCGTTGAGTAGAGCTCTCTAGCTCAACTGGTTTCGGAGTGATGGTGATGGAAGTGGAGGTAACTTTTGCCGCATATTTACCTCGGCGCGTCCGAACACTCAACCGCAGCCCCGGCTACGACGCCCAGTTGCACTCGTCGCTCCACCCGCAATTATGCCAGGAAGCAATTTGATAGTGTTTTATTGGTTATTCTGTCATTTATTATAGTTATTATGTTATTTTCACTCAATAAAGTTATTTATATGAACTTATTTGTGTCTCTGTCACTTATTACTTCGTTTTATTATTATTATTATGATTATTAGTGTCACTTTCACTGGACTTTGATAATTGGTAGTGTCATTTCCCCTTTTATGTATTGTTAGGTAAGCTAATAATATATATAGTGTCACTGTCACTTATTCATATTGTTATGAAGGCACTTATTATTACTTGTGTGTGTCTCTTTCACTTATACTTAGTTTTATTATTATTATACTGTCACTTTGACTGGCCTAGGCTTATTGAGTGTCATTTTCACTTATTTTTATTGTTAGAAATATATATTTTAGTGTCACTTTCACTTGTTCATATTGTTATTGAAGGCACTTATTATTACTTATGTGTCCTTTTCACTTATACTTAGTTATATTATTATTCTTAGCCTACATTTGAGTGTCACTTTCACTGTTGTCACTTCCACTTCAAAAGTTTGTTAGAGTGTGGAAGTCGTTGAAGCAGGTGCCAGCACACAGTCCAACTTGACACTCGAGTCATTCCCAAGTGGTTTTTGTGGGTTTGCGGGGTCTGCGAGTTGTGTGGCTGCACACATGGCACCTCTTCTGACTCCTAACATTACTACCTGGTGCTTTGAAAGGAAGGGCGCTGAGCTGGTGCTTCCTGAAGAATTCAGCACACCCCGTTCTGTCAAGGTGGCCTGGTCCTTGTATTGGCCTGCCTGGTGTACCCGCATGTTTAGCCAGGAGCTCAAGTAGCACCTGCTTGTGGAACTTCCGCAAGGACTTGTACTTCTTGGCTCCTGGAGTCCTCAGACGGTAGATGTTGTAGGCATTGAGGATCGACATATCTACCGTATGCAGGATAAACTTCTTGTACCACCTGCAAGATGTTCGCAGGCAGTCGATGAAGCCCATCTGCATGTCGGACTTGTCAACGAGGCGCATGTTGATGTTATAATCCAGGACAGCAGCTGGTTTTTGGACGGGGTTCTTGGTTGTTCGGTCCACCTTCCCTGTGGCGACCATCTGGGCCTTGTGGCATGTGGTGAGGAGGTTGACCTTGCGCTGGTCATGCCAGTGGATGGAGAGGATGGGGCCACTCTTCTTGTGGAAGATGTCAGCCTTCTTCGTCTTGGTTGGGTAGCCTGGCATGCCCTTCCTTTTGCCCTTGACTGTGCCGACAGTTCCGGTCTTGCGGTCATGGAGGTACTTGGTCAGGAGAGGCGACGTGTAATAATTATCCGTGTAGAGGATGTGGTTATTATTGAAGTGCCTCTCCATCATCTTCTTCACTACAGCGCCACCAAAACCAATGAGAGGGTCAGTCACAACTTCTCCAGCCTTGCCGCTGTAGACTATAAAGTCCAGCACATACCCCGTCAAGCAGTCGCAGAGGACGAAGAGCTTGATGCCGAAGCGGTGTCTCTTGGACGGGATATACTGTCGGAAGTGCAGCCTACCACGGAACAGGACCAGAGACTCGTCGAGGCACATCTTCTGGAAAGGAATCAGGTATGTGGTGAACCGATGACGTATCATGTCATACAGCTTCCTGATCTTCCATAATGAGTCGGGAAGGTGGACTGCCATGTTGTTTGTCAGGTGGAGATAGGAGAGGATGTCGAAGTACCTGTCCCTGGACATGTATTTGCCAAATGATGGAGTCGTTATGATGTCGCCAGTGATCCAGTAGTCAGCCAGAACGTGCTTCCTTATATGAGTCATCAGCATTGTGAGTGCCAAGAACACATATAATTCTGCCACAGTGAGAGCTCTCCATGCCACCATCTTGGCACTGGTCTTCCTCCCAAGAAAGTTGGCACAGATAGCATGGTGGTGATTTGTCTCTTTGACGAGGTATTCCATGACTTCATTGTCATAGAAGCCACATAAAAGTTCACTGGGGGTAGCATCTGGGCCACAGGGATATGCTGGTGACACCCCAGAACCCATCTGTACCTCGTCAAAGGCAGGACAATCTGGCTCAAAATCAGCTCCATCTGTCCACACAAACAGGTCGGATGCTGATGCTCGAGGTCGTGCTGCAGCAGGCACACGCCCTTGGCCAGGCGGACGCCCTGCACGCCCACGCCCAGGCCCAGGCCCAGGGGCAGCGGCGTCGGCAGGCTGACCACGTCCACGACCTCGCCCTCTCCCTCGATTTGTCGGCACATCCTCTTCCTCCTCAGGCGACGTCAGGTCATCTGGGGCAATGTTGGGGTCGTCAGCATCCTCCTCAGGAGACAATTCTGGTGAAGAAGTGACCGGGCGTCGGCGGTGTGGGGCGCGGGAGGCTGCGGGAGCTTCAAAAATGGGAGCCGAGGCCTCGGGAGTTGGGCTC
This sequence comes from Paralithodes platypus, assembly GCA_032716605.1. NCBI lineage: Eukaryota > Metazoa > Arthropoda > Malacostraca > Decapoda > Lithodidae > Paralithodes > Paralithodes platypus. Next base: position 15,070,584 of record CM064519.1, on the reverse strand, counting down.
CTTTTGCAGCGAGCCGAGGGCTTTTCAGCAGGAAATAATGCTCTGCGGTGTGTTGAGGCCTGTGACACATCACCAATACCACTTGAAGAGGCCCTTTGGTCATCCTGAACGAGAGATGAAGGCGAGGGCTGTGGGTGACCCACGCGGCGTCCCGTGTCAAGGCGTCGGGACAATGGAATGCGGGTGGTTGCTAGGCCAGGGTCGGCGTCATTATCGCTATCTTCAGCTTCCCTATGCTTTTCTGCGGCTGCCCTGCGTGCTTTTTTAGCTGCACTTATGATCAATGATTGTTTGTAGAAATATTTGCCCACTTTCAAGGGCGTACGGGCAGGCAAAGGGGAAGGTCCTGGGGTAGGGCTAGGGCTAGGCCTAGGCTGACCTAGCAAAGATGGCGAGGGGGTAGGCCTAGGTTCTAGCACACTGGGAAGCTCAATGGCACCTTCCTGAAACACTTCCACATCAGGATCATCACTACTGTCTCCCCCCTCAAATAAATCGACATTATCGTCGTCTCCAAAGCCCACGAAATCGTCTTCACTTTCACTTATAAATTGTACCTTGTCCACCAAGCTTTCGCCACTGCTCTCTTCATCACTTTCAAAAAGTTGTCGCTGTATAGCGCTATCACTCAACAAACGCTTAACTTTCTTTTGTTGAGCTCTCTTCTCGGTTGGAACAGGCGTTGAAGTTGCGAGTGGGGTAGCACTGGGGCCCGCGGGAGGTTGCAACGAATCGGACACGTCGGATTTTTTTTTCTTCAGTATTACTCGCTATGGCGGCCACGTACGAACTGATAACACTAGTAGTTGAGGCTTGGTGGCGCTTTGGTCACTCCTACCATGCCAAAATTGGCCGCACAAATTTTGAAGCACGCTTTCAAGCACAAAGATTTTAAAATGACACCCGGGTTCCGGCCCTTTTGTTTTGGTGTCATTTTAAAATGACACCCGGGCTGGAAGGGTTAAAAGCCTTAACCCTCCAGCCCCGGCTACGCATTACATAAATATTGGCCGAAACCCGGGTGTTTTGGCCGAAAAACTTCTAGGCTAGGCTACCGTATCATTGTTATGCTGACTGCTTCCCGCATTCCCGCGCATCCCCAAGCGTAGCTGTGTTATTTACCTGTAGAATGGCGTTAAGTAGAGCTCTCTAAGTCAACTGGTTGAGTTGTAATGATGATTTCAGTGGAGATAACTTACAGCAACATCAGCCACTTTACAATTTTTTTCTATGTGATTGAGGGAGGCAAAAGGCATAACTGCCTATAGCGAGTGCCTCCCCCATAGTTGAAAGAGTGACAGGGCCAAAATCAAGGGACGTTCGAGCCAAAATGCCTGGACACACAGAGTTTGAAGCAATTTAAGTCAGGAAGAGGGAAAGACTGATTCTGGGAGAGAGTTCCAGAGCTCAGATGTTGAGTAGAAGAAAGTTTGAGAGTAACGTTTCACTCTTGGGTTGGAGAGTTGCACAGAGTAGGGGTGGGATTGAGTTGCAAGACGGGTACCACGTGCCCTACGTAAAGGAGGTGGTATGCACTGGGATAGCTCTGAGGAACACTGATTATTATAGTAGCGATAGAATAGCGAGAGAGATGCAACATTGCGGCGGAGAGAGAGAGATTGCAGAGAGTTGGTGAGTGGACGGGAGTTAATGATACGAAAGGCCTTCCTTTCAACTTTGTCTAGGAGAGCGGTGTGAGAGGAACCTCCCCACACATGTGAACAATACTCAATACAAGGGCGCACTATGCCCCTGTACAGAGCAAGAAGCTGTGCAGGGGAAAAGAACCCCCTAAGGTGTTGAGCACACCCAGCTTCTGGGAGGCTGCCTTAGCAAGACTGGTAATATGGTCCTTCCAAATGAGAGCAGAAGAAAAAGAGACACCAAGAATATTGAGAGAAGATGAAGGGTTGATTTTTGTATTGTTGAAGAATAAGGGATAGTCCGCTGGGAGATCCTGACGGGTAGATAGATGGAGAAATTGGGTTTTGGAAGCATTAAAGTTAACAAGGTTTTCTCTGCCCCAATTGGAAATAGTATTTAGATCAGAATTTAAGAGTTCTATGGCTTCATTACGTTTGTCGTTGAGGGATTGCTGGCTGGGGCGTTCTGAAAAACTAATGGAGTAGTGTAAGGTTGAGTCGTCTGCGTATGAATGGATGGGAATTAAGGTACAGTTAAGGAGATCATTTATAAAAATTAGAAAGAGAATAGGAGATAGGACAGAGCCCTGAGGAACACCGGAGTTTATAGGGTGAGGAAGTGAACAATGGCCGTCCACAACCGCGGCTATGGAACGGCCGGAAAGGAAATTAGAGACAAAGGCACAGATGGAGGGATAGAAACCGAAGGAGGGTAGTTTAGAAATTAAAGATTTATGCCAGACTCTATCGAAGGCTTTCGATATGTCTAGTGCAATAGAAAAAGTCTCACCGAAGTCCCGAAAGGAGGATGACCAAGAGTTCGTAAGATATGAAAGAAGATCACCAGTAGAGCGACCCTTAAGGAAGCCATACTGGCGATCTGAGAGCAGATTATGAGAAGAGAAATGCTTAAGAAATTTGGAAGCAAGAATAGTTTCAAAAACTTTTCGATACTTAACAACAACATACAGGCACACACGAACAAGCGACGCTCTCCTTCTTGTGGCCGGAGATGCGGGGCGTCGGTCCAGCCGGCTGTTGTTTACATGCGTCGGACCGACGCCTCGCACACCAAGCTCACAGGCTTTCAACCACTGGTACAATGTTGTACCACCCGGGTTCCTGGGGGCAAAAACATAATGGTACACACGTGTACCATCCGAGTTTGAAGGGTTAATAATGCTCCTAACTTGCTGCAAATTGGTGCACGACTTAAGTCGAGCACCGCTCTTTAAGGGTAAGACCTTTCGTGTCCTTTAGGTGTCTATTTTGTCCTGGCAAGCGAAAGCGAGCCTCTAATTTTAGAAGGAACCGGCCTTAGGCCAGGAAATTTTTCTACCGAAAAATGTACAAATTTATCTTGAAAGGGGGTCTAGGCTTGGAAATCTAGCGAGGAAAAAAAAATATATATATACAGTAGACCAAAAAACCAAACACTACCCCCTTAACCCTTCCTACCCGGGCAGCCTTTCTTAATGACGGAGGCTGTATCCGGGCGATCTGGCTGAAAACACAACAAAAGTAAACTAAGGCTAATCTCGCTTAACCCTCTCACCACGGAAGGGCTCTTGAACGCCCATAAAAAAGCATATAACAGGTACCCGGAAGGCCTCTTGAATGCCCAGTGGTTGAAAGCCTGTGAGCTTCGTGTGCGAGGCGTCGGTCCGATGCATGTAAACAACAGCCGGCTGGACCGACGCCCCGCGTCTCCGGCCACAAGAAGGAGAGCGTCGCTTGTTCGTGTGTGCCTGTATGTTGTTGTTAAGTATCGAAAAGTGGTGTAAAGTGGCTGTTTTGGCCATAAAGTTATCTCCAATGAAATCATCATCACAGCTCAACCAGTTGACTTAGAGAGCTCTACTTAATGCCATTCTACAGGTAAATAACACAGCTTCGCTTGGGGATGCACGGGAATGCGGGAAGCAGTCTGATTAACGAATATACGGTAGCCTAGCCTAGACGTTTTTCGGCCAAAACACCCGGGTTTCGAGGAATATATATATAATACATAGCCGGGGCTGGAGGGTTAATATACTACCTACAATAATCAAACATATGTCAAAATGGGCGCCTTACCTTTCCGCGTCGAATGGCGTTGAGTAGAGCTTTCTAGCTCAAGTAGTTCCGGAGTTATGGTGATGGAAGTGGAGGTAACTTTTGCAGCGTATTTACCTCGCCGCGTCCGAACACTCAACTGCGGCCCAGGCTACGACTAACGTTTTGACTCGTCGCTCTACCTTGAATTATGGCGGGAAGCGATTTTTTAGTGTTTTATTGTTTATTATGCCATATATTATTGTTATTATGATATTTTCACTCACTAAATATATTTTTCTGAAGTAATTTGTGTCTCTGTCACTTATACTTAGTTTTATTGTTATTATTATAGTAGTTATGATTATTTATACTGGACTATGGTAATTGATAGTGTAATTTTCACTTCTTTATTGTTAGGAATATATATTTTAGTGTCACTTTCACTTGTTCATATTGTTTTGAAGGCACTTATTATTACTTATGTGTGTCTCTTTCACTTAGACTTAGTTTTATAGTCATTATTATAGTAGTTGTGATTATTTATACTGGACTATGGTAATTGATAGTGTAATTTTCACTTCTTTATTGTTAGGAATATATATTTTAGTGTCACTTTCACTTGTTCATATTTTTCTGAAGGCACTTATTATTACTTATGTGCTGGTGCACTACAAACAGACTTAATCTAGCCCCAGCCAAATCCACCGCAACCCTGCTCACAAGTTGGACAGGAGAACACTAATACATCCCTCAACTCACCATAAACAACACACCCCTAACACATACACACACACCCAAAATCCTAGGAGTAACATATGATACTCATATGACATTCAAACAGCACACCACGAACATTAAAAAGAAACTGACACCCAGACTTAACGCCCTCAGGTCACTTGCTCACACAAAATTTGGACACAACAAAGAAACTACCACCACAGTATATAAACAATACATAAGATCAGTGATGGAATACGCAAGCCCAGCCTGGGCTTCTAACCTAGCTGAAACACATCATAAGACCTTACAGACTATTCAAAACAAAGCCCTGAAGATCATTACAGGCTGCACAGCTACTTCACCCACAGATCACCTACATCAAGAAACCAAAATCCTCAAAGTCAAAGACCATCTGGACATGAGAGGCACTCAATTCCTGGCAGCAGCCTCCACGAACCAAGACCACCCACTAAACTACATGGCAACACACCCACAGACACCAAGAAATATCAAAACAACACCCAGCACACGGTATCACACACAATTATTGTCCTCTCTCCCTCCCTGCCCACCCCAAACCAACATCCAGAAGCACATCCATACTCATATATCTCACCGATCCATCCACTCACTCACAGACAACACGCAGCTGCATGCACGACCTCCCGAAATCCATCCTTCCGAATCCTCCCTTCCTCGCGAGGACAGAGTCCACCTGGCCAGGCTGAGATGCAGACACCATCCAGCTCTCCTGAGCTATCAGAAGAGACTGGATGACTCTGTTGTCGACGCCTGCCCGGGATGTAACACAGCACCCCATACCATTAAACACATCATAGAAGACTGCATTTCATACAACCACTTACGCCAACAACACAATCTACACTCAATGAGAGCTCTGTGGGAAAGCCCGATCGTGGCCATGGCCTTTCTCAGGGACTCGGGGCTGTTCGGCCAGGCAGCTTAGGGAACAACAACAACAACTTATGTGTGTCTCTTTCACTTAGACTTAGTTTTATAGTCATTATTATAGTAGTTATGATTATTTATACTGGACTATGGTAATTGATAGTGTAATTTTCACTTCTTTATTGTTAGGAATATATATTTTAGTGTCACTTTCACTTGTTCATATTGTTCTGAAGGCACTTATTATTACTTATGTGTCTCTTTCACTTATACTTAGTTATATTATTATTATTGAGTGTCACTATCACTGTCACTTACACTTCAATAGTTTGCCAGAGTGTGGAAATCATTGAAGCAGGTGCCGGCACACAGTCCCACCTCACACTCGAGGCATTGCCAAGTGGTTTTTGTGGGTTTGCGGGGTCGTCGAGTTGTGCGGCTGCACAGATAGCACCTCTTCTGCATCCTTATTCGGCTGTTAGGACCCTGGAAAGGAAGGGCGACGAACTGGTGCTTTCTGAAGAAGTCGGCACACCCTATTCTGTCCATCATGCCTGGTCCTTGTAGTGGCCTCCCTGGTGTACCCGCATGTTTTACCAGGAGCTCATGTATCAACTGCTTTTGGAAGGTCCGCAGGCTCTTGTACTTGATGACTGGACACCTCAAACGGTAGATGTTGTACGCGTTGAGGACAGACATATCTACTGTATGCAGGACAAACTTCTTGTACCACCTGCAAGATGTTCGCAGGCAGTCTATGAAGCCCATCTGCATGTCGGACTTGTCGACGAGGCGCATGTTCAGGTTATAGTCCAGAACAGCAGCTGGTTTTGTGATAGGGTTCTTCGTTTTTCGGTCCACCTTCCCTGTGGGGACCATCTCTGCTTTGTGGCATGTGGTGAGGAGGTTGACCTTGCGCTGGTCATGCCAGTGGATGGAGAGGATGGGGCCACTCTTCTTATGGAATATGTCCGTCTTCTTAGTTTTTGTTGGGTAGGCTGGCATGCCCTTCCTCTTCCCCTTCACTGTGCCGACAGTTCCGGTCTTGCGGTCATGGAGGTACTTGGCGAGGATAGGCGACGTGTAATAATTGTCGGTATAGAGGACGTGGTTGTCATGGAAGTACCTCTCCATCATCCTCTTTACCACAGCGCCGCCAAAACCAATGAGGGGGTCAATCTCCACCTCACCACCCTTGCCGCTGTAGACTATAAAGTCCAGCACATATCCCGTCTTGCAGTCGCAGAGGACGAAGAGCTTGATGCCGAAGCGGTGTCTCTTTGACGGGATATACTGTCGGAAGTGCAGCCTACCACGGAACAGGACCAGAGACTCGTCGATGCACAGCTTCTGAAACGGAATCAGGTCGGTGGAAAACCGATGACGTATCATGTCATACAGTTGCCTGATCTTCCAGAGTGTGTCGGGTTCGTGGACATGCATGTTATTTGTCAGGTGGAAATATGAGAGGATGTCGAAGTACCTATCCCTTGACATGAATTTGCCAAATGCTGGAGTCGTTGTGAGGTCGCCAGTTATCCAGTAGTCGGCCAGAACGTGCTTCTTTATGTGCGTCATCAGCATTGTGAGTGCCAAGAACACATATAATTCTGCCACAGTGAGAGCTCTCCATGCCACCATCTTTGCACTTGTCTTCCTGCCAAGAAAGTTTGAACAGATAGCCTGGTGGTGATTTGTCTCTTTGACAAGGTATTCCATGACTTCATTGTCGTAGAAGCCACAGAAAAGTTCACTGGGGGTGGCATTTGGGCCACAGGGATATGCTGGTGACACCCCAGAACCCTGTTATACCTCGTCAAAAGGAGGAAAATCTGGCACAAAATCCGCCCCATCTGACCACACAAACATTTCAGCAGCTCGAGGACGAGGACGTGGAGTTGCAGCAGGCACACGCCCTGGACACCCTGGCACACGCCCTTGGCCACGCGGATGCCCTGGCGGACGCCCTGCACGCCCACGCCCAGGCCCAGGCCCAGGGGCAGCGGCGTCGGCAGGCTGACCACGTCCACGACCTTGCCCTATGACTCTTCTTGTCGGGACTTCCTCTTCCTCTTCGTTTACCTCTTCCTCAGGCGACGTCAGGTCATCTGGGCCAATGTCGGGGTCGTCAGCAGCCTCCTCAGGAGTCAACTCTGGTGAAGAATAGACCGGGCGTCGGCGGCGTGGGGCTGTGGGAGGTTGAACAATGGGAGCCTCGGCCTCGGGAGTTGGGCTCCTTTTGCGGCTAGCCGTGGACTTTTCCGCAGGAAATAATGACCTACGATGCGGTGCCTGTGCTGGCACACTGTGGGAGGCCAATGACGCACTTGTAGAGGCCCTTTGGTCATCCTGAGGGACAGATGAAGCCGAGGGCTGTGGGTGGCCGTCCCGGGTCAAGGCGTCGTGACAAAGGAATGCGGGTGGTTGCTAGGCCTGGGTCGGCGTCACTCTCACTATCTACGCCTCCCCTCACTTTTTCTGCCTCCCTGCGTGCTTTCTTGGCTGCACTTTTCACTAAAGACTTTATAAAAGTATTTACCCACTTTCAAGGGCGTACGGGCAGGCAAAGGGGAAGGTCCTGGCGTATGGCTAGGCCTAGGCCTACCCTGACCTACGAAACTAGGCGAAGGGGTTGGCTCTAGCACACTTGGTACTTCAATAGCACCTTCCTCCACCACTTCCACATCAGGATCATCACTACTATCACCCCCCTCAAATAAATCAACATTGTCATCATCACCAAATCCCACAAAATCTTCAATTTCGCTCCCACTTCTACTCTGAATATAGAGGTTTTTGTCCACAGAGCTTTCACCACTGCTCAAATCCTGGTTGAAAAGTTCACGTTGTATTGCACTATCACTTAGCAAACGTTTCACTTTCCTTAGTTTCTTTTTCTTCTCGGTTGGCAGAGGCGTAGATGTTGCAAGCGGGGTAGCACTGGGACGCGCGGGAGATTGCACAGTATCGGATGCGTCGGAATTCATTTTTTTGCTATAGCTCTCAATGGCGGCAACGTAGGAACTGATAAACCTGGTAGTTAAGGCTTGGTGGCGCTACGATCGCCCCCGCAAAGTAAAATTTGCCCGCGCGAATTTTAAAGCATGCTTTCAAGCAAATGCCTTAGGTAAGGCATACCGGGTTGCGGCCCTTCAGCCGCGCTGTCCTTACCTAAGGCAGCCCGGGTAGGAAGGGTTAAACTGCACAACATTTTCTAAATATAGCTAGAATATAATTAAATAGATGTAGAGGGTACAGAAAGGGGTTAAAATTGTCTAATAATCTAATTAATTAATTTCACTCAACAACAAACACCACCCAATGTAATTAACGAAAGCATGTGCTCCACCCGGGATTCGAACCTGGGTCACCACATACGGATCTTAAACACACTAACCATTACACCATCAATACAGTTAAAGGTTAAATCATTATAGTAGGCATATTTAAAACAGCTACATCCCCGTATACGGATAGGGCTTAATACTATCTGGTGCAAAGTCTCGGGGGTTATTATGGTTTTGTTTCATTATTATTGAAGTTTCTATTTGTTTTAGCCATTTTCGAACAATGTGTTTTTAGTTTATCCGCTAGACTTTGAAAAACGCCTCTCCAAACCCCCTTCAAACTAAAAAAACGTCCCCCAGACCCCCTTCAAGTTAAATGTGTACATTTTTCGGCAGAAAAATTTCCCGGCCAAAGGCCGGTTTCTCCCAAATTGCGGGCTCGCTTTCGCTCGCCCAGGAAAAATAGACACCTTATTGGGTTGAAGCATCATATAATCGCCAAACTAATGCGATGAAACTTCTTAAAATCTCCAAGCTAATGGAGTAAAACTGGGAGGCTCCAAATTGGCCCACCCTGCACCTAATAGGGTTAAGAGGGAAAGGTATTTTTTTTCTGGACCCGCTTCTCCCTCATGTATAGCCCCGTTATAACCCTCACGTTCTTGACGCGATTTTGAGCCTATTAGGGATACTTTAACCCTCCAGCCCCGGCTATGTATTATATATATATTCCTCGAAACCCGGGTGTTTTGGCCGAAAAACGTCTAGGCTAGGCTACCGTATATTCGTTAATCAGACTGCTTCCCGCATTCCCGCGCATCCCCAAGCGTAGCTGTGTTATTTACCTGTAGAATGGCATTAAGTAGAGCTCTCTAAGTCAACTGGTTGAGCTGTGATGATGATTTCATTGGAGATAACTTTATGGCCAAAACAGCCACTTTACACCACTTTTCGATACTTAACAACAACATACAGGCACACACGAACAAGCGACGCTCTCCTTCTTGTGGCCGGAGATGCGGGGCGTCGGTCCAGCCGGCTGTTGTTTACATGCGTCGGACCGACGCCTCGCACACGAAGCTCACAGGCTTTCAACCACTGGGCGTTCAAGAGGCCTTCCGGGTACCTGTTATATGCTTTTTTATGGGCGTTCAAGAGCCCTTCCGTGGTGAGAGGGTTAAAGCCTTTGTTACCACCAGGGGTATTTAGAAACCTTTAGTGTAGTTACTTCAAGCTCTGCAGTTGTCTTTGAGCTAGCTGTGGGCAGAAAACTAATTTTGGAGAGGTAATTATAAGAGTGAGAGAACTCTATTTCTTATTGCTAATCTGGCAACCTCTGCGTCATATGGTCGTGAAAGGGTTTAGTCCACCATAATACATCGAAAGATTAACTAATCCACTTGAGATCACTTCCTAATCCGCCTAAAATATCCACAATTCACAAATTCGCTGATTTGGGGCACTAAAGTAGATTTTTTTCCCATAGCTTTTTGGTGCGATCATTATATATATTTGACCATTTCTTTCATTCCCTGCTCCCCAAATCTAGCATATCCTAATATATAGTCAATTTGCTTTAAGGGGGGTGACCTGTTTTTGTTCTGTCATTTTCTATCTTTCTCTGGCTTTTATCCATTTGGCCCTATTCAGCCTACTGTTTGAAGACTTTTATCCCCATCCAGGTGTCAATTTTTTTACTGGCGAGCGGTAGCGAGCCAGCATATTTTTTATTTTTGTTTGACAGCAGGCTAAATTTGTACATTTTTCGATAGAAAAAATGTCTCCGGCGAAGCCGGATTTCTTCATATAATGCTGGTTCGCTATCACTCGCCAGGAAGAAATCGACACCTAGATGGGGATAAACTTCTTAAAATAGTGGGCTGAATGGGGCCGAATGGATACATGCCAGAGAAAGAGAAAAAGACATAAATAACAAAAAGCAGATCACCCCCCTTAAGGGAGGTGGGGGGGGGGGTAATATATATTTGTTAATTTATGTATTTAATATTTTGTTTTAGTTTCCACCCTAGGCTTCTATCAAACAAAAGAAAAAACACCCTCCGAAGACTCAAAGATAAATATGTACGGTACATTTTTCGATAGAAAAGTTTACCGGCCTAAGGCCGAACAGTTCCTCTTAAGTTACAGGCTAAATATCGCTCGTCAGGAAGAAAATTACATTAAAAGTCTTATAATTCACAAAGAAATGGGGTGAAAGGTCTTAGAGCCGTATTCTTAAACAATTCTTTCCCTTCGAAAATGAAAGGAAGGAATTTTCTTTCGATTTGGTATTCTTAAAAAATCCTTCCCGTTCCTTTCCCTTGGGAAGGAAAAATCTTTCCCTTAAACAGGGGAAAATATTGGAATTTGAAGGTCTATCACAAGGCTGCTCTTCGATTTTACCTTCGTCATTTTGTTCAATACTGTACATTCTTATATTATTAGATTCAGTGTGACTAAATATTGGATTTGACCATTATATAATTGTATTAGCATGATATAATGCACGATATTGAAAATAAAGTCATGTTCTTAAAGTTTTAGAAGAGTCCACTGGTCTTCGCGTGATTTTTATTCATCCAAAACAAAGTGGGGGCAGAGAAGAAGAAAGAAGAAGGGCAGTTGATTCGCTTCCCTCTCCCTCATCTTTCAAACGTTGTGAGTATATTGGATTGTTATGCGTTTGTTGATTAATTCCTTTCAGTGCATTAATTTTGTACACAGTGTGAATACATTTGGACACTTTTTTAATGTAATAAGTGACTAATTGGTAGGCTTTGAGGCTAGCCAGTTGTGCTATCATCAGCCTCTACTGAACACAGCCACTATCTCTGTGGGCAGTGAGTGGCCTACCTGGTAAGTACCGTAAGTTAACCTGGTAAGCTAGCTAAGGCTAGCCTAAGCCTAGGCCTATCTTATGAATTTCATGACTCATACATTATTGTAGTAGTAGGATAGTACCAATTTCTTGTATAGGTTGATGATACAAGTAGCCAAGATGCAACTTTATGTTAGCCTATAGGCTAGGGGTCAATTTTCTATAAGTAAACCAAACATGGCATTGATCCTTGAACCATGGAGAATGAAAACATATGAACGAGGAAAATTAAACTATGCTAGGTTGTGATTAAATTACTTCATTGTAACCATACTGCCTAGTCTATGCCATAATACTTTGGTTATAACCAATGTTTTTAATGGTTTGTGATAAACAAAAATAGTTGCCAAACTACCAATAGTCCCTTGATTTTGGCCCTGTCACTCTTTCTTACGACTCTGGGGAGGCACTCGCTACAGGCAATTCTGCCTTTTGTTTCACTCACATAGAAACAAATATTCTTTTTACATTCAATGGGATAAAACATTATATTTTATGATTAGCCTACAGAAAATCCTTCAAGTATTTAAGCTTTGGTAGTTTTATAATCTAGATAGCCTAGGTGTAAAATCACAGCCATAGGCCTATGTTTTTATGGAAAATTACTGTGATTTTGGCGTCGGTCTCCTTCAAAAGTATCTAATATGACTTCGTAAAAGTCTGGGATACTTTATGCTACCACGTTTGAGGAGGGGATTTTCTTCACCTAAACTAAACTAAAATCAATAGGCCTACAGTACTTTTTAGAAGAATATTATGGCAAAAGCCTCTTAAACAGTAGTACATGGCCCATTACCTCAGGGATATTATAAACAGTAGTACATGGCCCATTACCTCAGGGATATTATAAACAGTAGTACATGGCCCATTACCTCAGGGATATTATAAACAGTAGTACATGGCCCATTACCTCAGGGATATTATAAACAGTAGTACATGGCCCATTACCTCAGGGATATTATAAACAGTAGTACATGGCCCATTACCTCAGGGATATTATAAACACCACAGGTTGAGAGGGCTTTGGAGCTTGGGGAAAATTGGGTCAAGATCATTTAACGTGTCAATATGGGTAAAAAGTAACAGTTCATAGCCTACCTTGTATAGTACTGTACTGAGCAGCAGGAATCAGGATCGAGCTGATTATACAGGTTACAGACTACATCTACATCCACAGCTATTCAAATACAGTACGGTACTGTATTCTGAAAATAACCAGCAATAATGCCAAGTGTCTTCTTGAAAATTACCCTGTAATTATCAGTCATGGTGCCCAAGTTTCATACATTTGATTAAAATTATAAAAGAAATTTATAAATGTTGAATAATACTATAGAGTATTTGTATATAGTACTGTATAGTGTGTACCTTAACTCCAGTGCCCTTTATATGTCCACCATAACTGTATTGTACAGTACAGCACACATCTATTTTTTATATTATCTTGCAGAACTTGGAATGGATCTCCTCAGAAATAATGCCGTGGAGCTGCCCAACATAGAAATGCCGTTGGACATTTTCCAGGAGTGGGAAAATATGTTCGACGAACAGGAAGAGGAGTATAGGAGACGGCGATTCCACAGAATCGTTGTAGACAGAATGGACCCCTTCCAGGCAATGTCGGAGGAGTTCATAGAACGTTTCCGGCTACGCAAGAGAACTATACACATCCTTATACAGAATGTTGAGCATAATCTTCCAGTTACAGTGCGGTACTGCCCAAGGGTGGTGCGGGAGAGGGACTGTGAAGAAGACGTACTCCAGTTCGACCAACAGGTGTCGAAGAGGAGCTTGGAGATGGAGGAGTGGTCTAGGGGGAATGATTCAATGACGGGAGAGGAGTGTGCTAGGTTGGCGGCTTTATCAGCGATTTCATTGCCTTGAATACCAGTGTGTGAAGGGACCCACTGGAACCTCAGAGTAAAGCCTTTGGAGTGCAGGGAGTAGGCAAGTGAAAGAGAGAGGAAGACTAGGCGGCGATAGGAGCGAGCATGTTGTGAGGAAAGGAGGTACAGGGAAGAGAGAGAGTCAGAGAAGATGACTACTGGTTGAGGGGGAAGGAAATCGTGTAGGAACTGCAGGGCCATCAATATTGCAAAAAGTTCCGCGGCTAAGACCGAGTGTCTTGCCGACCGACGCCAGGTACGAGTCAGGGAGAGGTCTTCCACATAAAATGCGGCTGAGGTAGAGAGAGAGCGAGGGGTGAAGGAGCCGTCTGTAAACACCCTGAGGAAGCCAGGGAATCGAAGAGAGAGGAGTTCGAGAAAGAGTTGAGGGGCAAGGGATCCGTCATTGGATTTGAGAAATGGGACATGAAAGGAAAGATGAAAAAGAGAGGAGAGGGGGAACCAGGGGGGGATCGGGGACACAGGGGGGATCGGAGTGGAGGTAGGAGGGGGGATTGAGAGTAGTTGGAGTGATTTTAAGGCATTGACTAGAAAGGGTGTGCGGGATTTAACAGGCCAGGAGGGATTATGGGTATCAATGGCGGTATGAGAGAATAGAATAGAGAGAGGGTGTAATGACGGTAGGGAGGAAAACCTATACAGAAGGGAGCCAGCATGTAAATGCCGGCAGTATTCAAGCGGGAGAAGGCCACTCTCCGCCTGGAGGGCGATGACTGGGGAAGTGCAAAAGGCCCCTGTAGAAATTCGCAAAGCGGTATTGTGTATGACATCTAGGCGGGATAGGACAGTTTTAGATGCAGATCCATAGATTGTACATCCATAGGCTAATTTGCTCAACACGTAGGTTTTGTAGAACTTGAGTAGGACGTCTCTATTAGCTCCCCACCGTACACCTGCCAGGCTTTTCATGATATTGAGCCTCTTGAAACAGGATTCACGAAGGTAGTCTATGTGAGATCGCCAGGTCAGGATGGGTCCATTGAATCGTAGGCCAAGGAAGTTGTGTTGCCTACGCAAGGGGACAGGTACACCTGAGATGGAGATGGTGGGGAGGGCAGGGAGGGAGCGTTTTTGGGTGAAGAACATGAGGGCACATTTCTGTGGGTTAACTGTGAAGCCCCAGGTGGTGAACCATTGTTGTAGGGCATCAGCACCCTGTTGTAGGATGCGTTGGGCCTCTTCCGCCATGGGGGCCGAGGCGGTTATTGTGATATCATCAGCATAGACATGGAGGGAGGTGCCACAAGGGCGAGGGAGACAGGATAGGAGGGCGTTAAAGAGGAAGGGACTGAGACCTGAACCTTGGGGACCGCTCCGGCGAACATCGTGTGATAAGGATGTTGCTCCACCAACGGAGACTGAGAAGGTGCGTTTCGAGAGAAAGCTACGCAACCATGATAACGGCTGACCCTGGACCCCCATGGTAGAGAGGCGGGACAGGATACCCTCGTGTGGTGCCGCATCAAAGGCGCTGGCAACGTCAATGAAGGACAGTAAAGCTCCAGGTTGCTCCGACATTGTCGCTGAGATGATAAAAGCCTCAGGGGAGATTGGTGTAAACTTAGTCACTGAGTTGATAAACACCATTATTAAAGATGAGAAAATCCCAGAGGATTGGCTCAAAAGTGTAATAGTAAATATATACAAAGGAAAAGGGGATGCGCTAGATAGAGGAAATTATAGGGGCCTGAAAATGCTTGACCAAATCATGAAGGTCTGTGAGAGAGTCCTTGAGGGTTTGATCAGGCAAAGCATCTCTATTGATGATATGCAGTTTGGTTTTATGCCAGGACGTGGTACAACCGATGCTATCTTCATGGTCAGGCAGATACAGGAAAGATACTTACTAAAAGGCAGGGATCTTTACTTTGTGTTTGTGGACCTGGAGAAGGCCTTTGATAGGGTACCTAGAGATGTTGTACAGTGGGCTATGAGGAAACTTGGTGTGGAAGAGTGGCTAGTGCGTGTGATAAGGAAGATGTATGAGGATTCGCGAAGTTCGGTGAGGGTGAAGGGTGTACTGAGTGATGAGTTCGCAGTCCGTGTTGGAGTCCATCAGGGTTCAGTGTTAAGCCCCCTCCTCTTTATTATGGTCTTGGAGGCGCTGTCTAGAATTTTTAGAGGCGGACTCCCGTTGGAACTGTTTTATGCAGACGATTTAGTCCTAATAGCTGACAGTATGCAGGATGCTGAGGCCAAATTCAGAGAGTGGAGAGAGGGCATGGCGAGCAAGGGTTTAAGAGTCAATATTAACAAAACCAAGGTTATGCATTGTAGTTTGAGACGAGGCAATGTGGAAAAGAGCGGTGCATACCCATGTGCAGTGTGTGGAAAGGGAGTGGGCGTTAACTCAATTCAATGTAGCATCTGTCGATGTTGGGTACACCATGGGAGTAAGCGCTGTAGTAGAATAAAGGGGCCCCTGCCGAAGGATAAGTCAGAAATAGAGAAATTTGAGTGCGTAGTGTGCAAAGGCGAGCTTGTGTTAAGTGATGATCCTGTGGCTGTGAATTTTGGAAATGAGTCTTTGGAGCTGGTGAACAAGTTTTGTTACCTAGGAGATACCATCTCTGCCGGTGGTGGGGCTGAGGCTGCCACTGTTGCTAGAATTAGGTGTGGCTGGGGGAAGTTCAGAGAATTGAAAAGAATGCCTCTCCCCCTGAAGGGAAAGGTGTATGCCTCATGTGTTAGAAGTGCAATGACGTATGCCTCAGAAACATGGGCCGTTAAAGTAGAGGATGTCAACAGAATGGAGCGTAATGAGATGAGAATGGTGAGATGGATGTGTGGGGCCAGGCTACAGGATAGAATAACAAATGTTGAGCTGAGGAGACGTTTAGGTATAAAGAGTATTAGCGAGGTGATGCGTACAAGTAGACTGGGATGGTATGGACATGTGGAGAGAATGGATGAACAAAATTGGGTAAAAAAATGCAGGTCTGTGATTGTGGAGGGAGCTGCACCAAGGGGTGGACCGAGGAAGACCTGGGATCGGACTATACGCGCCGATCTCAAATCCAAGAACTTGACAAGTGAAGCAGCCCTTAACAGGGTTGCCTGGAATGCCGCCAATAGGACAAGAGACTGAAACTGCACTTATGTGTGGAACACTCAGTCTTAAAATTTTATGTATGTATGTATGTATAGGCATAGCAGGACGTCTTTGTTTTGATAGGCTTGATGGATAGAATGGTCTAATTGGTGGAGGACATCAAGCGTTCCTCTACCTGGACGAAAGCCACTTTGTTCTGGGAGGAGAAGGTGCTCCGATTCAGCCCACCAGGAGAGTCTGTTGACAACAAGGCGCTCCATGAGCTTACCGACACATGGAAGAAGGGCAATAGGGCGGTAAGATGATGGGAGCGATAGATCCTTCCCAGGCTTGGGGATTGGGATAATAGTGGACAGTTTCCAAGCTTGAGGGAAATCTCCAGTAGACCAGCTAGTGTTTATGAGGGAGAGGAGGTGAGGGAGGTGCTGAGAGGGGAGGTGTCGAAGAAACTCGTATGGGATGAGGTCTGGGCCGGATGCCTTACGGGGAGGGAGAGAAGAGATGGCTGAGGACATCTCATCTGGGGTGAAAGGGCAAGCAGTCCAGGCGTAGAGGGAGCTACAACAGCCCGTTCCAACATGGCTGTATGTCGGGCGACGTCTGGGAGGGGAGCAGGTGTGCTTAGAGTGGAGGAAAAATATTCTGCAAGATAAACTGCTTTTGAATGGTCTGACAGGAGGGAAACCCCATTTTGGCGAAGTGGAAACGAGAATGAGGATGCTCGTCCCTTCATTGCCTTGAAGAATCTCCAAGTTCGTGAAGAGGGGGAGGAGAAAGTGAGAGTGGATACAAAGTTCGCCCAAGCAGAGCGCTGTGCATCACGAATGATACCGGTACGTGTACACTTGGCATCCAATTTTCTATAACGGAGCTTGTTGGGAATAGTCGGGTAACGGAGCCAGGTGCGCCATGCCCGTCGCCTAGCACGGACTGCCTCTTGACACACATCCGACCACCATGGAAGACCGCAGCGTGGGGGGGTTCTTCGACAGCTCAAGTGAAAAGCAACGCGCCCACCACTGACCAACCAATCTGAAAACGAACCAGCGGCCACTTCCAGGAAACCATGATGGTCTGGTGGAGGTTGCTCGAGGGCCTTCGAAAACGTGACCCAACCTTTGTCGTGGAGGTTCCACCTAGGCCGAGTTGGGGAAAAAGATTTTTGGGGAGGGTTAGACAGGCGGATGACAACTGGCAAGTGGTCACTGCCCATATAAGGGCCGAGGGTGAATTCCGCATCCAGGAATTCCTGGTCCCCGAGGCAGAGGTCTAGGACCGACCCTGACCCGGTGTGGGGATCTATCCGGGTACGGAAACTGGGAGGGGAAATGAGAGAAAATCTGGCGGAGTCTAATAAAAATTGAAAGAGAGATACCTGATACCGTGCAGTACGAGGCAGGCTCGGGTCCCAACTGGGATGGCGGGTGTTGAAGTCCCCTAAAATGAGGGCCGGGGCTGGGAGCTGAGTGAAGATATGAGTAAGCTCTGGCAAGGAAACATCGCGGCATGGGTTATAGATGGCCGCGACTGTGGTCCAGGACTCGGAGAGTGCCACCCGTACCGCCATCACCTCGAGGACACCTCCCTGATAGGGAGTGAGTGGATAAAGAGAGCACTGGACATTATTGCGCACAATGATTGCGAGACCCCCTCCTACACGAGGTAGGCGGTCCTCGCGAAAAATGGTGTAGCCACTGATACTGAGCCTAATGGAGGGACGAAGCCAGGTCTCGCATAGACATATTACAGCAGGGCCAAGCTCATCTATGTACATTTTGAACTCTTGAGACTTACGGAGGAGGGAGCGGGCGTTCCATAGAAGAAAACGGGGAGAAGATGAAGAGAGGGATGGGGATGGAGATGAAGAGAGGGATGGGGATGGAGAAGAAGAGGTTACTGGGTGGTGAGTAGGGCTATGAAGCGTGGGAGAAGTTGAGTGCAGACATCGCTGAGGGATGACCCGTGGAGCAGGAGAGTGAGAGCGTCGATGCACAGGCTGAGGAATGATGGGCGGGGAGGAGGGTGGGATGGGGCTGCGGGAGGGCGGCGGTTCGCAGTCTGGGTTGAGGGAGGGGGATTGGAGGGAGGGTTGAAGTGTGGCATCCTGTCCGCAGGGGGATCGGCACGGTGACCGTCGTGAAAAAGGCGAGGGGCACGGGGACCATTCAGGCGTCGACCACCATTCATGACTGAGGCATAGGTAGGGGCAGCAGAAGGATTGTGACCTGGCAGGACTGGGGGATCATCAGGGAGGGTATCTCCATGGTCTCCGAGCAACTGAAATTGGTTTGAAAGGTGTAGGTTAGACGGGAGCGGGAGGGAGCTGGTAGATGGGCCCCTGGAAGAGTTGTTTGAGTGGCTGGGTTGGGGAGGGGGATCAGACAGTGTGGGAGTACTCTCCGTGGTAGGGACGGAGGTAGGAGCAGGGCCCCGAGGGCGAGCTGTTAAGGCTCGTAGCTGGCGGTTAACATCCTTGAGGGTAGCGCCATCGTCCCGGACACGGCGGTGAATAGCAATAGCATCACCATACACGGGGCATGTTTTGGAGACTACCCTGTGTGAACCACCACACAGGTAACAGTGAGGGTCATTCGTACAGCGTGACCCCTCACCCGGGTGAAGGTGATGACGGCCGCTGCACATTGAACAGCGGACTCCGTTACGGCAGGTGGCAGCCCCATGGCCGAAGAGGTGGCAATCATAACAACGGAGAATTGGGAAATAATAAACAGATACGGGTAGGAAACATGGCCCAGTGTAACCCGGCGGGGGAGAGCACCTTGATATTCTAGTCGGACAGTCTCAGATAGGTGAGGGGCATTTTGGCCTGAATAATCAGCTGGGAGGTGGGTTGCTTCAAGTAGCTGACCCGATACACCATTGAGGGGACCTTCGAGGACAACTAATTTGCTTACCAGCTCTGTAATGGAGTATTTTACACTAACAGGTCCTATCATCCCATAAGAAATGGAAGGATCTTCGAGGGAGCGAGCACGGCGGCATTTAACCTTCCAGGACCCTAGTGTATGCAATTCCTCCATGGGGGGATGGATACTATTCAAATCACAAGCACGAAGTCGTATCACTAGCGTACGGCCCTTGCCCAAACCTTCAGGGGATCCATCAGCGGTTTCCAGGACATATTTTGAAAAGGGCGAGTTGTTAATGGCTTCAGTGACTGCAGCAGGGTTCTTAAAAATGGGAGAGCGGTCCTCAGCACGAATTATGTAAGCAACTAGAGATGTCAAAGTGTTACCTGTCTCTGGGTCCATGAGGCTAGAGGTAGGCCTAGGATGGGAAGCTTGGTCAGACCTACTTTGGTTGGCTAGGCCTATGGGATGGGAAGAGGCAGTCTTGGAGACCTTGGCTGAGGATGGACCAGCACTATTAGCTGTACCCGCAGAGGCGGGGTGCCCTCCACCGGGGTCATCGTCGTCCAAACTCCTCTTACCAGAGTTCCCGCCCGCCATTGTGGGATCAGACGGTGGTGGGGGAGTCACCTCCATACGCACTTCGGTGGTATGCTGGCCCTCTTCCAAGTCATGACCTGGAATAATGTCCTCCATGGTGGCCCAAGAAACACTAGGGCAACACCAGAGGACAGGGGTAAGGAGATGGTAGCTCAAATGTGGATCTAAATAGGCGACGCTTCTCTTCCTCTTATTGTTTAAATGTGCAGTTTCAGGGGGGTCTTCTTCTTCTTATTGTTTAAATGTGCAGTTTGTAGGCGACAAAAAATAAAATAGGAAGAATGGGGGTAGGAGCAAGAAGGTGGACAGCAAATGAAGCAGTGAGAGGGGAGATGGGATGGAGTACGTTTGAGGAAAGAGTGGCGAAGGCAAAGTTGAGGTACAAGAGTAGGTTGGAGGAGATGGAGGATAATAGGTGGCCAAGGAGAGTGAATGAATGGGGGGAGGGGAAGAGTAGATGGGCAAAAGAGTGTAAGAGAAAACTGAAAAAAATAGGAGTGAAACAAAGAAGGGTGGGAGAGGAGTGGAGAGATGTAGGGAGTAATGCAAGACTAGGTCAGGGAAGGAGACTAGAGAAAGAGATGTTATGTGAACGACATGGAACTGAGCGTCTCATGTAAATTATTACTGTATGCAGACGACAGCGTGCTTCTGGTTTCAGGAAAAGACCCAATAAGTATTGCCGCTTCACTTTCCAAAGAACTAGCATCATGTAGTGAATGGCTAGTGGACAATAGACTATCTCTTCACCTGGGCAAGACGGAAGCCATCTTATGTGGAACAAAACGCAAACTGAAAGACATTATGGGCTTCTCGGTCAACTGTAATGATATTCCTATAACAACAGTGTCACAAGTTAAATATCTCGGACTGAAACTGGACGCGAGTTTGTCAGGTGAAACAATTTTGGAATCTATCCTGAGTAAGTGTAGAGCACGTATAAAATACCTGTATAGACAGGTGGGATGCTTGCCCGCGGCGACCAAAAAGACCCTCTGCCAAGCGCTTGTTCAATGTCATTTTGACTATTCTGTGTCATCCTGGTACTCTGCATCATCTAAATCAGCACAGCACAAACTTCAGGTCACTCAAAATAAAATGGTTAGGTTCATGCTGAACCTAGGACCCAGATCACATGTTGGCCAGGAACAACTTCAGTCACTAGGTATGCTCAATGTCTCTGACAGGGCCAAACAAATCAGGCTAACTAATGCCTTCAAAATTGTCTATGACAGAGCTCCAGAGTATCTAAAGAATGATTTTGTTAAAGCAAATGAGAGGAGTGGACATAATACAAGAAACATGATGTTTAATTTTAAGGTCCCGAGAATCCAAGGACAGGGTAAGCAAACATTCTTCTTCACTGCCATCAAAGACTGGAACGACCTACCCCAGTCAGTCCGTGAAAAGAGAACACTGTATTCCTTCAGACGTAGCCTGAAGGAACACCTGAACCGGACAGCTGCGAGAAGGGAGCACCAAGCTTATGTCTACTACTAAATGCGACATAAGAGATAGACAAACCAAACTGAAATGATTACTGATTACGGATTACTGATATTTACTATAGGATGTAAGGTATCTTAAAATAACCCCCTAGAAATACTTTCTCTAAAGTATCTATTTCTTTATCCTCCCCATTTTCCCCAGCTAACCTAATCCCACAAGGACCCCAATGGAAATACGCCTAACGGCCTTATTGGGCTATCCTTAGTTGGAATTATGCAAGGCTGGTACATGTCATATTTGTAACATACTATGTGGTACCAACTCTGTAAATTGCTAACTGAATAAATATTATTATTATTATTATTATTATTATTATTAGGTAGTGATGTACAGGATTTGTTTGGGCGGCTAGATGTGGTCGGTTTAATTTTGGTTGTATATCCCACACATGGTTTTATCTGCATGGTGATTTTCTGTGCTGGGGATGAGTTTTCCTTCTCGGTGTGTAGGTTCTGCTTTGCGTTTCTATTTCGGTCTTCTTTGTTGGTGATGTGGGGCAATTTCGATATTCTGGGCATCGTGGTGGTTTTGTTCTTGTTACTTATCTCTTTCGTTGTTCTTATTTCTGGTTGAGTTATTCCTGCTTCCTTCTCGTTCCGTTTTCCTTGTCGTGGTTGAATGTGGATGTTGTTTGCTTTGGTCTCCCCTTCATCAACTTGCTTCCTTTGGTTCGTTATGGTGGTCTTTGCAAACCTGGTTATTTTATTTCCCTCTTGGAAATGAAAGTCACGGCCCTGTGACTCCAGCTGGAAACAAAGATGTATCCATGGCGGGTGAACGTAGGGAGGGTGTTGAGGTATGCCCACCAGTCTATGGAGCGTTGGTCAGGCACTCGGTGAGGGTTGGTGAAGACTGATAGAAATGAGGGCTTTTCCGCGATAATGGCTGCAGTTTGTGCCTCGTCTACGAAGCGAATTTTGAAGAAGTTGTCCTGATCGTTGCTCCATTTCACTTTGGCGATGTAGGGCGTGGAGGAAGTCATGGCGATTGAAGTCTGGTAATTGCGGGTGCAGGTAGAGGTGGTAGTTGTTGCGCTGTTGGTGATGTGAGGGCAACTGATGACCTGGTCAGTGACCTGAGGGGTTTTATCTATCACTGCGGATGCGAAAGTACTTGGGCTTATAGATCGAACTGTCAAAAACTGTTTGTGGGAAGGCTGAATTTGTGTTTGTGGCTGATGATGTTCTGATTGTTGTTGGTGTATGTGTGGGTAGGCTACTATGTGGTTTGTTTGGTGTGTGATGTGGTAAGAGGTTAGGTGAGGTTTGCGGATCAAAATTGAAGAGAATCGGACCGGGGGTTTTGATAATCAGCCTGATCTTGTCGAAAAATTGGGTCTGTTGGGGGGGGGGGGGGGGCGGGGGGGGGGGGGGAATTGGGCTGGTATCTGAGGGTGTGGATGACGGTGGGGTTTGAGGTCGGGGGTTGGGAGGTGATGGGTTGACTGGTGAGGTTAGGGTACAAAGTGATTTGTGGAGAAATGGATGATTTTTGTGGTATGTCTCTGTTGGGGGAGGGTATGGTAGATGGGTAGTGTAGAAGGGTGGGGGGGCTAGGAAAGGGGTGTTGGTGGGAGTTGGGGTTTGTTGGAGAGGCTGAGGGTGCGGTTGAGGATTTTGGCAAGTGGACGGTAGGTTTGAAAGTTGAGAACGGTCTTGGGGTTGGGTTTTTGGAGGGTGGTGGGGTTGGTAGGGGAGAGGTTGGGGTAGGATATGAGTTGGTGGGGTAGGGGGTAGGGATGAGGACGTTGTTGATTTGTTTGAGGTGTGTAAATTTTGGATGGATGTGCGTGGAGACGGAGTGGGTGAGGGGGTTGCACAGAGTAGGGGTGGGATTGTGTTACAAGACAGGTACCACGTACCCTATGTAGAGGAGGTGGTATACACTGGGAGAGCTCTGAGGAACACTGATTATTATAGTAGCGATAGAATAGCGAGAGAGATGCAACATTGCGGCGGAGAGAGAGAGATTGCAGAGAGTTGGTGAGTGGACGGGAGTTAATGATACGTAGCCTTCCTTTCAACTTTGTCTAGGAGTGCGGTGTGAGAGGATCCTCCCCACACCTGTGACCAATACTCAATACAAGGACGCACCGTGCCCCTGTAGCCTACATAGCAAGAAGCTGTGCAGGGGTAAAGAACCCCTTGAGAGGGTTGAGCACACCCAGCTTCTGTGAGGCTGCCTTAGCAAGACTGGAAATATGGTCCTTTCAAGTGAGAGCAGAAGAAAAAGAGACACCAAGACTATTGAGAGAAGATGAAGGATTGATTTTCGTATTGTTGAAGTATAAGGGATCAAAGTCCTCTGGGAGTTCTGGACGGGTAGTAAAATGGAGAAATTCGGGTTTGGAAGCATTAAAGGTAACAAGGTTTTCTCTGCCCCAATTGAAAATAGTAGTTAGATCAGAAGATAAGTATTCTATGGCTTCATTACGTTTGTTTTTGAGGGATTGCTGGCTGGGGCGTTCTGGAAAACTAATTGAGTAGTGTAAGGTAAAGGTGTCAGCGTATAAATGGATGGGACTGGATGTACAGTTGAGAAGATAATTTATGAAAATTAGAAGGAGAATGGGAGATAGGACAGAGCCCTGAGGAACACCTGAGTTGATAGGATGAGGAAGTGAGCGATGGCCGTCTACAACCGCAGCTATGGAACGGCCGGAAAGGAAATTAGAGACAAAGGCACAGATGGAGGGATGGAAACCGAAGGAGAGTAGTTTAGAAATTAAAGATTTGTGCCAGACTTTATCGAAGGTCTTCGATATGTCTAGTGCAATAGAAGAGGTCTCACCGAAGTCCCGAAAGGAGGACCACCAAGAGTTAGTAAGGTATGAAAGAAGAGCACCAGTAGAGCGACCCTTAAGGAAGCCATACTGGCGATCTGAGAGTAGATTATGAGAAGAGAAATGCTAAAGAAATTTGGAAGCAAGAATTGTTTTAAAAACTTTAGAGAAACAAGAGATTAGAGCAATTGGACGATAGTTGGAGGGTTGAGAGCAGTCAAGCTTTTGGGAAAGGTTGAATGAGAGCAAACTTCCAGCAAGAAGGGAAGACGTTAGAGGAGAGACTGAGGCGAAAGAGTTTTCCTAGGCAGGGAGTCAGCGCGGAAGCACAGTTTTTTAGTACAACAGGAGGAACACCGGCCGGACCGTACGCCTTCTTAGAAAAGGGTAGAAAGTACATCTTTAGAAGAGATTAGGATATTATGGCTTAAGTAGGATAGAGGGGGGTGGAGATGGAGGAATAGCACCGGAATCATCCAAGGTGGAGTTTCTATCAAAAGTTTGAGCGAAGAGTTCAGCTTTGTCAGAGGAAGTAGTGATGGTCGTGCCATCAGAGTGGAAAAGGGGAGGGAAAGACGAGGAAGACAAATTGTTGGAGAAGTTTTTGGCTAGATGCCAGAAAGTTTGGGAAGAGCTAGAGTGGCTGATCCTTGTATGTTTAACCCGTACAGTACCGGTGACATCTACTGTATTCTAGCAGTTTTTGGACAATTTTATTCAGCTAAGTAAGAACGTCAACCAATTAGAAGGCTACAGACTATCTCAATTTATCCATTTATCTACCTTCCTTAGCTTCATAACATTTCCTAAATGTAGCTGAAATCAAATAAAAAGACGTCACTGGTACTGAACGGGTTAAGCGGGTAGTACTCGCTTTTTCTGGACCCCCTTCTTCCTCATGTTTAGCATATTAGCTTTGAGGTTATAAGACGCTCATTCCTTTAGTTTGACGATTTTGAGACATTTCGGCTCATTTTTTTATCAATATTAAGACCTTTCGTGCCGTTTATGTGTCATTTTTTTCTTGGTGAGCAATAGCGAGCCTATAATTTTAGAAGGAACTGCGGGACATTTTTCTAGCGAAAAATGTACACATTTATCTTGAAAGGAGGGGGGGGGGGGGAGGTCTAGGGAGTGTTTATCTAAGCTTGATAGATGTCTAGCGAGGAAACTAAAAAATAAATTAATAAATAATGTCATTACTAAGGTCGACGAGCCTACAGAATGGGTAAGTCGAATGGTAGCAGGAACCAAGAAGTCGGGGGATCTGAGAATTTGCATTGACCCTCAAGCTCTAAACAAAGCACTCATAAGAGAGATGCACCCTCTACCGGTAATCGACGACATTCTGCCTGACCTTGCAAAAGCCAAAGTTTTCTCCAAGCTTGACCTCAAGAATGGCTACTGGCACTGTGTGTTGGATGAAGAATCACGCAAGCTGACAACATTTCAAACACCGTATGGGAGATACAGCTGGAACTGACTTCCTTTTGGTCTGGCTGTAAGCAGCGAAATTTTTCAGAAGCTACAATTGGTTCTGGATGATCTACAAGGCGTAATTTGTGTTGCTGATGACATTTTGGTCTTTGGAGTTGGTGACACTGATGAAGAAGCTGCAAGGGATCATGACTCAAAGCTGAGAAACCTACTGGACAGATGCCGAGCAAAGGGTCTGAGGCTGAACAGAGCAAAGACTGAGCTTGGTAGTACAGAAATCACATTTCTAGGTCACAAGATCTCGCGGGATGGTCTGATGGCTGACCCAAAGAAGATTGAAGCAATCGTGAAGATGCAAGCACCAGAGGATGTGACTGCAGTACGACGACTGTCTGGAATGGTGAACTACTTGAGTAAATTTGTACCCAGTCTATCGGATGTCATGGAGCCTATGAGGAAGCTGACCCATAAGGACACCGAGTGGAAGTGGACAAGAGAACACAATGAGGCATTCAAGAGGACCAAGAAGATGATGACCCAAACACCCATCTTACAGTACTACAACCCAGAGCAAAAGTTGGAGATTCAATGTGATGCATCTCAAAAAGGTTTAGGAGCAGCGTTACTTCAAGAGGGTAAACCAATCGCATTTGTAAGTCGAGCACTGACTGACACGGAAACACGATATGCGCAGATAGAGAAGGAGACTTTGGCAATCGTCTTTGCACTGAACAAGTTTCATCAGTATTGTTTTGGGAGGAAGACGACAATCCAGAGCGACCATAAACCTCTAGAAGCTATCCAAAATAAGCCGTTGTCAAGTGTACCAAGACGACTGCAAGGGATGTTGATGAGGATACTACAGTATGATGTCGAGATTGTTCACAAGAAGGGCAAAGAAATGTATCTAGCCGACACTATCAAGAGCTTATCTGCAAAACACAAGAGATATGCAGGAAGAGGTGTTTGAACAGATCAACATGACAGACTACGTACCCATCCGAAGTGAACGATTGCAAGAAATCCGTCGAGCAACTGAGGAAGATGAAGCATTGCAACTATTGAAGGAGATAATTCTCAAAGGATATCAACAGGTGGGTTCGGCAGGACTGGGCTATGGGACTTCATGCACAGGACACAAATGAAAACAATAGAGGGCATAAATAATAGCTGAGTAAATGGTTTATAATGCAGCTTTATTCTCCGAAAAATCACTGGTAGAATATTGGTTATATGTGAATTTGAAACAATGGCAAATTGGATAAGTCCGGTGTGTACTTCTGGACTTTTATAATCTCTTAGCACTGTTTGCGGATTTGGATAGAGTTCGTTCGCTTCCCACTTCCAACGTTCAGGAATAATTCTTCTGATCACCTGTCCTCAACGATACGTAGGCTATGCAAATCACTAGTTATCTTGAGCTGGTGTGTCGGGGGTTAACAGCAACACCGTGGTCGTCCAAGTTGTCTGGTAGTGTAGAGAAGGTTTACAGTTGGGCTAATTTGTCTAGCCGTTGATGACACGTCGTTATGGGAATCCTACTGAAAGCCTTAAATGCCTCTGTCATCGGCGTAGCCAGAGAAAACAGTGGATCGAAGTAACGTAAGACAGTCGGGAGAACGACTTTTCTTACTAATTCTGGCCTTATGGGAGGTTCAGACGTGCAAGCGGCTTTTCGCCTTTCGGTCAAACAGACAATTGTTTTCCCAGGAATCTTCTCGTCGAGTCTTCTCCTAAACTCGCGTAATCCCTTCTAACATAACCAGATCTTTCTACCTGGGACCGGTTATGAGTTATGATTGCTCTTAAGCCCAAAGTAGTGGCGAGCCGGCTGACAATACGTTTATGAGACAATCAAAAAGAATTTATGAATCGGTTGTTGAAAGATATAATCTTGCCCCTGGTTTCCAGTTGCAACAATATATTTGTCAAGGATTGATTCACTCCCTCACGGAGACTTGGGGGTTAGATAGGAACGGGATAGGAATAGGATTTAAGCTGGAATCGAAACTTGGAGGTTGGTATGGGTTGTAAACACCTGGAGTTTCTAGCAAAGAATTTGGCGGGCATGTAGGATGTCGGTAGTCCTACGCGAGGGAGAGATGCTGGGCCTCTTCGAGGGGAGGAAAGGGGGGATTAGCCTCGCGGGCATTAATTCACTGCCCCAGGTTGTAGTGGTGGTTAGTTATGTTAGGGGATAGTTAAAGGAGGTACCAAAATAGGTTTGTACTCTGCTTAGGGAAGCTTGAGAATATGACTTGCTCGGCACAAATTAAATATCCTGATGGCGTCCTTTTTAGAGGGTGTTATTAAGCTCGGATTGGTATGGAAAGAAACGACAGGGTGGATAAAAGGTTACAACTGAGCACGCTTGTTACTACGCAAAGTATTGGTGGATCAATGAGATTCAACTTAGGAAAAGTTGACATGCATGAAGGATGGTATTTTGCCGTCGTTAATATAAAAGTATAGAACCTGGTTGAATAACTCAAGTTCAATTTTATAACTACTTAGGTGCTAGAAACGAATCCCGGAGCATGGGGTAATATACGTTTATCTTCTTAAATGGAGAGAGAAACTAGGTGGCTTCCCAAGAGCTCTCTGGAGAGGATCGTATTCAGATTTGTCATAATTAATCTTATTTAAAAACAACAGAGATACGAAAACAGAGTAGTGTGGACTGTGGACTAGAAGAGGTGACTGATTTGATGTATAATAGGTGTGGAAAGAGACGGAAAGGAGGAACACAATGGTGAAGGAAAAAAAAATACTTAACTTACGAAAACGAAATGCATGCATAAAATGACGGTATTAGTCGTCATTAAAATAAAGCGAATGAACGCTGGTTGAAATGCACGGAATACGATTCGACATGGGCAGTGCCTCTGTGTTATATCCATATCGATCGGGCAATTTCTGGTTCATATAATATCCTAGGCACTAAAACGAAACAGCTGAGCTTGGGGTCGGTGGAGGGGACATTTTTATGGCCTACCCTCTTTCAAGGGGGTGGGAGGGGGGCATAGCCTCGCGCGCTGTACCCCTACGGTTCAGGTGGTGAGTGGTTTACTTAGGTTAGAGGATCGTGAAAGAGATACCAGAATAGGTTTGCACTCTCTGTATACTGGGGTTCGAGTCGGAACTGACTCGGCACGGAATATAAAACATCCTGATGGGCGTCATGCGAGGGGAAGGTTTGTGAAGTTGGACTGGTAGGCCTACGGGGAGAGGAAAAAGGACAGGGTGTCCCAAAAGGTTACCACTGGGCACGCGGTCACTAAGCAGAGTATTGTGGATAAAACTTTTTCTTTAACTTAGGAATGGGTACATGCATGAGTGACATCGATCTATCTCATAATGGAGAGAGAGAGACTAGGTAGTTTTTCCTGCACTTCTCTGGAGATGACCGTATGCAAATTAGTTATTATTAATTATATAAATCAACAGATATGGATTAGTACAAGCACAGGGTTAGGTTAGTTTTCTGTGGATCGGTGGCATACATAGAAAAACGGGTTTTCATGGGATAACAATTTTGAGGCGGTTGTAACGAGTTTGACCCGTAGCCAAACTCACGCAAAATTAATACGACGATATTGTCCGGCACGACAATTTCCTAAGCACAGACCCGCATACGAAATTGGGGATGGTCTGGGGCTTTCTTAATCAACACAGTCACCGTGGACACACACGACGCGGGTATTATAGTTTACGTCGTCTAAAATTAGGGGGCAGGGTTGCTACATAATTAAATACATGACTGACCTAATCACGATCTGATTGGTTTGAATGGAGACAAGGGTGTCTTTAGATCGCCGTCGTACCTACACAATGAAAGTAACATAGTCTACATGCATGGTTGGTACCTTCATTAAATACATACTTAGTCGGTACATCAAGAATGTTCATTGTTAAAGTAATGTGGTTTGTATACTAGAAGGCTGTGATTGAGGAGATGTATACATATGTGGAGTTATGTGGAAGGAAGAAAAACGAAGTTGGTGTGTTGTGTGAGTGTCTTGGATGTGGGAACATACTACTTGTGGTCGACGTGCCTTGGGGCCTTTTGTTTTCCGGCCGTGTTGGGGTCGGTCCTTTGGTCCCGTCGTTTGAACCTAACATATTCGAAAGGTTGGGAGTATAACACCTTTGGTCGAAGTGTCTTTGGGATCTCTTGTTTTCCGGCCGTGTCGGCTTCCTTTGATCCTGTGGGTGCGTACTTCTCTTTCCGGCTGCTGGGTCCTTTCGTCCCTGCCGGCTTCCGTTCTGGTTCTTGCGGAATTGTTACTGGGTTGTTGGTCGGGAGGTTGGTGGGGGGCATTCCATTTGGTGGTATTTTAGAAACATATGCCACCTGATCATACATTGTATTAATTTCCCCAGCCCTGGTGTGTTTTGTTGTTATATTTAAGTGTCAGATTCCTGAAGGAACGTCGCATTCGCCCAGTAAAACAATCCGGATGGATCCTCGTAGTTCTTGGGTTAATATTTCCATAAGTAAATGTTATATGTTATAAGTTAATTTGAAAGAATAGCTTATTTATATTACATAGTTTACTACTGTATATTGAAACTATGATACTTCTATTACTTAATATTACTAATTTATATGTAATAACTATAGTTTATCTTGAATAGTTTTAAGATATGGACTGACACTGACAACACTGGCACTGACAGCACCACCACACTGGTTTTTAGGTCAGATGGTGGTATTGAGGGATAAGCCTTTACAAGGGTATCTCGTATCTATGCTTTCCAAAATGTGTTGAGAGGGGAGAAGGGGTGTTGGAGAGAGGGGAAGCTGTTGGAGTGGCTTTGTTGTGTGTGCTATTAATCTACATCGTCGAGGTGTCCCCTGACTGGGATGAACATGTGAAACACGTTAGGATGTACTACCACACCCACTAAATATGTCCGCCATGGCTGGGATCAAACCCAGGCCAAGCAGATTCACATGTGAGCGTGCTCTCCACTCGACCACCACGGCATCATGCGCGGCATATGTAGAGTTGACTTATTCAAGTGTAATTCTTTTGTATTTTGAGTCTGGAATAAATTATTATTATTATTATTATTATTATTAATATTATTTTTGAGGGAGTAATCATGTTGACCAATAATAAGGCGGGATTTACTCAGGTGTGCCAGCCAGATTTGCACCAGGATAGCTACCTGGGTTACTGCCCTGGCACCCAGCAGCTCTCAGCCAATCACAGGCCGCCCTTGGCGCACCTATAGACACCCGCCTCACACCACCTTCCAAGCGCCCGGTTCATAACTTGCCCTCTGTCCATTCCCGTATTTTCTTATCCCGGCAAAAAGCGTTCTGATATAATAGTGCCAACCCCTTACTCCAGTCAGCCACTGAAAAACATCATAAATACGCTGCTGGGAAGTTATTATGGAGATAGTAATCTGGAAGCGGACGAACGTAAGCTTCAAAGATTCTGGGCCTACCCTGACGATCCCCAGCGCGTGCCTCAGCCAATCACAGGCCCGCGTTGCGTAGGGGCAGGTATAAAGGGAGGTGGGCAGGGCCAGTGGAGTTAGACGGACACAGGCACCTGCCTGAGCAACACTCGCTCTCCCCTAGCAATAAACCACCACTTATCTTTCCCAACCACAATGGGGAGATAAATAAGGAGAAAACACCTGACCTCAAGCACCAAATAGAGGCAGAATACCTCGAGAGCAAAGCCAGACTCTACCGCTCAATCTTGGCAAAAATACACCTACAATATCCAGCCGCCTGCCGACACAATACCAGCCTGCATACAGTATCACATTATGGATCCGAATCACTCCCTCCTTACACCCCAGACATGTTGCATATATTATTTGTTGTGTTGTTTATCACCCCCCAAGACACCCATACACGTGATTTACTCCTACAACATATTTCTGATACGTCTGACCTTTTAAAATTACAGTACTCATCATCTAAATTTATTATATGTGGTGATTTTAATGAAATTGACACGTCTGACCTTCAAACACACCTTCAGCTAACCCAAGTAGTAAATTTCCCTACACACCATAATCATATTTTAGATATAATCCTAACAGATATGTCAAACCTTTATGAAACCCCGATACCAATGTCGCCATTTGGACGAAGTGTGGGGATCGGTTTTTACACCATACCCGAAAGAGGATTTATGGAGCTCCGATTGTACTCGCAACCATCTGAACAATTTTACCAACACACCTAAACTTCGTTAAATGCGGATATAGCCTCACGAAAATATCATGCCCTGGTGGGGGCACGAACTCTCGACCCTTGGGTGTGAGGCAGACACCTTACCAGTTAGACCAATAGAGATATCCCACTTGGCCTGTTCGGCTCAGGGTATTTCCGCATCCGAGGTCTGTTTAGGCTAGCCTATTTTCACTGACTTTACACTACTTCACCACTTGCCCTGTGGGGGTCGGTTTTTACACCATACCCGAAAGAGGATTTATGGAGCTCCGATCTTACTCTCAACCATCTGAACAATTTAACCAGCACACCTAAACTTCGTTAAAGGCGGAAATAGCCTCACGAAAATATCATGCCCTGGTGGGGGCACGAACTCTCGACCCTTGGGTGTGAGGCAGGCACCTTACCAGTTAGACCAATAGAGATATCCCACTTGGCCTGTTCGGCTCAGGGTATTTCCGCATCCGAGGTCTGTTTAGGCTAGCCTATTTTCACTGACTTTACACTACTTCACCTTCATAAATCCTCTTTCGGGTATGGTGTAAAAACCGATCCCCACAGAAGCAATCACACCTCTGTTTTCTGGACTCCCAAACCTACTTTCGCTCACACAAATGAGAACAAAACACACACGTACAGACCTATAACCGACTCGGCAATTCGACTCTTCGGTGATTGGATTGTTCGATACCCATGGGTTGAGGTGTTAACTGTTGAAGATGTTTATCGCAAATGGGAAAATTATCTCAATACTATTAATATAGCCTACCAACATTTCTTCCCTGAAAAAACTGTAGTTACTCACCAGTCTGACCTCCCTTGGATTAATTTCCGTATTAAACGCCTTATGCAACAACGTGACAATGCCTTTAAAGCCAACAACACCACCCTTTTCAAATCACTTCGAAACAAAGTTATTAGAGAAATTAAAATGGCAAAAAAGACTTTCTATCCCAACAAAGTACAGCACTTGAAACACACAAACATTAGTGAATGGTTTAGCCGAATTCAGGAATTTTGTGGCCTTAAGAACCGACCCTCTACCTTCCTGTGTGTCAACCATCTCACCAGTAATGAAGCAGCCGAGACAATAAATAATCATTTTGCCTCTATATGTCAACAACTTCCCAAGCTCTCTCATGACCAGCTCCCAGCATACCTCCCTGCCCCCTCCCCCCCACCTATCGTATTAGAGTACGAAGTTTTCCGTCGTTTACAGATTCTCAAACCTAAACGCTCCTCCACTCCACTCGATCTTCCTATCCGCTTATACAAAGAATTTGCTCCTGAACTTTCCTTACCTCTCACATCCATAATTAATGCTTCCTTACAACAATCCAAATGTCCTAAAGATTGGAAGCATTCCTATGTCACTCCAATCCCTAAATCTCCAAACCCTCAATCTCTTAATGAACTACGGCCCATAGCTATTACACCTATTCCTAGCCTTATTTGTGAAAGTTTTGTAGCTGAATTGGCTTACAAAGATATATACAATAAATTAGACTCGTGCCAGTATGGAAATATTAAATCCTCATCCACCTCACACTACCTCATCAGTTTTCTTGGCTTCATTCATAAAAATTTAGATCGCCGAAACACGTCAGTAATAGCAGTATTCATAGATTTCAAAAAAGCCTTCGATCTAGTGAACCACTCCATTCTAATTAAGAAAGCACTACAACTTGGCCTCAGGGAATGTCTTACCTCCTGGTTGGCGGATTTCCTCAACGACCGTCAACAATCCGTCCGCTTTCTAGGCAGTATCTCCAGTTCACAAACACTTACTTGCGGTTTGCCTCAAGGGACACGAATGGGGCCCCTCGGTTATTTAATACTCGGCAATAACGCCCTTCAAGACGCAGAACTCAAATGGAAATATGTTGATGATTCCACAATAGCCTCTTCCATCAGCAACGCTTCTCCAGACTACAGCACTCTCCAAGCCAACCTAGATGCCCTACTGACCTGGACACAAGATAATGATGTCACTATTAACCTAAACAAAACACTTGTCATGAACTTCAATGTTGCTTCTAAACCCATCCCTCCACCCACCCTCAAGCTTGGCAATCACACCCTCGAGATAGTTCAGTCAATTAAATTACTTGGTGTTTTCCTTCAGCAAAAACTACTCTGGGATAAACATGTTAACACCATAGCTAGTGCTTCTTCTTATCGGCTACACATGTTACGCACCCTGAAACAACTAGGGGTTCCCAGAGATGACATGCTACTTTTATACAAATCTTTTATATTATCCAAACTCTGCTATGCTTCACCCGTTTGGTCATCCTCTCACCTTAACCCAAAGAAATAAATTAGAAAAAATTCAGAAGAGAGCACTCAGAATAATGTTAGGGGCCAACTACACCACTTACCAAGATGCATGTTTTTTTTTTTTTTTTTTTTTTTTTTTCTATGTGATTGAGGGAGGCAAAAGGCATAACTGCCTATAGCGAGTGCCTCCCCCATAGTTGAAAGAGTGACAGGGCCAAAATCAAGGGACGTTCGAGCCAAAATGCCTGGACACACGGAGTTTGAAGCAATTTAAGTCATAGGAAGAGGGAAAGACTGATTCTGGGAGAGAGTTCCAGAGCTCAGATGTTGAGTAGAAGAAAGTTTGAGAGTAACGTTTCACTCTTGGGTTGGAGAGTTGCACAGAGTAGGGGTGGGATTGAGTTGCAAGACGGGTACCACGTGCCCTACGTAAAGGAGGTGGTATGCACTGGGATAGCTCTGAGGAACACTGATTATTATAGTAGCGATAGAATAGCGAGAGAGATGCAACATTGCGGCGGAGAGAGAGAGATTGCAGAGAGTTGGTGAGTGGACGGGAGTTAATGATACGAAAGGCCTTCCTTTCAACTTTGTCTAGGAGAGCTAATTAACCTAATTAACGTCCTCGCCATATCTAACCTCTACGAACAACACCTTCAGCAGTTCTCCAGCAAACTACTAAACAACCCCAGACACCGGCACCTACTACCGCCCGACGCCCCTCCTCCTCTACGCGCTGTTCGCCACTTCAACCGTATTGTCCCCGTAAGAGCACCACGGACTGACCGCTACAAGAACAGCGCCATTCCTTCAATAATTAAGGTCATAAACAATCAATAAATAATATTATATACATATTTTTCATTGTAAATTAGCCTGTTAGCTCCTGTGTCAATTTTAATTTTAATTTTAACTATGTATCAACTTCCTTGTATATTTTCAGCCTTCGGGCTGCTTTTGTGAATAAACCGTTAATTATTATTATTACAAGCCATGCAGAACAGAAACTAGGTGGTGGATGGGTCAGAGCAGTTGAACCAAGTGTATTGGCCGGCCCTGAGATGGTAATAGCGGAGATGAAGTAGCAGACCAGCAAATTTTATTAAAGGACCCTTATGGGTCCTAACAAAATTTAAGAGAGAGATAAATGTTTGACAGACGCCTTATGTCCCACCAATAAAATTTATGTGTCTTTATAGGACAATCAAAGACAATAGTTGATTAGACAAATGATGTAAAAACTACCATGTGTTGAGAGATAGTTTTTCTATTGTTAGTATAGCACAAGCTATTCAGTTAGAAATAGTAGTAGGAGATATCCAAAGATACGGTAGTTAATATAATATAGAGTGAAAATTCCTAAGAGTTTTGAATAGATAATAAAGAAGCTTATTAGACAGGCTCATATAATTGAGAGTACGGGATCTAAGTACTTGCCAGAGTTGGAGGAGGCACCACGTACTGTTGATTGGGGAACCACCTCAGCGTTTTTCCTTTTTCTTTGTCGTCTGACAACACTTATCATAGTGCCCAAAATGGCCACAGAGGCGGCATTGGGCCTTGCTGGCGGGGCACTTTACTGTCCGAGACCAGTGGCCTTGTCGTCCACAACCGTTCCAGGTGCTCTGGGTAGCTGGACACTTGTTCGACCTATGCTGGCGAGCGCAACACTAGCAGAAATCAGCTGGCTTCGAAGAGGTCTTGATAGGCGGAGTCCTGCCGTTTCCCTGAGCTTTCTTGTCTTTCTTATGGGAAGAGATGGCTCTCAACTGGTCAGGAAGAGCACTAATAGCCATGGTCGCAGATCTAGCGGTCTCATATGAACAGCACATATTCACAACGTCCTGTAGTGATGACTTGGAGTCCAGGGAGATGAGCTTCTGTACCAGCTCCTTGTCTCTGATACCAATGAGGATCACCATCTTGATCTGTGTTTCCTTGCAGACAGACAAATTTTCAGGGCACACATCAACTTCCTCTGAAATTCGTTTCAGGCGAACATAAAACTCAGCAAATGTGTGCAACTTAACAGTTCTCGTCGACGAAGTGCCTCATTCCTTAGTCCCTTGATGTGAGTCTGCAGGGCGTCCAACACCTCATCAACCGTCTTGTCAGTGGAAGGGGCGATCTGAAGGGTGTGTTCTAAGATGCGCTGTGTCTCAAGGGTAAGACACATGTGAAGCTGGATCATCTGCTTTGCCGGAGGTAGTTTGGAGAGGTCCACCATTACTGCGTAGTCGTTCCAGCGACGTCTCCACTCACGAAACATCTGAAAGGTGGTGTCGGCTTTCAGTGGTGGAGGGGTCTGGGCTGTATCCTTCTGTGGTGGGGGAGGTGCCAAAGGGTAGGAAGGGGGGACTTGTTGCTGCTGAATCGATTGGCTATGGGTCGTAGAGGGGTCTGCAGAGATCCTGGTAGGGGCCAACAGTTGAATCAAAGCCTGGAATTTAGCATTCTCCTCTTCTCGTTTGAGAGCATAATTTTGTCTCTTTAGGTCCTCGGCACTCTTCTCACTAGCTCATCGTTCTTCCTAGATTCCTCCAGATACTTGATGAACTGTAGGAAATCGGCCCCAGGAGCTGAGGGAGAAGCTGGGGGGTGAGGAGTGAGGTGAGGTGGAGGTGTGATAGATAGTCATGCCTGTTCATCTTCCTGGTCCGACATCATCTTGGCTGGGTGACAGACAGGTAGGTAGGTAACAAAAAAAAAAAAAAAAAAAAAAAAAAAAAAACGACATAATTTTCCTGGGAAATAACAGGGTTCTTGCTCATAAAAGTTGCTGATGACTAGTGCAGGCATGTGACTGTGTGTGCGACGGGCCAAGTGCGTGCGTGTGTGTGTGTTTTCTCTCCTCAGTGTGGCTCCGGCCGTGGTGAGAGGAGGGTGTGCTGCTTCACGCTCTCGCCTCCTGCTGCGGGTTAACGCTCTTGATACAGTACCCGGGCTTACACACATGAGTAATGCACACAAAACACTGCACTAGTAATACACAACACTTCACTGATCAAACTGTACATCCAGGGGACACTGAACACTGTATTCCAAAGGTAGAAGCAGTATATTCCCTTCACTAGCTTGTTGGTGGGCAGGAAGGAATATGGCGATTTTAGGACCAACCCTTAACTCTCCCCGACATATTAACTTACGTAAGTTAGGGGTTGCCCGAGCGCCCGGTATTTCCCCCACAACACTCTTTCTCACACTGAGGGACCGTTAGAAGTCGGAGGAATTTGGGGTTGCCACCAACCGACAGACCATGATCTAACTTACCTAACTTACTGAGCTCAATATGACGCAAATCGCGTCATATGCTTATTATTGAGCTATTTCACTACGTTCATATGACGCGATCGCGTCATATGATACTTTTGGGCGAAACCGCCATATAACGCGATCGCGTCGTATATGACGGAGAGGGTTAACTCTGTAATATACACACTGCGCCATGTAGAGGGGTGGTCCTGACTGCTATGCAGGTTACACAGTGCACTTATCGTAATGGTGGGATAAGTAAACATTGGTAAAACTTAAAGTAGGTTCTATTATAGGAGAGAGTTGGGATACACTGATATAGGAGAAAGGTGCCTCGCTATCTACTTGTAAACAAATCCCCTAGCGGAAATATAGCACAACGTCACTACCAGTTTTCATATGGGCTTACATGATAAAATTCTTTAAGTGAGTGCCTGTAAATGCTATGGTACATATTCATTATAAAGAGGTGTTACATATATAGATACTGATACACTTATTTATCATATACATACACTCCTAAGTTAGTCCTAACCCTATTATTTAATCTCTCCATGACCTCCGAACAACTACCCTCACTATGGAAAATCTCAGATGTCTCACCAATATACAAAAAAGGTCCAAGGACAAACTCCCTGAATTACAGAAGGGTCACCCATCAGCAGCCTCACATCCGTTGCATGTAAAACCATGGAGAGAATCGTCACTAAAGAATTTTATCGATTCTTCCATGACCACATAATCCTCACCAACAATCAGTTTGGGTTTAAGGCAAACAGATCAGTTACCGACCAACTCCTACTAACATACGAATACATCGCGTACTGGTACAACTGTGGGAAACTGGTTGACCTGATCCTATTCAACTTCGCAAAGGCCATCGATAGAGTTCACCAGCAAGTTCTCATCGGCAAGGTATTGGCATCTCAGGTCGTCTATACTAAGCTGGATCACTAGATTTCTGTGTGGCCGGTGTATGAAATTCTGTGTGAGTGGAATCACGAGCTCCTTCAGACTTGTCCTAAGTGGAGTCCCTCAAGGATCTGTCCTAGGCCCTCTACTATTCCTCCTCTATGTCAACTACATTGGATCAGGATTATGCAGCAAGTACATGATATTTGCTGATGGTCTGATGCTATACCTACATGCACCACTATAGGCTACTCCTCATCCCCACACCCAACACAAGAACAACTTTCTACAACAGGATATCAACAGCCTAGCCTGAACTGCAACTTCCTGGAGTCCATCACTGCTTCTCTCACTCCCCCGCCCACAGATCAGACCAGCCTACATACCCAATAAGTCTATCGCAAGCCCATTCGGAATTGGGTGTCAAAGGCTCTAGTGACCTACAACACACCAACACACCCGGGACGCTACCCAAAAAAGCAAGCGGAGTTGCCACAACACTGCTCAAGAGTACAGTATGCCGAAAGCTGTAACTCATGCTGAGACTCCTCACCACAGACATCCATCCCATAATGCAAAATGGAGTTTGAATCCCCTGTCTGGAACCTGGGCTACTCCATGGATCTCAAATGCCTGGAATTGACACAGAGAAGGTGGACAAAACAAATCCACAGAATGCAAGACCTCCTCTACAATGAGAGACTGTGAAGTCTCAACCTTTTCTCTGTCCAGGGTTGTTTGATAAGTGACCTCATATACTGTTAAAATATCTTTCACAGCAATTCTCCTATTGTCCCAACTGACTAATTCTTCGTGCTGGCACCACAATGGGTACTTGGGGTCACCAGCATAAGATCCAGGTCCAGCACACATCTGTATATGCCCGTAAATGCTTCTGCTCGTGCAGAGTAGCAGAGGGATATAGCTCCCTCCCTGGCGTTGTCCTTGCTCCAAATGTTACCACCTTCAAGAGGCTCCTTGCTTCGAGACTCCCTGACACCCTCCACAACTATAATTACAGTAGACTAATTAAACCATTGACGCCTTTCTTAATCCCATCACTAACTACTACCATCCAACTGAACACCACATAGTTTGCGAACCCCCCTTCCTAGTCCCACTATAAGAATTATCACCACACCTCCACAACTCGCTCTACTCAACCCAACCCACACAACTACTACTATTTTTGTTCCAAGCCCCCCACATTCTATTAGAATGTAAAGTCAGTGAAAATAGGTTAGCCTAAACAGACCTCGGATGCGGAAATACCCTGAGCCGAACAGGCCAAGTGGGATATCTCTATTGGTCTAACTGGTAAGGTGTCTGCCTCACACCCAAGGGTCGAGAGATTGTGCCCCCACCAGGGCATGATATTTTCGTGAGGCTATTCCCGCATCTAACGAAGTTTAGGTGTGCTGGTTAAATTGTTCAGATGGTTGAGAGTAAGATCGGAGCTCCATAAATCCTCTTTCGGGTATGGTGTAAAAACCGATCCTCACAAGAACACCACACAAGCCATACACCAACACCTACAATAAACCATGCGTACACAACCAGCCACACTACCATATTACATGTACCTATATACTCCATAATCTAGCTGGAGTATCTGTATACCAGTACTTGGCCCCGGACCACCTGTGTGTATTAATTATCATGTGATACAAACAAGAGGTTGCGGCCCTACGAGGTAAGATAATAATAATAATAATAATAATAATAATAATAATAATAATTCTTTATTCCAGACACATAAGATAGATACAGTATAAATACAGTACGACCTAATGGTCCATATCACATACACTTCTCGTCAGAGCACAGATAATAATTATACACAAAGATATATTAATAAAGACACAATAAAATAAAAAATACAGTAGGCCTATTTACAGAATAGAGCACATATCACATTTTGTCACAATATAACACAGATAGGCTAACTAAGGCTATTGCTCAATGTTGGTTAACACCTATTGCACAGATCATTGCTCATAGTTCAATTAGACCTATATATTACATTACAGTACATACTATGTGTGCAGCAGCTTCTGCCAGTGAGATATAATACGGGATTCATAGATATGATCACTAGACCAAAGAGCTACAATCAGCGTGTTACTGGAGGATTGCAGTCGCTGCGAAAAGCTGTACACCAGTCTCCTGATGACAGCCCGACAGCACTGCACATCCAACAGTGTGCACACCATACTAGTGCTTTCATATTTAGAGAGACCAATGAACATCTTGAGTATATTATGATAGGATGTACACAGACCATTTATGGTGGCTCTCTTATACTTCCACCACAAATGGGCCGTGTACATAGAGGAACAATATGTCCGGAACAAAGTGACTTTAGTTTCCCAATTACACATGTGGAATTTTCTCAAGATGGTGTTACCACGTAAATATAGCTGTCTGCGCTGACGGCCGATATCTGCATCATCTGAGCAATCGTTTGAGATAATGTGTCCCAGGTATTTTATTTTGTTTACTTCTTGAATAATTTGATTATTGAGTGAGAAATTTGGCAGTTTACTTTTATACAGTAATTTTGATCTAAATATAAGAACAGCACTTTTCAGTGGGTTGAATTTAACACAATGTTTACTACCAAAAGATTCACATATATCAAGAAGTTTGCTCAGACCCGCAGAAGACGGTGCAATAATGACCAGATCATCAGCATACATGAGATGGTTGATGATTTTATTCCCACCATAACATCCAATCTGCTCTTTATTCAATTTATCACTTAATTCATCCATATATACATTGAATAAGTAAGGTGAGAGAATACTACCCTGTCTCACTCCATTGGTTACTGTAAAGGAATCCGAAATAATGTTACCCCATCTTACATTAAATGTTTGATTGGCGTACCAGTACTTCAAGATTCTCAGTATATAGGATGGCACTCCCCTTGTTGCTAATTTATCAAACAGGATATTGTGGCAGACTCTGTCAAATGCCTTACTAGCATCAAGAAAGCATGCAAAAATAGAGCTGTTCATTTTGATGTACCCATCCACTAGCTCGTTCAGAGTGTAGATGCACTGGTCCGTACCATGATTCTTTTTAAAACCAAATTGATTACTATTAGTTGAGATATACACTGAGATTCTGTCTAAAATGATTAACTCTAGTATCTTACTTACAATACTGGCAAGGGCAATAGGTCTATAGTTGTCTTTTGATGTAATTTTGCCAGCCTTGTCTTTAATTACTGGTATCAAGGTAACGGACATCATAGATTCTGGTAGGAAACCATGGATTAGAAAGCTGGTAAAGCAACTGCTGAGTTTCTCCAAGAGGAGAGTGGAGGAGTACTTCAAATGTTCAGCATATATACCATCAAAACCACAGGATTTGTTAGCATCTAGCCTACTTATTGCAGCCTTGATTTTTTCACTTGTAACTTTAATTGTGTCATATTTTTCTTCTTTGTTACACTCTGTTGTAGCAGCAATGGTATTTCCTTGGTGCCCAACAGAGTTAAACAAAGTTTGGTAATGTGTTTTCCAAAGATTGGCTATGTTATTAGTACCAGAGATCCCATCTACACTAACGGGTAGAGGTGTGCAGCTATTATGCATTTTTTTTAATATCCTTCCAGAAGGCCAATGTGTCTTTGCTAGCAAAGTTTTTGGCCAATGCTTCTCTTCTTAATACATTTTCATTGTTTTTTATATATCTGATTGCATACTTGCATCTAGCCTTTAGTCTGGTGAACATGTCAAAAATGGGTCCCTGTCTCGGTTTGTTATGATCCAGCCATACACTACGAGCATCTCGGGATGCCTGGTATAGTTCTGAAACATGGTCATTCCACCCAGGTTTGTTAAAAGAGTAATTTTTGTTATGCTTGTGAAATACTATGTCACTAGCCTTAGTAAGACAAGATATAATATTATTGTACAGCTTGCTGACTTCTTCTCGATGACTAGCATTAACACAATTGGGGTCTTCACAGGTAATGGCATCCTCACTGCCAGGATCAAGCTCAGAAAGGAGAGTGTGTGTTAAAGTGCAAAATTGCTCACACTCCTCCTCGTCAAGCCCGCCCCATGGCAGTTTTGGATTTACACTATTGTTTGACTGGGTTAATTCTGGCGCTCTTTCCAAACTAGCTGTTAAGGTCAATGGGATATGATCTTCATCTGTATATGTATACTGAATTTCCATATTTGTTATCATATCATGGAAATCAGCACTAGCTACGGTATGATCTAGCCAAGACGTTGAGCCCCATGCTGCACTGACACATGTGTAACTACTATGAGGGAGCATGAGCTGAGAAGAGATAATTAGATCATGCTCACCACAGAAGTTAGTCATATGACTAGCAAACAGAGAGTTACTCATGTCCTTCAGATTAGCATTCCAGTCCCCTATTACAGAGTAGCAGGTGGTATTTAGTTCTTGTAAAAGAGCACTTAGCTCTCCAAGGCATTCCAGGTATTGTTCTTCATTTTCATTACATTGGTAGGGCAAGTACACACTAAGAATAACTACTTTCCGTTGGATATCTTCTATTTCTATACCTGTACACCATGGTAAATTTGTTACAAGTGGTTTAACCCGGCTGTCTAAAGAGTCCCTCCACAAAATAGCTACTCCTCCCGGTGGGTGACCTGCTACTAGACCATCCATAGCATCGGTTGTCGAGACCCCAAACCCATGAAAATTATCACAGATAGTACTGAGGTTACCCAAATCCTGTTTAAAATACCAAGTCTCCTGCAGGCACACAATATCACTGGTATTAAATACGTCTACTACATCAGGGCGTAGGAGAAGCCCTCTGTTGGTTTTAGGGAGCCCCCTACAGTTATAAGTAGCAATACGCAAATTGTTGGGAGATAACGAGGTAAGATCTGCTCTTCCCCTCACCCCATTCATACACTCCCCTTGGCATCTATCTTCCTCCAATCTGATCTTATATATAGGCCTACATCAACTTTACTGTTATGCCCTGTTTTTCTATAGGTTTAACTTGGGTAATGTGAGTTCTAATTGACTGGGTATATAAGGCTGCATGCACAATACAAGATATGAGGAATAGAGAACACAAAGAAACACATGGTAACAAGTTACACGATCACGTTTATTTATATACCACTGCAGAATACTCGTGCAAGACAATATAATAGAATCGAACAAAACTAGCATAAGTGGATCTGGATGGAGCCTAGTCTCCCACTTCCAACGTTCAGGTATTAATCTTCTGATCACTGGCTTAATTAGCAAGTTTTATTTTACTGGAAGACCTCAATATATTCATGTAATTCAATTTCACTGATTTGATCTCTTACTGGCTGGTCGCGTGCCCAAGTAGCAGCTCACAGTTAGGATTAGACACGCGTATATTGTAGAACACGGAAATCTCTAGTAACCTCATGGGGGTACTGATCTAAGTTTTATATTCTTATGGCAGAAATACGTAGAACACAAATCAGTGGGCGAACGTTAGATATCACTAGAGTTTTAATATCTGAATAAGGTAATTACGAGAGGCAATGTCACCTGTTAATTAATGAGCACTGATCGCTTAGTACGTCCCAAATGGAATGGTTAAATATGAGTTACACTGGGCAAGGTTTTAGCCACTTTATAGAAAGTTAATAAGTGAGTGTCAAACTAGTACTATAACACTTAGTACTAGCAACATGAATCTTGAATAGTATTTGTAGATCTGGTCCTGGTTATCTTGCTTCCGGTGATGTTGGGGGCTAACGACTGGTTCCTCGGCCGTCCAGGTAGTCCAATATGTAGGAAGTTCTCAAGTCGGATCTCTTGACGATCGTTGCTGGCTACACACTTATATACCCACGAATTTGTGTGAAGGTTATAAGGTGCACGTTAGGACTTGTACATGGACAGATGCTTCTATTAGTCTTCTCTGCCACGGAGTCTGCCGTCTCTGGAATCTCTCAACTCCGGAACAACACAAGGGCAGAGCTAGAGGTTAACTGCAGGGTAGTGACCACTGGTTGGTGTCTAGCTTTCAACTGATTTGACTGGGGGCGGGAGCTAGATTTATAGGCTCGGTTCTGGACC
Organism: Paralithodes platypus; assembly: GCA_032716605.1. Lineage (NCBI taxonomy): Eukaryota > Metazoa > Arthropoda > Malacostraca > Decapoda > Lithodidae > Paralithodes > Paralithodes platypus. Next base: position 15,026,241 of record CM064519.1, on the reverse strand, counting down.
CTGTAGACAGTAGGGATCTCGAGTCTTATGGACTTATTTGAGCTCTCAATAGATATGGGGACTAGGTAAGATGGTATTTACTGTTGTGGCACATGGCTATAGGAAGCCTTTATTTTTTACTATAACTGAGCCTTAGTAAGAGGTACTATTTTGGCTATACTGGAAGTATTTAGGGGAGAGAGACTGGATCTACTTTGCGAGGAGGATGGGGACAGCTGTGATAGGAGCGTCCCTCTTAGATTGTTCAATCTTCATTCTATGGTATAGCTGAGGTGCTAATTTAGTGATCAGAGTATGCAAGAAAGGTAAATGGTTTATTGTGAGTTAATAGAGGTTAGTAAAGGTGTTAGTCATGCATGGTTAGTTCATTGATAGGAAGAATTCCTGTGCTACCTGGCAATGACTCAGAAGTCAAAACAGGGGCCAGGTATACCTCCGCGGGGGTGGGGGTCTCCCTCCTCGGGTGGGCAAAAAGGGGGAGCTGGGCGCCCTCTCTCTGTGATAGTCGTCCGGCGGCTGTGGCTAGGGGCTTGCCATATCACCAGTGTTTGTAATAACCCTCTGTGTATGGGACAGATGTGGGTGTCCTTAATACCAAAACCGAAGGTGCCTTGGCTAGCTGGTTTTACTCGGCTGGTTGTTAATTGTAGGGTTTGCTGGATGTGGTGGAGACTGTGTTGCTAACTCTGCCACATTTATCTGGAAGTATGGCAATAGAAGTTAGTTACTGGTGGCGGCTAGCCTCGCACCGACGACCATTGGGTGCCGGGTTGTGAATGGGTTGTAAGAGAATAGATGGCATGCAAGGGGTTAGTAAAGTTCTAATGTTGTTCTGGCCTACTAAGTGAAGGTAGGCTGGATAGGAGTATATATATAAAAGGTTGGAGAGCGTTAGCAACGGGAAATTCAAGGATCTTCAAGTGGTATGAGAGAGAGGCTAGGTCGGACAAGAGTAGAGAAGCGCGGGGTCTTATAATGAGAGGGGAGGAGTTCAGGGGGGCTATAGGGGAATTTGACCCTAAGGTGTCTGGGCGTAGGGGTGGCATTAGGCTGCAGTTGATATGGGAGTTTGAAAAGGCAGTGGAGTACGTTAGCCAAATGCTACCGGGGAATGCAACTATGGGGTGGTATATGAGTCTGGAAAAGATAGAGTTATGTGATCAGTCCGAGGGGTTATGGATACTATTAGTTGGCCCTGGGGACTGCGTTTTCTATGAAATATATATATACCAACAACAGCGGCAGTTCGTAGGGGTACTTATAGTTATTGTTTCGGGGTACTTATGACAGATACTGGTAACAAGGTTATCTTATACAATCTCTGGTTGGGGTAAGAGGTGTATGACACGAAGTAAATTGGCGTAGTGTGGACTGTGGATACGAAGGAGGCAAGGGGAAGACGTATGACAATTGTGGAAAAGTAAATGGAAAAAGGTGAACACAATGGCGGATAAAAATACTTAACCTAAGGATTGAATACATAGATTTATGGGGCAATGGGTCTTCAGAAGCTTAGTCTGGCAAGACAAGATGTTAGGGAATGTTAATATTAATACTTAAACTAAGGATTGCATACATCGATGAACGACGACATTATAGTCGTCGTCCTAATAAGGTGATGAAACCTGGTTGATCTGTACTTGGCACAATACGACACAAGGACAGTGCCGCTATGTCGTATCAATACTGGTGGCAGTTAATATTATGGAGACACTTAGTTACTAGAGGAACAATGCAAGGGGGCGACTGAGCACGGGTTACATATATCTATACTCGTCATGAGAAATGATATACGAGGTCTAGGGACAGGCGTGGGTGTTTTAACTTCTAAGATATATAACATCTACTTCTCGGATGTAAGAACATACCATATAGATATAATTATGGCTGTCTGATGTGTTGGCATTGGCTCAACATAGGGACAGGGCATGGGTGTTTTTAATATGAATGTATATTCCTGTTCATCTTTGTAGTTAAGAGTGTAGGACACGAGGGGGTGGTGTACGTGAGGTGTGGAAAAATGGTCAGTTTAGAAGGGGTTTAGCCCTTAGCCCTGCGGGCTTGGGCCTGTCTGAATTGGCTGGCTCGGTCAGCTGGTCCTTTCGTTCTGTGGACCTTTCCTTTGGGTGTTTCTGTGAGGTGTTCGTTCGTGGCTTCTGTGGTGGGCTTCTCGTTCTGGGGCATTTTATTTACCTTCGCTACTCTTTCTTCAAATGTATTCCACCCCATTTCCCAAATTCCCCTCTCACTGCTTCATTTGCTGTCCTGCACCTTCTTGCACCTAGCCCTATTCTTCCTATTTTATTCTGTCCCGCCTCCAGCACATTAACCCCCCGCCCACCCCTGTATTCCACCTCACATCCATCCCATACATTATTATTGGTACTTCAAAATCTTTCCATACCTCCCTTACTAATTAATTAAAATGTAAAACTTGCAAACTAAACAAACAAAAATTGGGACAAGGACAATATAAAGTCAAATTAAATTATCAAAATCGCTATGTGGAAACAACGCTTACTAAAATGAAAATTATTAAATAAAAGAACACAATCCACCACATAGGGTGTACATTACTACATGAGCAAGTTAATCTGTTTCCCAAGCAAACTAATCGCACATATAACAACGCACTATCGTCACGTTAAAGGAAGTAGTCAAGTTTGGGAAGTCCGGGACGTTCTGGCAAATTTTACTAAACTCTGCATGAATAAAGAAACTAAATGTTAAATGTCAAAATATTATTTAAAATCAAATTTGCAACATGACAAGACATTAACAATAGTACAAAATACAAATATTGATAAGATAACTATACTATTACAAAATAATATATAAAATACAGTACAGCACTCACTAACGATAGTGCTATCGGGTAGGTACCTGTAAGCATAGCATGCCTCAAGTGACCCCTATCAATAACTACCCTAATGTTAATACTTGTCAAATCTTAGTTTGTCACATTCCATATTTTCCCACTGCACTGTTCCACCTTCATGATTTTCTCATCCATTGTCATTCTTCTCCCCTTCTTCCCTATCCACACCCCTAGATACTTATCTTATTCAGAAATAATAATATCCAGAGGACTAAAAATATCATCTACAGGTTTTGGAGGAAGAGACAAATATATAGGAACAATGCAGCTGTATAATAGCTAGATTAGTGTAGGTAATAGAATGTTAGACTAAATTAAGTTAAGTAAAACCCACACATCAAGAAAGAAGAAACCAAGAAGAAGGAAATCAGGGAGACGCCAGAAGAAAGAAGAACACGGAACATTTTGAAAATGGTTTTAATGAAGTGAAATAAGCACGACACAAAGAAGATAAAATAAATAAAGAAAAAAAGGAGGCGCCATTGTAAAGACCGGTAAATATACAGGAGACGCAACAATATAGGTAGCAAATTTCTAGTGGTAGTTTTGGGTTCCTATCATCATATGCTTCATTTATATATACTTTTTATCCCCGAGAAATAAAACAAAAATCTTGGGATTTTTCATTTTTTTTCTTGGGATTTTGTTTTGGGTCATTAACCTAACCAAAAAACCTAACCTAACCTAGCCCCCAAATACATATAGGTTAGGTTAGGTTAGGTTTTTTGGTTAGGTTAATGAAAAAAAAAAATCCCAAGTCACACCAAGAGCAAAGAACACGCGAAGAACTCCAAGCAGTTGCAAACATACGAGTAAATAGCAAATTCTTCTATGCATACGCAAAAAGGAGACTCAGGAACACCTCAACAATAGGTCCACTTGCAAAACCTACGGGCGAACTTGAGAGTGACCCAACCGAAATGGCCAAGATACTCAAACAGCAGTATGAAAGTGTCTTCAGCCCGCCAAATGAAGACAAGAAAATCGAGAATGCAACGACTTTCTTTGGCAACGCTCCAGGGACACCACATCAACTCTCCTCGGTAACAGTATCAACAGAGGACATAATAGCAGCCATCGACAAGATTGGACCAAACTCTGCGGCAGGACCAGACGGCTTTCATGCCCAACTGCTAAAAAACTGCAAACATCAGCTAGCCCTGCCTCTAAAACTGCTGTGGAGCAAGTCCCTCCAAACTGGATATGTACCACAATCCCTAAAAGAAGGTAATGTCACACCAATACACAAAGGGGGTAGTAAAGGCATAGCCAAAAATTACAGACCAGTGGTGCTGACGTCACATCTTATTAAAATCATAGAAAGAACAATACGAGCTAAGATGGTCAGCTTCCTGGAAGATAACGAGGCGTTCAACGAGGGGCAACATGGCTTTAGAAAAGGCCGCTCCTGCCTCTCACAACTACTATCACACTACGACAAAATCCTACAGGATATTCAAGACGGAGAAAATGTAGACGTCATATATCTAGATTTCGCCAAAGCTTTTGACAAGGTGGACCATGGGATCCTTCTACATAAACTCAAATCACTGGGAATAGGGGGAGACCTTGGAAGATGGCTCCACAGCTTCATCACCAACAGAAAACAAAGAGTCACGATTCAAGGAAGCCTATCAGAAGCAGGTGGGGTCATCAGCGGAGTACCACAAGGATCAGTACTGGGACCTCTCCTATTCCTCATCATGACAGGAGACATCGACAGGGACCTGGAACACTCAACAGCCACATCGTTTGCGGACGACACCAGACTCATGAAGAAAATCACCTCACAACATGATGCTCAGCTACTACAACAAGACTTGGACAAAATCCTGAAGTGGGCAGAAGAAAACAACATGGCCCTAAACGGAGACAAGTTCGAGCTTCTAAGGTACGGGAACAAGAGAGCACTACAAAACGACACCAACTACAAAAGTGGACAGCAAGAAATTACCGCCAAGGACACAGTGAAGGACTTGGGAGTAAATATGAGCAGTGACGCCACTTTTTCCCAGCATATTACCAAAGCCACAACAACAGCAAAACAAATAGCAGGCTGGATCCTGAGAACCTTCCACACAAGAAATGAGAGGTGTATGCTAACACTGTGGAAGTCACTGGTCCTACCACGACTGGAGTACTGCTCCCAGCTCTGGTCTCCCCAAAAAGTAGGAGAAATAACAGAAATTGAAGCCACCCAGAGGACATTCACCAGTAAAATCCATGGGTTTCAACACTTTAACTACTGGGAGAGACTTAAGGAGCTGCAGCTGTACTCACTTCAAAGACGTAGGGAGAGATACATCATCATCTACGTCTGGAAGATTTTGGAAAAAAAGGTACCAAATCCAAACATCCAAGAGACTCAGCACCAAAGGCGAGGGAGGCTGTGCTATGTGAGGACTACGCCGGGATCAACACAAAAAATCAAATCCCTGATCCATCACAGCTTTACATACAATGGAACCAGACTGTTCAACTGTATACCAGCCCCTCTCAGGAACATGACCGGGGTGTCTCCAGACACCTTCAAGAAACACTTGGACATGTGGCAGGCCAAAATACCGGACCGGCCACCAACACCAGGATACCCCAGCACCAACTCCAACCGACTTTTGGAATGGAGAGTGGAAGAAAGGGAGCTGCCTGGTCGCAGTGGAGCCCCAGCTCAACTGTGTCACTAACGGACGGAATACAACTAAGTGTAACTAAGTGTAAGTGTAAAGACAAAAATGAAAAAACCTAAGATTTTTTTTTTTCCGGGGATAAAAAGTATATAAAAATTAAGCATATGATGATAGGAACCCAAAACTACCATTAGACATTTGTTACATATATTGTTGCGTCAACTGTATAATTACCTAAAGGCCTATATAGCTTCCCGCAGATCAACTGAACTGAACTGAACTCTTAACTCCTCCTTATCTCTTATTCTTTCACTCCCTATTCTCATTTTTACCGCCCCTGGCCATTAACCATAGCCATTAACCACTATTATGCTTCTTTTTTCACAATAATCTTAATTTCCAAATCCCTTCACAAACCCTGTTGTTGGCCATGGTGTTGGCTAAAGTGATAGTAAAAGATGAACCTATTAGTATGGCAACACTGAATTACATAAGATGGAGCAGTATTTGGTTTGTTTGTGGGAAGTTATGCCTGCGAGGGTTTGTTAGGTTGATGTGCTAGAAAAGACCGCTTGGAGTCAGCTCAGCAGAAGAAGAAGCGTCTTGACCATTTTATCCTTGTAGCCTAGGTCCCTAGGAGCTACAACCACTGAGGAAGGTGCAGCTCCACGGCTAATTATTCTCCACCATGTACGGTTCGTAGCCTAGCCTATTTCATTTTTTTGTGTGAAAACATTGGTAGCCTAGTTGGCGTCTGTTTGAGGCTAGGCTATGCCACATAAGGCCAGTGTGTAAAAAATGCCTTGATAAATGTTTACCTATGGTCCCATTAAACGGTTAAAATATCCTCAAGTAGGCCTAACCTATCAAAAACTGTTCAGGGGACTGGTTAGAACTTGTAGGCAATGTAGGATGTTAAGGCCTAGGGCCTAGGCTAATTGAATGTCGGAAATCAGTATTTGCTGAGAAATAACAGTCTTAAAATGCGCTATGAGTCACCCAGGGTCCCTGCCCTCTCTTTCCCAGGTAATGTTATGTTATGTTATATTAGCCTATAGCCTATTGGCCTAGGCCTAGGCTATATTATATTAGGCCTATAGGCCTAGCCTAAGCCTATTAGCCTATATTAGGGTTAGGTTAGGTTAGTCTAATCTAATCTAATCTAATATAATATAATATTTGTACATTTTGGGCAGTGGGCGGGGCCGCGCGTAGGCCTATGTGGCGGCGTACAGGCCCTCCCGTAAAACATAGCGCATTTTAAGACTTTTATTTCTCAGTAAATACTGATTTCCGACATTCAATTAAAACATCCTACAAGTTCTAACCAGTCCCCTGAACAGTTTTTCCTAAATGTTAAAATGTCCACTGTGACACTAGAGCCAAGGCTAGTAGGCCTAGGCTAGGCCTGGCTTAGCTGGCTAGCCTATTCTCAATGGCCCAGCGGGCCCGCAGAGCTGCGTAAATGTTTAATCGAAGGCCTTTTTTTCTAGTTAGGCTATGAAAAACTTAGGCCTAGGCTATTCGTAGTTGTTTAATCGAAGGCCTCTTTTTCTAGTTATTAACCCGGCAAGCGCTATAGGCCTCACGGAAGGCTTCCTATAGGGAATGCGATAGGCTAGGCCTCACGGAAGCAAGACCATAAAAAAAGCCTTCCAAAACATCCCAGGGGCAATCAAAACAAAGGAATTTGTCTCTAGGTGAGATAATTCCCCTCTAGTACTCATCCATGTGTTTCTCACCCCCCCCCTCCCCTCCTTCCCCCCCTTATTCCCCCCTCCCCCCCCTCCTCAATTATCACCTATTTTCCCTCTTATTTTCATCATTTATCGGTTATTTTTCTCTCCCGCTATAATGTAGCACAAGTGGGTTGCATAAAAGATCGTTATATAACACCCAGACACTGGCACACACCGCCCGCTCACCTCAGTTGACTCACAGACAGGGAGAAGGGAGGGTTGCCTGTGGCTCTCTCTCGCCTGAGATTATGACCGGGTGGCCAATATCTTAGTTTTTCACCACCCAAATGCTTTTCCAACTTATTTTAGCACTCTTGAAGGTTCATATATACCGGTACATCATATATGTAAAATAAAAGCATACCGAAAACAAATAATGCTCTAGGCCTATATTGTAAATATAACTAATTCTGTCAGAATCCAAGGCTAGAAATGCACAAATAACTACCCTAGCCCCTAGGTCTATTTCGCGCTTGTCAGGTTAAAAACGTATTCTATGGTGTAGGCCATTATATGATATATAGAAGCAATAGAACTGTTAAAATGACCTGGGAAGTGCATATTAGGCTAAACCAAATACAAAACTTTGAATAATGAGGTAAGAGATAGGCTATGTGTTTTTTATCACTTTTCAACCCAAGACCAGCGGGGGTCTGGGAGCGGCAGCCCCCAGGTTAGGTGAGGTGAGGTGAGGTGAGGTGAGGTTAATGACCAGCTATGTAAATACAGTAGTGAACTTTTGGTTTAGTCTGTGCTCAAAAATCCATTTTCTTTAGGAGGAGGCCATACACTAAACAATTACCCAAATTTTGTTGGTAGGCCTAGGCCTATTTGAATATAAATATTGAATCTATAGCCTATGCTCTAAATATCATAAGAAAATTTGTTTTAACCCTCGGCAAAACCTAGGCCCCTAATAAAAAAGTATGGTGCTAGGCTAAAATGTCTTTTTCGTAAGAAGGTTGTCAATACGGTACTTCCAGTTATCGATAGCTCTAAAGATCATATGAAAATGTGTTAAACCCTTGGAAAAACCTAATTTAAAAGTAGACCTAGGCCTATGGTACTAAAATTTAATTTTCGTAACAAGGTTGTCAATACTTACAATTTCTTACAGTTTTCGGAAAAACTCAATTTTTAGGCTAGGCCTATGTCACAAATTTTCCCATGGATTTTTTTATTTTTCCCTGTTAGTTGTTGTTGTTGTTCCCCAAGCTGCCTGGCCGAACAGCCCCAAGGCCCCGAGCAAGGCCAAGGCCACAACCGAGCGCCCCCACAGAACCCTCCCCGCCGACCACAATAAAGCCTGAGTGACCGAAGCCACTCCATGGCGGGGAGCTGAGGAGGGCGCGGAAACGCCCGGGAAACCAAAGCCCCACCCAGGGCCCTGTGCCCCTCAGCAATTATGAAGAGAAAGTTGAGGGGGCAAAGGAAAGATGTGACGCTTTGGCTTCCAATCTTGGTAGATTAGGAGGTCAATCCACGCAAGAGACGCCGTCACTTGAGATCTAGAAAATATATAAGTAAAAGGAACAGTCAGAGTAACTTGAGTAAGCTATGGGTATGGCAGAGATCGCTCAGTTCTCACTCTGATAGACCAGCCCATCACCACATGACTAGAACCCAATCCTCTCAGCATCAGCTAGGAAAGGCCCTAGAAAGCCGCCTTTGGCGGGGGGGATAGCTCCCCTATTTCAACCCTTTTCGGGGTTGGGCACCCGCCTCCCTGTTAGTTTTCACCAATATATAGTGTTTGGAAATAATTACAACCCTCGGCGAAACCGTTTCCCCCATTATACAACGATCTTAAGACACGCCGCCCGATAGTGGGTAGGGCTATGAAGTACAGGGAAAATGAGGGGTTAAATGCGTAAAACGGCGATAAAAACTTATTTTAGCAAAACTTGGCTCGGGTTTTAAGGTATTTCAAAGGCCTAAAACCCAATATTTCGAAAACCCGAGCCAAGTTTTGGCTAAAGCTGGCTCGGATTTTGCGAGTTTGTAGACAAACAAATTATAGTAGCCTAACCTCATTTAGAAATTTGGCTCAGGTTTCCCGAAATTGCAAAGCCATAAAACCCGAATTTTGGAAAACCCGAGCCAAGTTTTGGGCAAAACTTGGCTTGGATATTGCGAGTTTTAAGAGTAAACAAATTACAGTAACCTAATTTAGAATGTTGGCTCATGTTTCCCTAAATTGCAAACCCCAACAAGCATAATTTTGGAAAACCCGAGCCAATTTTTGGCAAAACTTGGATCGTATTTTGAGAATCGTAAAAGACTAATGAAATGTCGGAAATCGGCTCATGATTTCCCTAATTGCAAAGCCAAATAACCAGATTTATAGAAAACGTAGCACTTATTTAAATCATAAATATCCAGTAACATAGACCTAGTACCGTACATTGGATACAAGCCTAATCCACACCTAACGCCTACAATGTGTCCGTAGTACCTAGTAGGCCTACGCGGGATACAAAACGAACCCTTACCGCCGCCCATTTAGTATTCGGGCGTATCTGTAAATACTGTACTACCGCAACTACGAATCTTGTTTCTGAGACCTAGTATATTAACCTAACCAAACAACCCAACCTAACCTAACCTAGACCCAGTACGTGGGATACTAAACTAGCCCTTGCATGCCAGCAACAGCGGATTCATAGTACCCAGTACGTGGCATACTAAACTAGCCCTTGCATGCCAGGTAGAGCAGATTCATAGTACTCAGTACGTGGCATACTAAACTAGCCCTTGCATGCCAGGTAGAGCGGATTCATAGTAGCCTACTCAGTACGTGGTATTTATTACCCATTAATATCCGGAAGTTTAAACCTATGCGTAAAAATCTTACCTCTTACACGTCACATCAGTAGTCAAGCACCCATGTTCTAAATGGCGTGTGTATGAATCGGTGCCGTCTATAGGAAGATATTGACAACCATGTTACGAAAAAATTCCATTTTAGTACCATATATTTCTATTAGGTTTTGCTGAGGGTTGAAACTAATTTTAATATGATGCTTAGAGCATATAGATTCCATATCTATCTTCAAATATGTAAAAATAATTGGTGACAAATAAATGGAGTTATACTCAGTTTTCTTACAGTAGATCCTCTGGAAAAAGGCAAACTAGGCCTGTGTATCCAGCTCAGTGCCAGTACTTGCACTACTGTGGTCGTTCACTGTGTTGGCGGCAGCAAACGCAATTTTTTTTTACTATTCTGTATTTTTGCTTTATAATCAAACTTCAAATCTTGTCTTCCCCATGCTTTATCAAGATTACTTTCAAACTTCCTTATTGATTCGGAATCGACTACATACTGGGGCAGCGCGTTCCACTCATTTACCACTCTATCACAAAATGAGTTCTTTGCCTTTTCAAGCCTATTTCTTTCTTTGTAAATTTTCTTAGAGTGTCCTCTCGTTTCCTCCCGCATCAAGAAGATACCTTCACACACATCTTCATCATACTTTCCTGGCACTATCTTAAAAGTCTTTATCATATCCCCTCTCTTTCTCCTATATAGGCCTATGCCAGTGTCGGAAGTCCCAGTGTCCTCAACCTCTGTTCATAGCCCGCGTTCTTCAACGTTGGTACTAGCTTGCTAGCTCTCCTCTGCACTTTCTCCACTGCTTCTATATCCTTTACCATATATGGAGCCCACACCTGGTTCGCATATTCCAGGTGCGGCCTAACTGTATAGTATAGCCTATGAACATTGCCTTTTATTTTATTAAGTGTTATTTCCATATAGCAATTTTGATAAATTCTTTTGCCTTTACAGTATCTTGTGTTGTCCCAGTTTTGGTTTGTTTATTTTGCAAGTTTTACAATTTAATATTACACTTACATGTACGGTATATGAATTATCTGATTGTACTGGTAACCAATGTTTATTCCAGCCCATAGATTAGTGGGGAGGATATGTCTGGGAGGAAAAGGGGAACAACATTTGGGAGGGGGAGCCCTATCTTGTGCAGAGTGGGTCTTTTTGGACCAGCCTGTTTTACTCCATTAGTTTGGAGACTTTAGGATGATACACCTCATTAGTTTGGTGATTATAAGACACTTCACCTTATTAAAGTAAGGGTAATGCCTTCCCAGACTTTCTTCACACTAAAAATTGCCCACATAGGCTAGACCTCCTCCAAGCTAAATTTGTGAATTTAAAAAACAAAAATCTTGAGTTACAGGCTCGCTGTTGTTCGCCTAGTTAAAGATTGACACATGGATAGGGTGAAGTGTCGTATTATCGAAAGAATACGGGGGTGAACTGTTGTAAAATCTCCTAACAAATGAAGTGAAACGAGGAAGTCCAAAAATCCTCCCCTCGTACCAAATTTGGTTAAGCTACTGTAATACAGTACAGTACTAAGATTGCGTCCATTTTTTCTCTCCTCAGTAAAACAAATCATGTCCGTCTGCAAGTTCCTGGAGTTTCTGGATGCGCCCATCAAACAGAAGCAGATGCCGCGGGTTATCATCAAACGACTCAGCAAGAAGGACATCCAGCGACACACAAAACCCCAACAGTGCGCGTAAGTTTATTTTCTATGGGTGTATAAAGGAGACAAAAGGCAGGTTATTATATTATTTTGATTAGCAAGAGTATATGGAAATTGGAGGGTTGAGACAGTCTTTACCCTTCTAATTCCCACAAATGCTTCTTAAGCTGTATATAATCATCAAATTACAATCAAAATGCGTCATGATCCTCAAGGGGTTAATGGGGTATCACATGAGCACTTATTCCTGAACGTTGGTCTGGCAACTTGAGTGAAACTTGGCAAGAATGTTAAGTGCGGGCGTACCGCCAGCCTTGTTTACACTACGCGTAGTGGTGTCGGACCTTTGCCATCATGTTCCCGTCTATTTTGACTGCCTTTGGATACAATAATATGTTGAGGAGGGGCTTTTTCCCCCCCTCACCCCCCCATGACATATTGTCATCATCATATATATTGCCAGCCGGGGGCAAATTACCGAAAAAATCGCCGTCAAAATAGACGCGAACTTAACCACGGCGATCGACAAATGTAAACATGACGGCGGCGGCGGCGGCTGGGGAGGCGTCAGACCTTTGCCATCATGTTCCTGTCTATTTTGAATGCCATTGGATACAATAATATGTTGAGGGGGGCTTAGCCCCCCCTCACCCCCCCATGACATATTGTCATCATCATATATATTGCCAGCAGGGGGCACATAAACGAAAAAAATCGCCGTCAAAATAGACGTGAAGTTAACCGTGGCGATCGCCCTATGTAAACATGACGACCGTACGCCCGAACTCTACATCCATCCCTTAAACTTTAAGAACAAATTCTGTCACATAATTTGATCTATCTATAGTCTAGTTTCCGATACCAGTGGTACCAGTCCCAGAAATTTTTCCAGAATTTTTTTGATTGTATCATTGTTCAGTCATATCGCATATTGTTGCTGTTCCCCAGGCTGTCTGACCGAACAGCCCCAAGGTCCCGAGCAAGGCCAAGGCCATAACCAAGCTCTCCTACAGAACCCTCGCTGCTTACCACTAAGACAGCCCAGGTGACCAAAGCCGCTCCCAGGCGAGGAGCTGAGGAGGGTGCGGAAACGCCCAGGCACCGAAGCCCCACGCAAGGCCCTGTGCCCCTCAACAATTATGAAGGGAATGTTGAGGGACAAAGGAAAAATGTGACACTTTGGCTCCCAGTCTGTCAACCTCGAGGTTGGCAGTAGGGAGGTCATCCACGGAAGAGACGCCACCACTTGAGATCTAGAAAATATATACGTTAACCCCTCAGACCCGGTTGGGCTCTGAGGCATCCATAAAAAACACCCCCGCGGAACCCGGAAGGGCTCTGAGGCTCTGGCAGCTTGAAAACCTGTAAGCTTGTTTTGAAAGCCGTCCGTCCGACACATGTAAACAACAGCCGGTTGGACCGACGCCGCGCATCTCCGACCACAAGAAGGAGAGGCGTCCTTGTTCGTGTGTGCCTGTATGTTAAGTAGTGAAAAGTAGTGTAAAGTGGCTGATATCGCCACAAAGTTATCTCCACGGAAATCGTCATCACAACTGAACCAGTTGACTTAGAGAGCTCTACTCAACGCCATTCTACAGGTACGAAACACATCTACGCTTTGGAATGCGGAAGCAGTCAAAATAACAAAGATACGGTAGCCTAGGTATAGACGTTTTTCGGCCAAAACCCCCGGTTTCGCTATGGAATGCATAGCTGGGTCTGAGGGGTTAAAGGAACAGTCAGAGTACCGGTAAGCTATGGATATGGCAGAGAACGCTCAACTCTCACTCTGATAGACCAGCCTATCACCACATGACTAGAACCCAATCCTCCAGCATCAGCCATGGAAGGCCCTAGAAAGCCGCCAATGGCAGGGGGGATAGCTCACCTATTTCATTGGGCACCCATCCTCGCGTGTTAGTTTGAATGGTGTGGCCATACCGATACCGTTTTTTTTTTTTCTCTCTCTCTCAGATGAAGGCTGGGACAAAAACTACGGTATATATTTTTCCCAATTATTTTGTATTTCTATAGCCGCTTGTAAAATTATATTTGTAACACAAGATCATATTAGAATTCAAATTAGATATAGTACCGGTACTGTACTGTATTAATTTTAGTTCTTTTTAAGTACTGTATACACTATTGCTTAGGTGTCAGTTAATTATTTAAATCCATAATACAGTACGGTACGGTACTAAGTTGAAAGCTTGGTCATAAAACAAAATATAATCACTACCTTCCGGTTGCATACATAGGCTAGCCTCACAAATTTTCTGATACTGGTATATACAGTATTTATTTTGATGATTAACCCTTAACCAACGGCGCACGACATCTGTCGAGTTAAATAAATTTGGACTATGTGGCGGTGCACGACATCTGTCGAGTGCCATTTTCAGCACGTAATGTTGCTGAGAGAGAGAGCTGAGCGGTGGGACGAGCGTAGTAACCTTATGACCGCTCCCCACGACCACCGCGGGTGTACTGAACTGTATTCTACCTTCCTCCCCCTCCTCTCACTCGCTACACAGGGAATTATGTACGGAAATTACCTTATTTTAGGTTTTTTGCACTCGTGTTGCACGATCGTTGCAAGAGAACCAGTGGTCGTACAAGGATGGTTCAGGTGTCATTGGAAAGCTCTGTTTACGCTCTTTCAGGGATAGATACTTGTTTTATGCTCTGGGTCTTGTTTATGCATGAAAATGAGCACGGAAACAACCCTATTTAGGGCAAAAAAAAACACGCTGGGCAGCACAGTGTAAAATACCCTACCACCCGCTCTTTGTGTGTTAATGGTATGGAAGTGAAGAAGTCCTTGCATGACAGTGTGGTAATCCCGACACTGACTTACGGAAGCGAAGCATGGACGTTGGTTGAGAGACTCAGACCAAGAGTGAGAGTAGGAAATGAATTACTGTACTTAAGAAGTGCGTGCGGAGTTACATGGAGGGATAGACAGACTAATGAGGAAGTAAGGAGGAGGTGTGGTGCGGAGGTAGATGTGCTGGAAAGTGTGAAAAGGAACAACTTGAGATGGTTCGGCCATATGGAATGTATGGAAAGCGAGAGAATGAGAGAGAGGTGGAGGGACAGAGAGGGAGAGGTAGACCGATAGAGAGGTGGAAGTTTTGTTAACTAGGAGATACCATCTCTGCCGGTGGTGGGGCCGAGGCTGCCACTGTTGCTAGAATTAGGTGTGGCTGGGGGAAGTTCAGAGAATTGATGCCAATCCTGACCATGAAAAGAATGCCTCTCCCCCTGAAGGGAATGGTGTATGCCTCATGTGTTAGAAGTGCAATGACGTATGCCTCAGAAACATGGGCCGTTAAAGTAGGGGATGTCAACAGAATGGAGCGTAATGAGATGAGAATGGTGAGATGGATGTGTGGGGCCAGGCTACAGGATAGAATAACAAAATGTTGAGCTGAGGAGACGTTTAGGTATAAAGAGTATTAGCGAGGTGATGCGTACAAGGAGACTGGGATGGTATGGACATGTGGAGAGAATGGATGAACAAAATTGGGTGAAAAATGCGGGTCTGTGATTGTGGAGGGAGCTGCACCAAGGGGTGGACCGAAGAAGACCTGGGACGGACTATACGCGCCGATCTCAAATTCAAGAACTTGACAAGTGAAGCAGCCCTTAACAGGTTTGCCTGGAACGCCGCCATTAGGACAAGAGACTGAAACTGCACTTATGTGTGGAACACTCAGTCTTAAAATTTTATGTATGTATGTATGTAAGGATGGAGTGAGGATGTATATGAACGAAGGCGGTGCTGGTTGGGGGGAGGGGCATCGACTGACTGGGGACAGAGGTGCATGGGGCGGTTCGTTCGTGGCCAACCCTTCGGGGATCACGGCGTCAGGCAATAGATAGATAGAATGGTATTTTATACATTATTGATAAAATATCACCTTTAAATAAGTAATTGGACATTGATAAGAAGAAAGAAACGTTTGTGAGCAAGACTAAAATTGTTAAAAAACAAAACAAGGGTTGCAAGTAAATTGTTGCATAAATTTAATCTTTTTAAGGTCAATTATTGTGACTGTATTTTAAAATTTGATATCAATAATTTTAATCAAGCATTATTAACTTGAAGTTTCGCTTAAAGCCTCTGCTTACTTTTTGTCTGTATATATTAATTGTTTATAATTTTCTATTGTTATTATTATTATTTTTTATAATTAATTGTAATTGTTAAAAGAGTACTCTTTTGTTTAAATCTATTGTGCCTTCTTAAAATTTTAAAATATTTATATTTATTATATTATATATAATCATTGTCGATAGGATTAATTGCTTGCTTTTGCGATTTCCTTAGTTTATTTGTACAATAAATGTAGGTTATTTGTAGGGTAGTAATTGTTAGGGGTCACTTGAAGCATGCTATGCTTACAGGTACCTACCCGATAGCACTATCGTTAGTGAGTTATATTTGTATTTTGTACTATTGTTATTATCTTGTCAAGTTGTAAATTTGATTTTAATATAACATTTGACACTTAATGTAGTTTCTTTATTCATGCAGAGTTTAGTAAAATTTACCAGAACGTCCCCGACTTCCCAAATTGACTAATTCCTTGAACGTGACTACAGTGCGCGTTATGTGTGCGATTAGTTTGCTTGGGAACCAGATTAACTTGTTCATGTAGTGATGTACACCCTATGTGGTGGATTGTGTTCTTTTATTTATAAATAATTATTTTACTTAAGCGTTGTTTCCACATAGCGATTTTGATTCGTTGTTTTGTGTTGTTACTGTGTTCGTATACGTTTTGGTTTGTTTATTTTGAAAGTTTTACATTATAAATAGAAATTCAAGAAGTGGATTTGGAATGCAGACAAATAAACAATAAAATAAGGAGGGAGACAAGGAGAAGGGTGAAGGAGAGGGAAAGAGAAATTGCAAGAAATGTGAAAGAGAATCCAAAAATATTCTAGAAGTATATTCAAGAAAAGTTGACAAGAAGAATGGGTATCCCAGAACTGTTAGGAGACTCGGATGACATGACTAGGGATATGATCGAGACTTTTAAGATAGTGTCAGGAAAGTTTGATGATGATGTGTGTTAAGGTATCTTCTTGATGCGGGAGGGAACAAGAACGAGAGGACACTCTAAGAAAATTTACAAGGAAAGAACTAGGCTTGAAAAGACAAAGAACTCTTTTTGTGATAGAGTGGTAAATGAGTGGAACGCACTGCCCCAGTATGTAGTCGATTCCGAATCAGTAAAGATGTTTGAAAGTAATCTTGATAAAGCATGGGGAAGACAAAGTTTGATTACAAAGCGATAATACAGAATAGTAAAAATGTTGCGTCTGCTGCCGCCGCCGCCAACACTGTGAACAACCGCAGCAGTGCAAGTACTGGTACTGAGCTGGACACACAGGCATAGTTTTCCTTTTTTCCAGAGGATCTCCTATAAGAATGCCAAAAAGGAAATTATGTTGAATATATCAGAATATATAGATCTATTGGTTTCGCAGTGAACTAGAGGTAATGGATAGGAATAGGGAAGCTAGGTCAAATGATGGTACTGTACAGTAATAGCCACTGGAACTTCCTTGAATGTAGCCTTTTTTTTGCCATTGACAAAGTCTGTGGTAAGACTAAGGGTCCCCTCAGGCATAAGATGTCCTGGCGGTGGAATGCTCCTGTCATCTATCAGCCGGCACCCCTCCTCCCACACAACACTATTTGTTTACAGGACTCCTGTTATGGTAATGTACCGTAATGGTTTAGATGCTTATGTTCTGGGTGTAGTGTCCCGAGTTCGAATCCCGGGAGGACCATATACTTTCTTTAGTTTATTCAAGTGCATTGGGGTTTGTAATTGATGATTAATGTTAAGAACGAGGTGTTACTTAATTCACCTATGAACTGCTAAAACATGTGAAAAATAAAAGGCCAAGTTGAGTGAGGGGGGGGGGGTGTGGTGTGGTATGGAAAGATGCCACTACTTTCTATGTGTCACCCAAATTTCAGACATTTCCCGGCACTGGCATGGTTTTTGAAGGGATATTTTTTACAGATGTTTAAATACCGAGGCTTCCTAGAGGACCTTTAAAATGCCACTACTTTCAATGTGTCACCCAAATTTCAGACATTTCCTGGCACTGGCATGGTTTTTGAAGGGATATTTTTGCAGATTTTTAAATACCGAGGCTTCCTAGAGGACCTATGCAGTCCATGGGTTAATATAATAAATTAATCTGGCTGTATTAGCAAGTACTCTAGTGTATCTATCTATTTATCTACTCGGGCACATCCCCCCCCCCCTTTTTTTTTTTTTTTTTTTTTTTTTTTCTTATTATTTTTTTTTTTAAGCTGGGGGTGGCAGACTCGAGACAAGAGCCAAGTGATAAGAACATACAAATAGAAATCTGCAACAGGTCTTCGGGCCCAAACGAGGCAGTTCCTTTTATATTTACCTAGCATTACTTTCCTGATGTTACTAACCTACGTCAGCCTATTGCTAAGAACCTCTCCCACTACAACCTATATCTCCTACACTTCAAACATCCTATAACTAACTAAGAACTGCTCCCACTACATCCCCTACACTTTGTATATCCTATAGTTAACCAAGAACTTCTCCAACTGCAATCTATATCCCCTATCCTATGTATATCCTATAATTAACTAAGAGCTTGTCCCACTACAACCTATATCCCATCCATTTCATCTGTCCTATAGCTAACTAAGGATGTAAAATATAAGTATAGTACTGTACCTGTATGATAGTAGTTACAGTAATAACTAATAAGGTACCGGTACTCAATTAACAAATATGCTGTAACACTGCCCAATTCTTGAGATATAATGCATGCTGTTACGCAGGAATATACCAAGTTGTGTTCCTTACCAAAGGAGTTAATATGTTTATCTATTTATTTATTTGTATTATTTATATACTGGTACTGGTATATATATATATATAAAATATATATATATATATATACCGTATATATATATTATATATATATATATGCTGTATATACATACAATATATATACAATATATATATATATATATATATATATATATATATATATATACAATATATATATATATATATATATATACATACAATATATATACAATATATATATATATATATATATAGAGAGAGAGAGGTATAAAAAGAATGATCGGAGCGACGACAGTGTTCATCTTGACGTCTTTATTTCTTGCAATATTTCGGAATAACCTTGTCCATCATCTATCTATCTATCTATTGCCTGACGCCGTGATCCCCGAAGGGGTGCCCACGAACGAACCGCCCCCATGCACCTCTGTCCCCAGGCAGTCGACGCCCCTCCCCCCAACCAGCACCACCTTCGTTCATGTACTTCCTCACTCCATCCTTCCACCTCTCATTCGGTCTATCTCTCCCTCTCTGTCCCTCCACCTCACTCTCGTACACCCTCTTAGTCATTCTCTTGCTTTCCATACGTTCCATATGGCCGAACCATCTCAAGTTGTTTCTTTTCACACTTTGCAGCACATCTACCTCCACACCACACCTCCTCCTTACTTCCTCATTAGTCTGTCTATCCCTCCATGTAACTCCGCACACACTCCTTAAGTAATTCATTTCCACTGCTCTCACTCTTGGTCTGAGTCTCTCAACCAACGTCCATGCTTCGCTTCCGTAAGTCAGTGTCGGGATTACCACACTGTCATGCAAGGACTTCTATCGAAAAATGTACAAATTTAGCTTGCTGTAAAACAAAAATATATATATGCTGGCTCGCTACCGCTCGCCAGGAAAATATTGACACCTGAAAGGGGGAAACGTCTTAAAACAGTAGGCTGAATGGGGCCGAATAGATACAATTTCCACTTCCATACTGACCACCCTATTTCTTGTTACTGCTTTTAGCATTCCTACAACCCTCTTCCCCTGTTGTACCCTCTCCCACACTTCTTCATCCATAGTCCCATCTTTACTCAACACACTGCCCAGATACTTAAAAGAGTTGACGATCTCCATAGCCTGACCGTTCAGCTTCACCTCACACTCTGTGACGTCACCCCTTTCGAAGACCATAACCTTGCTCTTCCCCGCATTTACCTTCAAATTCCGTTTTTCGCACACTGTTCCAAACTCATTTACCAGACCCTGCAACTCCCATTAATTATCACTCATCAGAACTGTATCATCCGCAAACAGCAGTATAGGTAGCTTCCACTCAATTCCCTCCCTTTTCAGCGATACACCAACATCCACTGCTCTTGATAGTATTTCTTTCATGACTTCATCCATATACATGTATACAGTAAACAACCATGGGGACATCACACACCCCTGTTTCAAACCAACATTCAGGTCAAAGAACTCGCTCTGCTCACTCTCCACACGTACTGCCGCCTTTGCACCCTCATACATGCTCTTCACTGCTTTCAGCAACTTGCCCTCTACTCCGTATATTCTAAGTACTTTCCACAAACCTTCTCCATCATAAGGCTTCTAAAACATTGCCGGTCCTATGAAAAACAAAATGTTTTGCTATGAATATTATAAATAATTTTACCATAATATAAGCATATTAACACGTAAACGGAGGCAAAGCTCTTAAAGGTGGGGGCGCATGGATTGAGGTAAACATGGAAAAATAATCACCAACCTGCATATAATTATCCTGTAAAATGCAATGTCACTGAAATAATTATTAACAATGGTATAAAGGATTTTGCGAATCGGCTATACCAGGCCTGTGACGTCATAGTGACGTCATAGTGACGTCACACCAGTATCCTCATCCTGGACTGGATGGTGAACTTACACTCTTGTGACGTCACAGGCCCGGTATAGACGATCCACAAAATCCTTTATACCATTGTTAATAATTATATCAGCGCCATTGCATTTTGCAAGATAATTATGTACAGCTTGGCGATTATCATTCCATGTTTATCTCAACCCATGCGCCCCCACCTTTAAGAGGTTTTACTGGGCGACGGCGGCAAAGCTCTTAAGAGGGAGGCCTAAAAATACCATTTAAACAGCACTAAATTTTTTTTTTTTTTTTTTTTTTTTTTCCCCTATACCTCATATCACTCCTCCACATCCCCTCCTTCCTCCCTTTCCCCTCCCCCTTCAATTATCACCTATTTTCCCTGTTATCCCCTAATTTGTTGGTATATTTTTTTGCTAACATTAGCAAACTGTGTGGGGGATGTGCTTACGTGCCTAGCAGGTGTGTTACACAAGCGAGTGTGTGTATGAGTAGGCTCAGTGTGGCTTGAGGCCTCGTGGAGGGAGGGGTTGCCTCAATTTTCTCCAAAATTCATGAATGGGCTGGTCCATCTATATTCGCGATTTTGACCAGAAAAATTATATTTTCACTGGTTTGATTGTTGTTACAGGTTACTATCTTCATAGTGAAGGTAAAATAGGCTCATATGAATAGGTAATAACGATATTTATCGTAAAATGACTATTATAGGCCTGAATGGAGCCCATATGCTCGCCCATGGGGAGCTAGTTCATTACCCCCCCCCTTGCCGTTCCCGGGTTAAGGAATTAAAACATGAATTAACCCCTTATTGGCGGCGCTCGACTTAAGTCGTGCACCAATTTGCAGCAAGTTAGGAGCATTATTAAGGCTTTTAAAGGGTTAAAATCGAGTGCAAATGGCCGGGAGCGCAGCGGGCCAGACAGCCGACTCCCAGGGCTTACCGCCGCCCATTAACTCATGTTCCCTGTGTTCTCGAGAGGCCGGCAGTGTAGCCAGTAGTGAGCATAGCTGGGAAAAATATACCGCTATACGCTAAACTCCCATGTTCGTGGCACCACTGCAAGAGAACCACGAGAGCTACGTAGCTCATTCTGGTCTCATTTTGAAGCTTTTAGCGCCTAGTTTTTTGCTGAATACATTTCTTTTCATGCAGATACTTGATTGATCATTCAGGAGGGCCTGAATATGCCCAAATGAGCCCAAAACACCCCGCTAGACAAGGGTTAAGGATTAAAACAATTAAAGCTGTCTAAACTTAACCTATCTAGTACATACATAATGGAACGTTGATAAATATATTGTATTACAGTACTTACATAGTGACTCTAGCTTGTGAGGAGTCTTCGTTCCAACTGAATGATAATGTTATGAGGAACTTTACATCTACTGAGGTTGCCTATTAGTGAATATTTATAAAAAAATATTTTTGTTTTTCATAGGACCGGCTATGTTTTAGAAGCCTGATGATAGAGAAGGTTAGTCCGAAATATTGCAAGAAATAAAGACGTCAAGATGAACACTGTCGTTGCTCTGATCCTTCTTTTTATACTGCAGATACGGTACCCTAGCGGCCAACCCACCACTAACTACAGTACTGTATATGGGCGGGTGCCCAACCCCGAAAGGGGTTGAAATAGGGGAGCTATCCCACCGCCAAAGGCGGCTTTCTAGGGCCTTTCCTAGCTGATGCTGAGAGGATTGGGTTCTAGTCATATGGTGATGGGCTGGTCTATCAGAGTGAGAACTGAGCGATCTCTGCCATACCCATAGCTTACTCCGACTGTTCCTTTTACTTATGTATTTCCTAGATCTCAATTGACGGCGTCTTTTCCGTGGATTGACCTCCCAATCTACCAAGATTGGAAGCCAAAGCGTCACATTTTTCCTTTGCCCCTCAACTTTCTCTTCATAATTGCTGAGGGGCACAGGGCCCTGGGTGGGGCTTTGGTTTCCCGGGCGTTTCCGCACCCTCCTCAGCTCCCCGCCATGGAGTGGCTTCAGTCACCCAGGCTTTATTGTGGTAGGCAGGGAGGGTTCTGTGGGGGCGCTCGGTTATGGCCTTGCTCGGGGTCTTGGGGCTGTTCGGCCAAGCAGCTTGGGGAACAACAACAACAACAGTACTGTATATATATACTGTATATATATATATATATATATATATATATATATATATATATATACTGTATATATATATATATATATACACAGTATATATATATATATTCTATCTATCTAATTACTCAGGCCCAATCCCCACTTTTCCTATTTTTTTGGTTTTCTTTTCTTTTTCCATTTTTTTTTTTTTTTTTGGGGGGGAGTGGCCGATTCAAGACAGAGCAAGAACAGGGAAAACACAACATAATACAACGAACACACACAGACCAAACACAAATTCACACACATCTAGGTCACCCAGGAGAAGACCCAGAGACCAGGGTCACCAAGGTCCCTCCAGCACTCCCCCGACCACTCGGAGAGGTTCCGATCTCGGCAGGCAGACATGCAGCGGAGCCGAAGCCACAAGCCAGCCCACCACACTTCCAGGCACACCCTTCATATTAATCATCTCCCCGGGCCAGGCGCCTGATGGACTATTAACTAGTCCAAGTTGCGCCCGACCCCTTCCCCCAAATGACCACATGTTCACTCATCTATTCACAAGCATTCTCCATTCATTCCTGTTTATTACCACTTCCTTTGCCTGATCTATAGTAATTCCTCTATCATCCAAAGCTTGTCTTACACAGTCTCTCCATCTCAATGGGGGTCTTCCTGCCCTTCTATCTCCCCTTATATCTTACTCACATATTCTCTTTGTAAGCCTTTCATCTCCCATTCGTTCAACATGACCATACCAGCTCAGCACCCTTCTGTCCACTCTGGCTGACAAATGTTCATAGGCTACATATATACCGGTACGGTATATAGGCCTACTGTTTTTATATTTGTATTTATTGATTTTATGTTTCAGAACATTGAGCGATGGCGAAGACTGGGAGCACTCGTCCACTGAGATGGAGCCGGACCAGGGATACCAGTATATGATCAGTCCCCGATTACCCTTCCCGGCGACTCCCACCTCCTCCATCGATCAGCCCTCCACCCCAGGGTTCACCTCCCCTTTGCCAACACCCAACTACGATACCCTGCCGAAGTCCCTCGTTGGTGAGCCACCAAGTACCACCCATTCCAGCCCAGACTCACCTAATGAAGCCAATCTCTATCTGACGGATGCACTGAAAGAGGCGGTTGACTCCCCGGCAAACACCAACACTTCCAGCTTGGAGACTGACCCGGACGATGTTATGGCACCGGATTTTGAGGGCGACTTCCCCGATCTCACTGATCCGACTTGGGAGGCGCCATCTAACATCAGCCGGCAGTACAAGTCATCCAAGGGTACCGGTAAGGGACCGGGGAGACCGCCGAAGGATAAGTCGCTCTCTCAGTCATCACCAAAGAAAAAGAAAAAGAAAAAGAAGAAGAAATTATCTGAGTTATCCCCGAGTCCCGGAAGGAAAGAAGGCAAGTTGTGGAAGAGTGCTAAATTAGCATGCGCGCACAAACAAAAAATATTCAGCGCAATACCCATGAAGAAAGATCAGCTGAAGAGTCCGAAGAAGAAATCGGGCACAAGTCAAAGTCCTGGAAAGAAAAGAGCCGTTGAAGGTAGAATAAGCCAAGCCACCACTTCGGGTCTATCTACGCCTTCCAAAACCATATCTTTACACTCCCAGGCTTCAGGTCCACCCTCCTCAAGCTCTGCTCCAGCCTCCTCAACCTCTGCTCCATCCTCCTTAATCTCTGCTCCACCCTCATTAACCTCAGCTCCAACCAGCAAAATGGAGACTAGTGCCCCCACAAAGCCTCCGCGCATCGCTTCCCCTCCTTCCATCGCAGTGACTAATGATGAAATCATAAAGATGAGAATGCAGCTGCGGGAGAATATCATTGGGTCGTTTATGAAGGAAAGAGAAAATCCTGAACAGCCAACAAGTCTCAATGAAACCACATTAATCCATGATGATTTAGACACAGACTTGATAGAGCTTGGTACTAACTCCTTGGAAGGACCAATCCCTATAATAAGTAGCATTCAGGGTAATGCCACAAATGTCCACGACAATCACATGAACGAGGATGAGGACGAGGGAAATGCCTCCGATGAAACGGTGAATTTTGAAGAATCCCAAGCACACCAGGCTCTACTCTCGCCAGATCAAAATTTGCATGAGGATCCTGTACCAAGGACTGAAAGTATAAACAAGAGGAAGCAAGATGATACAAGCCCTAAGAAAAGCAAGAAATTCAAGGCGGCCAAAAGTAATCTCTCAACATCTGGTGCTATTTCATCAGCGGTACCAATGGTCATTATCCACAGCAACCAGACAACTAGCGGCACAACCACCCTGAGCAATACCACCAGCCTGACTACCAGTCCAGTGGTTTTAAATACAGTACAGTTACCAACACTGGGACCCATCAACCAATATAGGGACCCTGTGGAAGGATTGGCATTAGCTGTAGCCAACATTACTCCTACTGACATGAGACCAGATACCGTACCTAGCAGGCCATCTAGCAACTCTTCTAGTTCCTCTAATAGGCCACCAAGCAACCCTTCCAGTTCCATGCTGACAAGCTATCAATCCAGCAAGAGCAAACCATACAAGCCCAATTCGAGCAAGAGCCTGGCAGGTCGGTTAGGTGAACTCCGGCAGACACAGCGTAAGTGCAAGGACATGATTCGGCAACTGGAAGAGGAGTGTCGAAGGAAAATCAAACCGTTGGAGGAGAAGGTAGCAGAGTGCGAGCAGGAGATGGAACGGCTGCTTAGTGAAGCCAATGACTCGGACGAACAGTCATCTCCCCCGGACCCGGACCCCTTGTCGCCTATGCAACCCACACCTTCCTCCACACCGGAAAATGCTGGCACCATAATTTCCTCAGTTAAATCAGGTTTGTCTATCTTCGGTTCGTTTAAAGTGACCACCTATACTTAGCCAAATTCCATTGAAAACTTTTCTGTTTTCAAGGAAATTTTCACACAAACTTTATGCTACCAAGAAACTTATGCAAATACAATAGGCCTATTACGACTTTATGATCATAATTTATTTAAATGGAAAAACATGGAAAATTTGGTCATAGTTTAGGGGTTAAAGTCTAAGTAATCCTTAACCCAGTGAGACCCAGCGTCGCACGTGTTGCGTCGGCAGTGTTTGATCACCAACTCCCAGCGACGCATCACGTGCGTCCGACATATAAAAAACACTTACGTGGCTCGTAAGGTAGGAAATGGCGGGAGAATAGGAGGGGGAGGTACCGTAGTGTGTGTGGGAGCCGGGCCAGTAGGTGTGAGCGGGCCGAGACAGCCGCGCGGCTGGTGGTGGTGGGCTTAGTGGGGATACTTTACACCCTTAGTTCACCGCCACTTTGAACCTTCATTACTCCGGTCGCATGGGAGCTAGAGGCTTGAGATTTATGTGAGACACTCCTTAGGATGTATGCCATACAATGCCATACTCAGTTTTTACCCTAGTGCTCCCGGGCGGGTGGTCATGCGGGGGAGACGAACTTTCGAACCCCCCCGCCCCCCAAATGACCGAAATTAGTTTTTTTTTTATTTTTGTCTTCATTTCTCACCATTCTCTTCCATTTTGGCTCAACATTTTTTTGAGGCTCCCCCCCCCCCCCAAAAAAAAAATGTCCGAGGTGAATATTTTTTTTTTTTTTTTTAAATTTCTCATCCTTGTCTTCCATTTTAGCAAACAAAAAAAAGAAGTGAAAATGGCTTGGGACTGGGGTGAACAAAATATTATAACTAGCCGGGGCTCAACGGGTTAAAAAGTGTGGTTTGAGTCTTGTATTAATGGCATCATTCCAGGCAGCCCTGTTCAACTTCTGCGCTGCCTCGCTTTTGAAATCTTTGAGTTGGAAATCAAATTGAAGTAGAGTACGGTACCGGATCCAACATACAGTATTTCCAGGTCTATCCGTCCGTGCAGCTCCCCTCCATGTTCACAGACAAGCAGCTCTTCACCCAACTTTGATCATCCATTCGCTTCTCATGCGCATTTAATCTTAACCTATAAACGGCGAGCTGGGTGTATTGAACACCACTGTTCTGGACGAGCATATTAGGCTCCATTCATGCCTATAATCGTCATTTTACGATAAATATCGTTATTACTTATTCATATGCGCCTATTTTACCTTCACTATGAAGATAGTAACCCCCGCCAAAGGCGGCTTTCTAGGGCCTTTCCTAGCTGATGCTGAGAGGATTGGGTTCTAGTCATGTGGTGATGGGCTGGTCTATCAGAGTGAGAACTGAGCAATCTCTGCCATACCCATAGCTTACTCTGACTGTTCCTTTTACTTATATATTTTCTAGATCTCAAGTGACGGCGTCTCTAACGTGGATTGACCTCCCAATCTACCAAGATTGGAAGCCAAAGCGTCACATTTTTCCCTTGCCCCTCAACTTTCTCTTCATAATTGCTGAGGGGCACAGGGCCCTGGGTGGGTCTTTGGTTTCCCGGGCGTTTCCGCACCCTCCTCAAGCTCCCCGCCACGGAGTGGCTTCGGTCACCCAGGCTTTATTGTGGTCGGCGGGGAGGGTTCTGTGGGGGCGCTCGGTTATGGCCTTGGCCTTGCTTGGAGCCTTGGGGCTGTTCGGCCAGGCAGCTTGGGGAACAACAACAACAATAAAACAAGTGGGAATAAGGTTTTTATGGTCAAAATCGCGAATAAACATGGAGCAGCCCATTCATGAATTGTGGAGCAAATTCAGGCAACCCCTCCCTTCACGAGGCCTCAAGCCAGACTGACTCACTCACACTCTCCCTGGCCTTAAGCAACACACTCGCTAGTCACATGACCACACCATAGAACCGGCTTGGAGATGTTTACACGAAAATATACCAACGAATTAGGAAATAATAGGGAAAATGGGTGATAATTGAAGGGGGGAGAGGAAAGGGGGGAAGGAGGGGATGTGGAAGAGTGACATGAAGTATAGAGGATTTTTTTTTTTTTTTTTTTTTTTGTGCTAGCCTACTGGGGCCTAAAAAATAAAAAAAATAAAAAAATTAGGCCTTCCCTCTTAACCTGTTAAGCGCTAAATAGCCCTAGGAGCTAGGGTAGTTATTTGTGCATTTCTGCCAAAAAATTCGATCTCACAGAATTTAAAAAAAAGTACATCAATGTCTTGGAAATAAGCAGCCACATCCGCCAATATATATATATCCACCCTCAAAAAATGTGGGTGTGGAGTTACGGTGGCTGCAAGTTGAAAAAAATGGGCTGATAGGCACGACATCCCCGAGCGAGCGAGTGTGTGTGAGTGAGTCAGGCGGGAGGAGAGAGAGAGAGGGTGGAGGCAAGAACGTGCGATTGATGAGAAGCAACGCTCTATATCTCGCCTAAAAAGCACCTTTATGGTTTCACCTGTTCATATTCATGAGTAAGGCAGCCCATGTGAATAATATACACTGATAAATGAAGCGCAGAGAGGCATACGGACGAATAATAGGCGAAATAAGAGTGGTGGATTGAGAAAGGTGGGTGGCGCGGGAGAGAAAAGGGTCAGATTACAGTAGGTAGGTGAGATTAGCGTGGGTATATGCACAAATTTAGACCTTATAGACGCTTTGTGTTGTCGTTGCTATAATGTGAACAACGATAAGGCTTCTTGGATGGCGCAGTATGTTAGAGTAACCCGATATATCATTACACCATTTTTACGCACTATTTGCTTGCAACTCATGGATGAAAGGTTATTTATTTACTTGTAAATTTCTTTACTGTTTGTTCGTAATGATAGAATATGTTAGGTTATGTAAAAGTATTATACATACAAAATACTTCGATATACACAAGTGTATCGAGGGTATATATATATTTTTTTTGTCAAGCATTCGTCTGCCCGAAAATACGTACGCACTAATCGCTGTCAGTATAGTGTGAGCTGTCATGGTCTAGTGGTTAGAGTGATGGACTGAGTGAGATGTAGGCCTAGAGACGTAGGCCTAGAGACGTGGGTTCGAAACCAGAGAGGTTATGGGGATATTTTTGGAGTGTTTATATCACTTGAAATTTTT
Organism: Paralithodes platypus; assembly: GCA_032716605.1. Taxonomy (NCBI): domain Eukaryota; kingdom Metazoa; phylum Arthropoda; class Malacostraca; order Decapoda; family Lithodidae; genus Paralithodes; species Paralithodes platypus. The sequence goes on along the minus strand of CM064519.1, from coordinate 14,997,624 downwards.
TTTTTTTTTACATACTTACGCCCTGCTATTCATAAAGTCGAAAACTTTGATGAATAGCAGAGCGTAAGTATGTTTTTTTCTATCTATCTATCTATTGCCTGACGCCGCGATCCCCGAAGGGGTGGCCACGAACGAACCGCCCCCATGCACCTCTGTCCCCAGTCAGTCGACGCCCCTCCCCCCAACCAGCACCGCCTTCGTTCATGTAGTTCCTCACTCCATCCTTCCACCTCATATTCGGTCTACCTCTCCCCCTCTGTCCCTCCACCTCGCTCTCGTACACCCTCTTAGTCATTCTCTCGCTTTCCATACGTTCCATATGGCCGAACCATCTCAAGTTGTTCCTTTTCACACTTTCCAGCACATCTACCTCCACACCACACCTCCTTCTTACTTCCTCATTAGTCTGTCTATCCCTCCATGTAACTCCGCACGCACTCCTTAAGTAATTCATTTCTACTGCTCTCACTCTTGGTCTGAGTCTCTCAACCAACGTCCATGCTTCGCTTCCGTAAGTCAGTGTCGGGATTACCACACTGTCATGCAAGGACTTCTTCACTTCCATACTGACCACCCTATTTCTTGTTACTGCTTTTAGCGTTCCTACAACCCTCTTCCCCTGTTGTACCCTCTCCCGCACCTCTTCATCCATAGTCCCATCTTTACTCAACACACTGCCCAGATACTTAAAAGAGTTGACGATCTCCATAGCCTGACCGTTCAGCTTCACCTCACACTCTGTGACTTCACCCCTTTCGAAGACCATAACCTTGCTCTTCCCCGTATTTACCTTCAAATTCCGTTTTTCGCACACTGTTCCAAACTCATTTACCAGACCCTGCAACTCCCATTCATTATCACTCATCAGAACTGTATCATCCGCAAACAGCAGTATAGGTAGCTTCCACTCAATTCCCTCCCTTTTCAGCGATACACCAACATCCACTGCTCTTGATAGTATTTCTTTCATGACTCCATCCATATATACAGTAAACAACCACGGGGACATCACACACCCCTGTTTCAAACCAACATTCAGGTCAAAGAACTCGCTCTGCTCACTCTCCACACGTACTGCCGCCTTTGCACCCTCATACATGCTCTTCACTGCTTTCAGCAACTTGCCCTCTACTCCGTATATTCTAAGTACTTTCCACAAACCTTCTCTATCCACTCTGTCATAGGCCTTCTCCAAGTCCATAAAGGCAACATACACCTTTTGTTTCTTCTCCAGATACTTCTCCACAACACAATTCAGGGTAAAAATCTGATCTACACATCCTCTTCCCTTCCTAAAACCTCCCTGCTCGTCGCCTATCCATTTCTCCGTTCTCACTCTCACTCTCTCAATCACTACCCTACTGTATACCTTCCCTACTACGCTTAGAAGACATATTCCTCGGTGGTTACCACACACTCCTCTTTCCCCTTTGCCCTTATATAGGGGGACTATTATGCCAGTCTTCCAGTCATCGGGTGCACTCCCCTTCTCCCATGCTAGTTTGCACATTTTCCATACCCATTCTATCACTATCTCACCACCATACCTCAACATTTCCCCACACACTCCATCTGTTCCTGGTGCTTTCCCCAACTTCACTCTTTTCATGGCTTCCCACACTTCTGACCTCCTGATCCCCACCTCCTCCTCCACTACTTCTCTTCTTCTCCCTCCCATACCATATCCTGCTATGTTTGCTGGCTCTTCATTCCTTTCATTTAGCAACTCACTGAAGTACTCCCTCCATCTTTCGACTCTCTCTTGCTTCTCGGCTAGCATTCTCCCATTCTTATCTTTCACACCCTTACTGTTTCCCTTGCTACCTTCCCTAACTTTCTTGACTTCTTTCCAGAACAGTTTCTTACTCTCCCTCCATTTTACACTCAGATTCCTTCCAAATTCCTTGTGTGTGTGTTTTTTTTTTTTTTTTTTTTTTTTTTTTTTTTTTTTTTTTTTTTTACAAAAGGTTGTTACAAAAGGTTAGTACATAAGTATAATATTACATAGGTATATATATAAATAAAACAAAATATTGCCTGGCTAATGAATTAAACTGAAATAATAAATGAAAATATTGCTTATATATACAGTATACTGTATACAATAATATACTGTATATATATATATATATATATATACATATATATATATATATATATATAATATATATATATATACAGTATATACCAAAACATATGAACGTATCCTACAACTATAATTTGTACATGTTATGATAATATTATCACGTTGGTCAGGTACGGGCAAGTAGGTAGGCAGGCAGGTGTTTTGAGATCACGTTGGTCAGGTACGGGCAGGTAGGTAGTGAGGTAGGTGGGAGGGGCAGGAGTTTGGCTGAGGCAGGGCGACACAGGTACCACTCCTAGTAGTACTTGAGTGAGTGGTAGTCCCTGAAGCACTCGCCCAAACACAACCCAACGTTGCATTCCTTGCACATTGATGTGACTCTGCTTCTTTTTTGTGGCTTTCTGGTGGAGTGGGCACAGACCTGGCACTGTACTTGCAGCCTCCGGGTGCCAGATAGCTCGGTGTGGATAGGGTAGTGTTTGTCATACCCATCAATGACTCTGTCTGGGAGGTTGACTGCACGGCGACCCCTGTGACCGGAGACTGGTTGGTGTTTTTCTAGGAGTTGGTAGGCGACGTTGTAAATGAACTCCCTGAACTTGAGTTTTTTTGTTCGGGGCCATGTCTTTTTTGACCAGCCACATGTTGTAAGCGTTGAGCATCGTGATGTCAACAAAGTGAAGGAAAAGCTTGTGATACCACTTCACTGTTTTTCGTAGACACTCAACGCCTGCAAGCTGGCAATCAGACTTGTCCACAAGGCGCATGTACTTGGTATAATCCACCACCATATCAGGTTTCTGGATAGACTTCTTGGTACGGTAGTGGAATTTACCAGAGTCCACTTGGGCACCTGTATGGACAGTCGAAAGCAGGTGGACTGGTCGCTTATCGAGCCACTTTACCGCCAGAACTTTCCCCGACTTCTCCAGCTGCTTGTAGTGCTCTTTCTTCTTTCTTCTTGGTCTTTCCTGTCTGCGGCGCCTTTGTTCCTCTGCCAAGTCGTCATCAGAAGCGGTGTCACTGTGGGAGGGGTTGTCCAGTTCTATGCGATTGCCTTGGAACTTAGGCATGAACTTCCTGTTAGTTCTGACAGTCCCACATGCCCCCGTTTTGTGGTCATGGAGGAACTGGCAGAGTGCAGGACTTGTATACCAATTGTCGGTGTACAACGTGTGCCCCTTGTTCAGGTAGGGCTCCAGCATCTTTTTCACAATGTGCCCTGACATGCCCAATGGGTCGTTGCCACCGACAAATTAATTTTATTTAATTTTGGAATGTCTACATCAGTGCCGGTGTATACGATCATGTCGAGCACTATTCCACTTTCACAATCGCACAACACAAAAATCTTGATCCCGAACCTGTGTCTCTTCAAGGGGATGTACTGCTTGAACACCAGGCGTCCTTTGAAAAGCACGAGCGACTCATCAATCACCAGGTTGGCAAAGGGGTAGAAGAATTTCCTGTACCTTTGCAACAACATGGTCAACACATCCCGAACTTTCCATATTCTATCAGCTCGGTTTGGATTATTATTGTCTGCGAAGTGCAAAAATCGCAGAAGCAAGACAAATCTATCACGAGCCATATACTTCCGGAAAATTGGGGTGTTGATGATTGGGTCGTGCTTCCAATAATGCTCCATTACATGCTTCCTGCAGAGAGGCATGATTAGCAACAACGCAAAGAACACAAGGAGCTCAGGGACAGTCGTATCAACCCATGCACGAATTCTTGCTCTAGGAGATATCATATCAATTCTTTCCCTCACCCAGGTAAAATAGCCATTGGTTTGGGAAACGAGATGAGATAATACCTCCTGGTCAAAAAATGCACAGAAGAAATCAGATTCCGTGGACTGGTCATTGCAGGGCCAGTCTGCTGTTGAACCAGCCAGATTGTCATTGAACTGGTGCAAATCTGGTTGGAAATGGGACCCTTCAGACCAGGCAAAATTATACGCCCGTGGGGGATCAGGATCAGCCCCTCCGTCAGCCACGTCGTCTGCGCCTTCGTCGTCAGACAGGTCTTGCTCATGGTTACGGTGCAGAAGTACATCGTCGTCTTCCGAATCCTCTGCACCTCCCTCATATTGGTCTTGATCCTCCCACTATCACCACCCCAGCCATAGTTCCTGGGATCGAAGGCTTCCCCTTCTTCAGCGTCGTCGTCAGAGGAGTCAGGAGGGAAGAGGAGGGCGTCAAACTTTGATGGCGTTAGACCGGCTGCCAAAACTCTACGAGGCCCTCCAACAGCAGCAGGGGCATGGGTGGGCGTGGGTGGTGGAGCAGGGGCGTGGGCGTGCGTGGGCGGTGGTGCAGGGGCGGCCGTGGTGGGCAGTGGTGCAGGGGCGGCCGTGGTGGGTGGTGAGGCAGGGGCGGCCGTGGTGGGTGGTGGTGGTGGCAACGCGGGGGTGGTAGAGGCGGGAGGTGCCACCTTACTCCTCTTGAACTGATAAGGGTGACCTTTTCCCTTACCCTTCTTTCCAACTACCCCCGATGCTCCTGCATCCCCAGGACGGCCACTTGTACTTCCTGTGGTGGTGGTGGGCGTCGTTGCCACAACAGTAGAGGCAGTAGTTGTTGTGGTAGCAGTTGTCAGAGCAAATGCTGAGGACAATGACCTCTTCGCACTCGTCGTGCTTGTTGCACGTGTCGTGCCTCTCCCAGCACGTGTCGTGCCTCTCCCAGCACGTGTAGGTCTTCTTGGCTGCACTGGCTCATCCTCCTCAGAAGTATATACGTAGGAGGGGTCCCTGGCACGTGTTCGTGTCCTGCCACGAGCACTAACACCGCCAGCAACAGGGTTGGGCGAGTCAACAGGGAGCGAGTCAGGGGAGCGTGTAGGCTCCATAGTGACTGAGAGCGTACTGCGTGTGTAGACAGTGTGGGATGCGTGCGGCGGGTGGTTGTGGGTGGCATCGAGAGGTATCATGTCGCACTAAACGTGGCGCAATTTGTGACTCCCTAGACAGCTTGGCGCCGTTTTGGTACGCCTTTAAAAATCCTGCTTCCGTGAGGCCTATCGCGTTCCCTATAGGAAGCCTTCCGTGAGGCCTATCGCGCTTGCCGGGTTAAGAGCTTTGCCGCCGTTGCCCAGTAAAACTTCTTAACCCTTTCGCTGCGGGTGACGTTCTGGAATGTCCTGGCAAGTTACAGCAATTCCCAGGCTTTAACCCTTCCTACCCGGTCTGCCTTAGGTAAGGACAGCACGAAAGAAGGGCCGCTACCCGGTATGCCTTATCTAAGGCATGAGCTTAATAGCCTAATTAAGCTTGGTCTGAACGCCGTGCGTACGACGTATGTCAACAAACCCAAGCGTTCGTCACCGCACCACCGAAAACAAGAAGGAGAAGACTCCTCAATGTTATTGTTCTGACGTCACGACGAAATTAGTGTCTAAAAAGCCCCCATATTGGCAACATCTCTGCAATATTGGCTCCACTGAAATCGTCATCACAACTGAACCAGTTGACTTACAGAGCTCTACTCAATGCCAAAATACAGATTGAAAACCGCACTACGATTATAGATGAGTGGGAAAGTTCTAGCAGTGAAAATAAACATAAATACGGTAGCCTAGGCCTAGACGTTTTTCAGCCATTTCGCCCGGGTAGGGGCGACCGTCATTGGGTAAGACAGCCCGGGGAGGAAGGGTTAAAAGCCTCTAAAAACCGTAAAAATCGAGTGTCAGTGGGCGGGAGCGTGAGGGGCCCACCTCCGACCCTCAGAGCACCGAGCGGCTCACTGAGGTTGACTGTCTCGCGCGGGTCTCTCTCTGTGTCTCCCAACAGTGTAGCCAAGCGAGCGAGTGTTACATAATAGCGGGTTTCCCGCGTTTCACTGGCACCACTGCGGGTGAACCAGACCACGTACGGGGCCCGTTCTGGTATCAGTTTGAAGCTATTCTCGCCTAGTTTTCGGCAGAATACACTTCATTTAATGCAGATGCTTGATTTATCATTCAGGAGTGCCTGAATGTGCCCTAAATAGCCCAAACATGGCCGCAGCCAAAGGGTTAAGAGCTTTCTCGGCGTTGCCGGGTTAAGTGGGGGAGAGTTTATTAACTTGTAGTAATGTTCACCCTATGTTTCTTACAGTTTCTTACAGTAGATCCTCTGGAAAAAGGCAAACTATGCCTGTGTATCCAGCTCAGTACCAGTACTTGTACTGCTGCGGTCGTTCACGGTGTTGGCGGCGGCGGTAGCAGACGCAAAATTTTTACTATTCTGTATTTTTGTTTTATAATCAAACTTCAAATCTTGTCTTCCCCATGCTTTATCAAGATTACTTTCAAACTCCCTTATTGATTCGGAATTGACTACATACTGGGGCAGTGCGTTCTTTTATTTCATAAATTTTATTTTAGTAAGCGTTGTTTCCACATAGCGATTTTGATAAGTTATTTTGTCTTTAACCCATGGGATCCGGGGGGCCTCATATGAATTTTGGTAAAATCAACTTCATAATTCAGTAGCTACTGATTGAGACCACCTAGAGCAGTCAATGTTTTTGAAAATTGTAGAACTTTTTGTTGTCTGTAGAATGCTGTAGAGATGACGTCGCTACAACGCGTGGTTGCCGAGTTCTGATGATTATAGCGGCGATTTCTATTTGACCATTTTGCCTCATATGAGGCCTCCCGGATTCCCAAGGGTTAACCCTTCCTACCCGGGTGTCCTGTTGAAAGGACACCGCGGCAGATGGGCCAGTACCCGGGTGTCCTTTTAACAGACAGTAAGCTTGAAAGCCTATTCAGCTTGGTCTGAACGCCGTGCGTCCGACGCATGTAAACAAAGCCGATCGTTGCGTCACCGCACCTCCGAAAACAAGAAGGAGACGTCGGATCAATGTTCTTGTTGTGACGTCAGACGAATTTAGTGTCTGAAAAGCTCCGATATTGTCAACATCGCGGAAAAATTTGCTCCACTGAAATCGTCATCACAACTGAACCAGTTGACTTACAGAGCTCTACTCAACGCCAGTCTACAGATTGGAAACCGCACTACGTTTAGGGATGCGTGGGAAATCTCTAGCAGTTAAAATAACAAAGATACGGTAGCCTAGGCCTAGACGTTTTTCGGCCAGATCGCCCGGATACGACCTCCGTCCTTAGGAGGACCAGCCCGGGTCAGAAGGGTTATAGTGTCTTTGTCCCAGTTTTGGTTTGTTTAGTTTGCAAGTTTTACATTTTAATTAGTAGATTTATTTACTTATATATATATTTTTTTTAGTTTCCTCCCCCTAGACCTCCATCAAGGTTAAATGAACATCCCCAAGATCCCCCTTCTAGATAAATTTGTACATTTTTCAGCAGAAAAATGTTCCGGCCAAAGGCCGATTTCTCATAAATTCATAAATTACAAGGTCGCTATCTCTCGCCTGGAAAAAATGGACACCTATATGACACACAAGTCTTCATATTGATAAAGAAATTGGGCGAATAGTCTTAAAATTGCCAAACTAATGGGCCGAACATCTTATTAAAATGTGTGAAAACTAATGAGGCTAAACATGCAGAAGGGGGGCCAGAATAAACAACCAATCCCCCACAACCCACGTCGTCGTCCAGTAGGGGTTTGTATTTTCACGACACACCCCTCTCCCTGGGCGGCGGGTTTCGGACACTCGCTGTATCTTTCATGCTCTTCACCTCTCCGAAATGGATTGCCTTAAGGGGAGATGCGCCGTTTTTATGAACCCCCTTCTCCCTCATGTTTAGATCCACTAGTTTTGAGATTATAAGACGTTCGGCCTATTAGTTTGGCGATTTTAACACCTTTCGCCCCATTTCGTTGTCAATTTTAAGACCTTTCATGCCATTTAGGTGTCGCTCGCTGGCAATTTTAAGAGGAACCGGCCTTTGGCCGGGAAATTTACAAATTTATCCTGAAGGGGGGTCTAGGGGGTGTTTTTCTAAGCTTGATGGAGGTCTAGGGAGGAAACTAAAAAAATATATCGATAAATGAATTAATAGACCAAACAAACGGTAATGGTAAATAAGCAAATTAGTAAATAAGGTAAATAGTAAATAAGCTGTCAAAATGTAGCACTCACGGTTGTTTTGAGAATGTCGAAGACTAGAACCCTCTACACCAAGTGGTTCTTGTATGATGATATACCGGTATTGAGAGAGGGGTTTTGATACGACCTTGCTGACGTGGCATGGCCACATTCAAACTCAATTCAAACGTTTGCCCAGCATACGACCTCCGTTTGTAAACACTCGTGCAACTATTGATCATTGGTTTTGTTTCACCATTGTACGGTTTAATGGCACTTTGAATAGCTCCATCCTTTTAAAAGGACGCCCAGACTCCTCGGCTCAAGCTCCGAGCATCCTTTTATAATGTAAAACTTGCAAAATAAACAAACCAAAACTTGGACGAACACAGTAAAAAGACATAAAAAACTTATCAAAATTGCTATGTGGAAACAACGCTTAAGCAAAATAATAATTCTTTATAAATAAAAGAACACAATCCACCACATAGGGCAGGAATGGGGAACCTTTTTCCTATCAAGGGCCAGTTGGACATGTATGACATCATTCGAGGGCCATACAAAATTATCAACTTAAAAATCAGCCTGCTTTTACTGGTCAAACATTAAGTCACCCCTAATGTAATGGTTGGAACTCCTTCTCTTTGGCGAGGCGTGTTATGTCAGCTGGTATTGATGCTGTTGCTACTCGCAGCTGGTTTTCCAGGATTGTGTCGGTCAGTTTGGAAAGCAGTCGACTCTTTCCGAGGGTAAAATTTGAAGGAAAATGAACAAATTGCTCACAGCAGTAAGTGGTTTCAAACACAGATGTAAATGTCAGTGCATGCCTTCTCAAATTGGGAACATCATCAGCATGTATGTACCATCTATAGAACTCAAGGAATGGGTGATTATCGTACCTAACTTTCAGCTCATCATCACTTTGCAGCTGAATTATTTTGTGTTGCAGGTTTTCAAGCACATCAATTTATTCCACATTAAACGATGTAGCACAGATGTTCAACTCCTGCTGTTTACTTTTCACGCCCATGAATCTTTCATTAAATGACTCAATTAGTTTTGCACATTCACCAGCATTATCCGATGTTGTAGAAGGCTTTTCTGTTTGCAAAGTGGAAAATTGCACAGTGTTATTCCTTTCGAGTTGCATTTTCCACAGCTTTAATTTAGCATCAAATGATTTCACATTTGAATGCCATGAGCTAGGAAGCTAATTGGGGCCTTAAAGCTTGACTTTCAGTTCTGAGAAATACTTGGTAATGTAAAACATGAATGCTAGATCACACAGCCACTTGTATCACTAAGTTTCATGAGAGTTTTTTTCTTCATCTCCATCAATTGCTTTACTTCATCATGCAGTTTGTAACTGCATGAACATGTTCCCGCGACTCAGCCACCGCACTTGACAATGATAGACAAGATTAAGAAGGGGGTATGCAAATTAGAAAGTTAAATGAGGATGCCTTTAGGCACATGGACCTTTTTGTTTTATCTGTGTTTTTCCTTCCTCCGTTCATTGTCTCTTTAAAAAAAAAAAGAAAAAAAAAAAAAAAAAGATAGTCATATAAAATACCCACAGATCCTTTGGCAGCTGTATACAATAATTTCATCATGATAGCCAGAATAAATTGCCAAAGTGCGCCATGATCGTCAAAGCCCAGGGGTTTATTATTCTATCTATCTATCTATCTATATGCTCAGGCCCAATCCCCATTTTGGGGGTAGCCGACTCAAGACAGAGCAAGAACAGGGAAAACACAAAAACAACATAAAACAAAAAATAAACACAGATAAAAAACACAAACTCACACACATCCAGGTCACCCAGGAGAAGACCCAGAGACCAGGGTTACCAAGGTCGCTCCAGCACTCCCCCGGCCCCTGACCACCCGGAGAGGTTCCGATCTCGGCAGGCGGACATGCAGCGGAGCCAAAGCCACAAGCCCTCCCACCACACTTCCAGGCACACCCTTCATATTAATCGTCCCCCCGGGCCAGGCGCCTGATGGACTATTATCTAGTCGAACTTGCGCCCGACCCCTTACTCCAAATGACCACGTGTTCACTCAACTATTCACAAGCATTCTCCATTCACTCCTGTCCACCACCACTTCCCCTGCCTGATCTATAGTCATTCCTCTATCATCCAAAGCCTTTCTCACAGTCTCTCCATCTCAATGGGGGTCTTCCTGCCCTTCTATCTCCCCTTGTACCTGACTCACATATTCTCTTTGTAAGCCTTTCATCTCCCATTCGTTCAACATGACCATACCAGCTCAGCACCCTTCTGTCCACTCTGGCTGACAAATGTTCCTGCTGCCCCACTCTCCTACGTATCTCTTCATTCCTCAATCTTTCTCTACGAGTAACTCCACACATACTCCTCAAGCAGCTCATCTCCATCACATCCAGCCCTCTTTTCTCCTTTTTCTTCAGAGCCCATGTCTCAGCCCCATACATCACTGTTGGCACAACAATTCCTTATTATTACTTGTTTAATTATTTTTGCATTTGTATAATTGTTGTATGATAGTGTGACTATTAACACAAGTACAGTAGTCTGTAATTTTCGATTTAGAGACTAAAATAACTTTTTAAAATGTATTAAATAGTAAGGAAATTAGCACATTTCAGCATACTGTACTCATATATTGACTTATGGGCCTGATCAAATGGTCCCGGGGGCCTTATCAGGCCCCCGGGCCGGACGTTCCCCACCCCTGACATAGGCTGTACATTACTTTGGCTGCTTGGGTTAAGGTGAACGAAAGCTTTTTCTGGCAACGTTTGATCCGCAACTATTTTCCAGGCAACATTTTGAGACTTCTTCGCACAGGCATCGGTAATTAGACTGAAGGTAGAATGCTATAGGATAGGGGACAGTATTCTTATCTAAGTACATTTCCAAAGTTTTTAGATCAGAGTTCTCGATTAATGTTGCAGGAATAAGCGTTTGTGTAAATTTGCCTCTACTGTACCGGTACTAATATTCTTCCCGTTTGCAGGTACCATAGCATCCCAGCCTGATTTGAGAGAGCCCTCCCCCGTTCCCGCTAGCATTCCGACTCCAGCACCCGTGCTGGTTACATACGCTACCACAGGTGATGTGTCGGCGGATCCCAACAACACCCTGCCGACGCTGCCCCTGGAACTTCCTGTCATTAAGGGTCCCAGGCGAACGGAGCTTATCAGTAGCCACGACATTATGCGCGGGAAGATAAGGGGAAGAGGCAGGGGTAGGCCTAGGGGGAGAGGTAGGGGAAGGGGTGAAGTTGGTGCTCGTAAAAGCCCTGAGAAATCAGTCAAGGGTCCGGAGATCAGGCTCATCTCGCAGGCGGATATCAATCGCTTTGGCAAGAACGATCAGCCTGCTAAAGAGGTACAGTATTGTAATTATTACAATCTCCATTTCCTTATATCTCCTTTATAGTCATTGCTACTGTTTTGCATTTTTTTTTTTTTTTTTTTTTTTTTTTTTTTTTTGGTTGTTGTCCGACAAGAAGCTATGTATATTCTGTTCATTCACTACAGTAATGTTATTTTTTGTTACTGGGGCATCAAACAAGAGCTTTTATCATCAATATTCAAAGGCCAACACTATTCTGCTAACATTTCTGGGAACTTTTGCATTGGTAGTGGAAATTAGACTGAAGTTAGATGAATTTAGGTAATATAATTCTTATTAAAATATAATGTGCTCATGTAGTTAGTTGTTGTTGTTGTTGTTGTTGTTTTTCCCCAAGCTGCCTGGCCGAACAGCCCCAAGGCCCTGAGCAAGGCCAAGGCCACAACCGAGCGCCCCCACAGAACCCTCCCTGCCGACCACAATAAAGCCTGGGTGACCGAAGCCACTCCATGGCGGGGAGCTGAGGAGGGTGCGGAAACGCCCGGGAAACCAAAGCCCCACCCAGGGCCCTGTGCCCCTCAGCAATTATGAAGAGAAAGTTGAGGGGCAAAGGAAAGATGTGACGCTTTGGCTTCCAATCTTGGTAGATTAGGAGGTCAATCCACGCAAGAGACGCCGTCACTTGAGATCTAGAAAATATATAAGTAAAAGGAACAGTCAGAGTAAGCTATGGGTATGGCAGAGATCGCTCAGTTCTCACTCTGATAGACCAGCCCATCACCACATGACTAGAACCCAATCCTCTCAGCATCAGCTAGGAAAGGCCCTAGAAAGCCGCCTTTGGCGGGGGGATAGCTCCCCTATTTCAACCCTTTTCGGGGTTGGTCATGTAGTTAGTTATGTAGAGCAGATTAACCAGACCACTGAGCTCCATACGGAACTCTCATAGGTCGTGCTCATGTAGTGATGTACACCCTGTGGTGGATTGTTTTCTTTTATTTCATTTTATTTTATTTTATTAAGCGTTATTTCCACATAGCGATTTTGATAAGTTCTTTTGCATTTGTCTTGTATCGTCCCAGTTTTGGTTTGTTTATTTTGCAAGTTTTACATTATAATAACCCATATAATACCGGTATAATATAACCCAGACCAAAGTTGCCAGATAAATGTTGCTTTTAGAAATATGTGTTCAAGAAGTAATGTTCTTGGCAAACACGTTCTTTAACCTAACAAGTGCGCATAGGGGTAATTGGAAACGTCCCCCTGTGCTGACGTATTTGAGGTGTTTCCGTCACTAAAATATTCATTGTACCATTAATAGCATTAATACTTATCCATATGCACCTATTATGGGTTGATTATAAAGGTATTAACCTGAAACAACAATAAAACGAGTGAAAACAGCGTTTGGATGGTCAAAATCGGAGATATAGCCCGCGAGTTGTATAATGTATGGGTGAGGCAAGCTGCTTTCCCGCCAATTTCCCCCAAGGCCACTGAGACACAGTCGATCGATACTCTCTCTCTCTCTCTTGCATTCGCTTGCTATCAGTGATGACCACACCCTGTAACCGGATTTCTAATGTTAGCACGAAAATATACCTCAGAATAAGGGAATAACAGGGAAAATAGGTGATAACTGAAGGAGAGGAGGAAAGTGGGGAAGGAGGGGAGGTAGAGGACTGAGATTTTGCATGGCCCAGGGGCCAAAAAAAACAAAAAAAAAAACAAAAAATTCAATGTCAAAAGTTGATTTTTTTTTTTCTCTGACTCTTAACCTCTAAAGTGCGCATGGGGGTAATTGGAAACGTCCCCCTGTGCTGACGTATTTGAGGTGTTTCCGTCACTAAAATATTCATTGTGCCATTAATAGCATTAATATTTATCCATATGCGCCTATTATGGGTTGATTATAAAGGTATTAACCTGAAACAACAATAAAACGAGTGAAAACAGCGTTTGGATGGTCAAAATCGGAGATATAGCCCGCGAGTTGTATAATGTATGGGTGAGGCAATCTGCTTTCCGCCAATTTCCCCCAAGGCCACTGAGACACAGTCGATCGATACTCTCTCTCTCTCTCTTGCACTCGCTTGCTATCAGTGATGACCACACCCTCCAATCGGATTTCTAATGTTAGCACGAAAATATACCTCAGAATAAGGGAATAACAGGGAAAATAGGTGATAACTGAAGGAGAGGAGGAAAGTGGGGAAGGAGGGGAGGTAGAGGACTGAGATTTTGCATGGCCCAGGGGCCAAAAAAAAAAAATAAAATAAAAAAAAAAAATATAAATTTTTTTTTTTTTTTTCGATGTCAAAAGTTGATTTTTATTTTCTCTGACTCTTAAGAGTCTTCCCGCAGTGCGCCGGGGGAACTCTTAAGAGTCTCCCCGCAGCTCCCGGGTTAAGAGTCTCCCCGCAGTCCGCCGGGGGAACTCTTAAGAGTCTCCCCGCAGTTCCCGGGTTAAGCACCGTCACATCCATAGATATACACAGTACATGTCACAAAGGTAAAGGTGAGCAGGAACAAAATTCGCTGATTGACTGGTTCGAAAGGAAGAACTCTAGATTCAAAAGCTGTATGCGGCACGCTCAAATTAACTCAAATTAACTTTGTGTGTTCATTGTTTACTGTTGTGTTTCCCTATTCTGGCTCTGTCTTGAGTCGGCCATCCCCCTAGAAAGGAAAAGTGGGGATTGGGCCTGAGTATATAGATAGATAGATAGATACAGTAGATAGATAAAACTTAAATTAACTAAAATATATACCGGTATAAATATAAATATAAATATATATATATATATATATATATATATATATATATATATATATATATATATATATACTGTATATACAGTACATACACATATATACTTGCAGAAAATGAAATCAGAGAAGCATGGAAGGCACACTATGAGCGATTGCTAAATGTAGAGTTTGCATGGGATAAGGAACAGCTTAGTATCGAAAAACCAATATCTTTTTGATAGCACCAGCTGTAGTGAGCGACGCAATCAATTGAATGAAGGACGGTAAAGCTCCAGGGTGCTCTGACATTGTCGCTGAGATGATAAAAGCCTCAGGGGAGACTGGTGTCAACTTAGTCACTGAGTTGATAAACACCATTATTAAAGATGAGAAAATCCCCGAGGATTGGCACAAAAGTGTAATAGTAAATATTATATACAAAGGAAAAGGGGATGCGCTAGTTAGAGGTAATTATAGGGGCCTGAAAATGCTTGACCAAATCATGAAGATCTGTGAGAGAGTCTTTGAGGGTTTGATCAGGCAAAGCATTTCCATTGATGATATGCAGTTTGGTTTTATGCCAGGACGTGGTACAACCGATGCTATCTTCATAGTCAGGCAGATACAGGAAAGATACTTACTAAAAGGCAGGGATCTTTACTTTGTGTTTGTAGACCTGGAGAAGGCCTTTGACAGGGTGCCCAGAGATGTTGGCTTTTGTGCAGTGGGCTATGAGGAAACTTTGTGTGGAAGAGTGGCTGATGCGTGTGATAATGAAGATGTATGAGGATTCGCGAACTGCGGTGAGGGTGAAAGGTGTACTTAGTGATGAGTTCACAGTCCGTGTTGGAGTTCATCAGGGGTCAGTGTTAAGCCCCTTCCTCTTTATTATGGTCCTGGAGGCACTTGTCTAGAGTTTTTAGAGGCGGACTCCCGTTGGAACTGTTTTATGCAGACGATGTCCTAATAGCTGACAAATTAAAATGTAAAACTTGCAAACTAAACAAACCAAAATTGGGACAAGGACAATATAAAGTCAAATTAAATTATCAAAATCGCTATGTGGAAACAACGCTTACTAAAATGAAAATTATTAAATATTATGTTCTCTCCACCAACCAACTTTACTCCTAAACTCGATTAATGAAATTAACAAACACATGTGGCAGTCCGGGGATTCGAACCTAGGATGCTCACACCGAAAATCAACACACTTATGCATTGCACCACGAACACAGTTAAAAGAACACAATCAAATGCAAGATGCTGAGGTCAAATTCAGAAGATGGAGAGAGGGCATGGCGGGGAAGGGTTTATGAGTCAATGCTGTATTAACAAAACCAAGGTTATGCATTGTAGATTGAGACGAGGCAATGTGGAAAAGAGCGGTGCATACTCATGTGCAGTGTGAGGAAAGGGTGTGGGCGCTAACTCGATTCGGTGTAGCATCTGTCGATGTTGGGTGCACCATGGGAGTAAGCACTGTAGTACAATAAAGGGACCCCTGCCGAAGGATAAGTCAGAAATAGAGAAATTTCAGTGCGTAGTGTGCAAAGGCGAGCTTGTGTTAAGTGATGATCCTGTGGCTATGAATTTTGGAAATGAGTCATTGGAGCTGGTGGACAAGTTTTGTTATCTAGGAGATACCATCTCTGCCGGTGGTGGGGCCGAGGCTGCCACTGTCGCTAGAATTAGATGTGACTGGGGGAAGTTCAGAGAACTGCTGCCAATTCTGACCATGAAAAGAATGCCTCTCCCCCTGAAGGGAAAGGTGTATGCCTCATGTGTTAGAAGTGCAATGACGTATGCCTCAGAAACATGGGCCGTTAAATTAGAGGATGTCAACAGAATGGAGCGTAATGAGATGAGAATGGTGAGATGGATGTCTGGGGCCAGGCTGCAGGATAGAATAACAAATGATTAGCTGAGGTGATGTTTAGGTATAAAGAGCATTAACGAGGTGATGCATACAAGTAGACTGGGATGGTATGGACATGGGGAGAGAATGGATGAACAAAATTGGGTGAAAAAATGCAGGTCTATGATTGTGGAGGGAGCTGCACCAAGGGGTGGACCGAGGAAAACCTGGGATCGGACTATACGTGCCAATCTCAAATTTAAAAGCTTGACAAGTGAAGCAGCTCTGAACAGGGTTGCCTGGAACTCCGCCATTAGGACAAGAGACTGAAACTGAAGTATGTGTGGAGCACTTAGTCTCAAAATGTTATGTATGTATGTGTGTGTATATATACTGTATATATACAGTATATATATATATATATATATATATATATATATACTGTAGGGTAAGACGGGGTAATTTCGCCACAGCGCTAATAATTTGCATTCAAACGCTGATATCTCCGAAACTATTGCATGGATTCGGCTGCAGTTTGGCTTAGGTTGTAGAGCAGTTTTGGTTTAGATTGTAGAGCAAGTTTGGTTTAGGTTGTATGGCTAGTTTGGCTTAGGTTGTAAATCTAGTTTGGCTTAGGTTTTGTTGTAGTTTCGCGGGGCCTGGAGCCGGGGCTAGCGGCGCGTCTGACGGTATGGTCGGGTGTTTGTGGGTGGTTTGTATGTGTGTATGTTTGTTTGTATGTTTGCGTGTGACACAGTGTTGGCAGTAGCCGTCAGCTGCTGCCTGGTACTTTGTATTAGCAACCTACACGCCGCACCCACACGAGACACGTCCACACCCGCACTAAATACTTCCACACCCGTAGGCCTAATAAATACGTCCACAACCGCACTAGACACGTCCACACCCGCACTACATGTCCACAACTCCACACCCGCACTAGACACGTCCACACCCGCAATAGACACAGTGGCGCCTAGGCCTACACATGTGACACACCTGCATCTCTGCCCGCCCTGTTCAGTTGTGTGTGTGTGCGTGCAACGTTTTTCTATTGGCATGTTTAGTGTCAGTTTGGGTTTGTGAATGTTTTCATTGCTTTTACCTGCGTGCTAGTGTTTTGTATGGCCATTAATCATATAATGTTTTCTAGTTTACTAGCTAGATGATGCGTAAAATAGGTCGCGGCGAAATTACCCCGCCGGGCAGGGTAATTTCGCCGCGAGAGTGACTTTTTTAAAAAATTCGGCAGCATGACCAAAACATTATATTTTGTTTATTTTTTGGGGCATCTATAGCAGAAAGGCTGAATGTATAGATTAAAAATTCCATTTGTGGCAGTTTCTATTTGTCAACATACGGGATTTTCGGCGAAATTACCCCATCTTACCCTATATATATATATATATATATATATATTGTGTCTAAATATTGTAAGTTGTCTAACAATGTACTGTAGTAACAAGTCATTGTGCTGCCCCATCAGGATTCTGCGGCAGAGATGATGGTGAAGCAAGCTGTAAAGAAGGCTAAGGAACTCTCCACCACCCACTCATCAGGGGCCGCATCCCCGACCCACCCAGGATCAACACCAAGGTCAGTCATAACATACAGTTTGTAGTCTAGTTAACCTAACAAGTGCGCATGGGGGTAATTGGAAACGTCCCCCTGTGCTGACGTATTTGAGGTGTTTCCGTCACTAAAATATTCATTGTACCATTAGTAGCATTAATATTTATCCATATGCGCCTATTATGGGTTGATTATAAAGGTATTAACCTGAAACAACAATAAAACGAGTGAAAACAGCGTTTGGATGGTCAAAATCGGAGATATAGCCCGCGAGTTGTATAATGTATGGGTGAGGCAAGCTGCTTTCCCGCCAATTTCCCCCAAGGCCACTGAGACACAGTCGATCGATACTCGCTCTCTCTCTCTTGCATTCGCTTGCTATCAGTGATGACCACACCCTGTAACCGGATTTCTAATGTTAGCACGAAAATATACCTCAGAATAAGGGAATAACAGGGAAAATAGGTGATAACTGAAGGAGAGGAGGAAAGTGGGGAAGGAGGGGAGGTAGAGGACTGAGATTTTGCATGGCCCAGGGGCAAAAAGAAAAAAAAAAAAAAAAATTCGATGTCAAAAGTTGATTTTTTTTTTCTCTGACTCTTAAGAGTCTCCCCGCAGTTCCCGGGTTAAGGGGAGGTTTGTATCTGTAAGGGTAAAAGGGAAAGAAGAGTGTATGGTAATCACCGGGGGATATGTCTGATAAGCGTAGTACTTAGGGAAGGTGTACAGTAGGGTAGTGATCGAGAGAGTGAGAGCGAGAACGGAGGAATGGGTATGCGACGAGTAGGACAGGTTTGGGAAGGAAGAGGATGTGTAGACCAGATTTTTGCCTTGAAATGTGTTTTGGAAAAATATCTGGAGATCGGGCAAAGGTTGTATGTTGCCTTTATAGACTTGGAGAAGGCCTATGACAGAGTTGATAGAGAAGGTACCGTATGTGGAAAGTACTGAAAATATAGAGAGTAGATGACAAGTTCCTGCAAGCAGTGAAGAGCATGTATGAGGGAGCAAAGGCATTGGTGTGCATGGAGAATGAACAATTAATTAATATTAATATTAGTTTAACCAGACCACTGAGCTCTACAAAGAACTCTCATAGGGCTGGTGGAGAATGAACAGAGCGAGTTTTTTATCTGAATGTTAGGTTAAAGCAGGGGTGTGTAATGTCCCCATTGTTGTTCAATGTATACAGTATATGGATGGAGTAATGAAAGAAATACAAGGAAGAGCAGTGGATGTTGGTGTACCGCTGATAAGGGAGGGAAGCAAGTGGAAGTTGCCTGTATAGTACTGCTGTTTGCCGATGATACAGTTCTGATGAGCGATAGTGAATGGAAGTTGCAGGGTCTGGTAATTATGTTTGGAACAGTGTCTGAAAAACGGAATCTGAAGATAAATGTGGGGAAGATAAGGTCTTTGAAAGGGGTGAAGCCACAGAGTGTGAGGTGAGGTTAAATGATTGTCAGTTAATTTAAGTATTTTGGTAGTGTGCTGAGTAAAGATGGGAGTATGGATGAAGAAGTGCGGGAGAAGGTGCAACATACATACATACCGGTACATCAAATTTTAAGACTGAGTGCTCCACACGTGCACTCAGTGCAGTTTCAGTCTCTTGTCCTAATGGCGGCGTTCCAGGCAACCCTGTTAACCCTTTCACGCACATATGACGCAGAGGTTGCCAGATTAGCAATAAGAAATAGAGTTCTCTCACTCTTATAATTACCTCTCCAAAATTAGTTTTCTGCCCACAGCTAACTCAAAGACAACTACAGAGGTTGAAGTAACTAAACTAAAGGTTTCTAAATACCCCTGATGGTAACAAAGGCTTTAAAGTATCCCTAATAGGCTCAAAATCGTGTCATATGTTGGAGAGGGTTAAGGGCTGCTTCACTTGTCAAGTTTTTGGATTTGAGATAGGCACATATAGTCTGAGCTCAGGTCTTCCTCGGTCCACCCCTTGGTGCAGCTCCCTCCACAATCACAGACTTGCATTTTTTCACCCAATTTTGTTCATTCATTCTCTCCACATGTCCATACCATCCCAGTCTACTTGTACGCATCACTTCGCTAATACTCTTTATACCTAAACGTCTCCTCAGCTCAACATTTGTTATTCAACCCTGCAGCCTGGCCCCGCACATCCATCTCACCATTCTCATCTCATTACGTTCCATTCTGTTGACATCCTCTACTTTACCGGCCCATGTTTCTGAGGCATACGTCATTGCACTTCTAACACATGAGGCATACACCTTTCCCTTCAGGGGGAGAGGCATTCTTTTCATGGTCAGAATTGGCAGCAGTTCTCTGAACAGGGGAAGAGGGTTGTAGAAATGCTGAAAGCAGTACAGTAACAAGAAATTGGGTGGTCAGCATGGAAGTAAAGAATTCCTTGCATGACAGTGTGGCAATCCCAACATTGACTTATAGGAGTGAAGCATGAAGATTGGTGGAGACACAAACCAAGAGTGAGGGGTGGAAATTAGTTACTTGAGAAGTGCGTGTGGAGTAACATGGAGGGATAGACAGATGAATAAGGAAGTACGATAGAGGTGTGGTGTGGATGTCGATGTGCTGGAAAGTGTGAAAAGGAACACCTTGAGATGGTTCGGCCATGTGGAACGTATGGGAAGCGAGAGAATGAGAGAATGACATACTAGAGTGAGGTGGAAGGACAGAGAGAGTGAAGTGGACCGAGTGAGAGTTGGAAGGATGGAGTTAAGAAGTATATGCATGAAAGCGGGAGGAGGGATGTCGACTGACTGGGGACAGAGGTACATGGGGGTGTTTCGTTCGTGGCCACCCCTTCGTGGATTACGGCGTACGGCAATAGATAGATAGATAGATAGACATGGGTAGAAACCCCCTCGGTGGGGTCGGCAATCCTGAATAACCTAAGCCCAACAGCAGCCAAATTTTTGCAATAGTTTCGGAGCTATAGGCCTTTGAATTGGTATTATTGGCGTTGCTGTGGAAGTACCCCTCAGCGTAATTACCCCGTCTTATTCTATCTTTCTTATAAGTGGTTAATTACAGAGGCTTTTTTCATTGCGTTGGGCCTGAATTTTGTATCAAATTAGGAATGGTACAGTAGTTGTGATGTGGTCTGATTTTGTATTCAATTAGAGTTGGTACTGTAGTTGTCTTGATCATCATCATCTTCCTTCATTGTCATTCATACTGTAGTTATGATGTTGATAATTTTGTATTTTTGCAGGAGTGATTCGGCAGTGCAGCCCGTGACGAGTGAGTGGCAGGGAACTCCCCAGGCTACCACTGCCGTCACTACCATAGGCCACCTGTCCTCTTTGGTACCATCTGGGTCCTCAAACATAGTCTTGAACACCAACAGCAATCCCCCGTCTTATATGGAACACCAACAAAGGTCTGCCCAGATACACCAGCTGGGTCGCCCTGATCCCAACTCGACCCTGTTCGTCATCACGGACTCCTTACAGCAGGCGCCCATGCAGCAGCCTATCATCGTGGTCCCTCCCCAGGCACAACAGCAGATCCTTGTGGCCAATGCTGGTAATTTGCAACAACAACAGCAATTACAGGTTCAACAACAACAGCAATTACAGGTTCAACAGCAACAGCAATTACAGGTTCAACAGCAACAGCAATTACAGGTTCAACAGCAACAGCACTTTAGTTATCAGCAGCAACAAGGTCAAGTTTTGCAGCAGGCTCAGTACCAACAACAGCAGACGCACATGAATGCACAGTCCCACCCGCAGCACATGAACACACAGATTAACAAGCAGTCACAGGTCAACGCTCAGCCTCTTACACAGCAGCAGCAGCAACAGCTGTTCGCCCAACAGCAGCAGGTGCGGATGACAGCGCCAAACCAATCGAATCAGATGGTGCGATATCCTCATATGGACCCAACTACGATGAACCAACAACAACAAATACAGCAACGGCAACAACGGCAACAACTGCAGCAACAGCAACGTCAGCAACAACAACAACGGCAGCAGCAACAACTGCAGCAGCAACAACAACAAGCCCGGTCCAATCCTCAAATGCAGGCTGGTCACGACATGGTGCAGTTCTTACAAGTTCAGCAGCAGAAAATGAACAATAATATGGGTTTGTACTATCTCTGTTACAGTTGCTGGTTAATTTGTTGATGTGAATAAAATGGCTGCGGGTCGGATGCTTTTTGTTTCACTATAGGTTACTCATTGTATTATTTATCATTGTACGTTTTATCCTTTCATAATAGTTTAGAAGATTGGAGAGAATTCCTATGACGACACCTCTCCCCCTCCCCTCTACCCTAGAAGCATGGCAATGAGCCTGGGAAATGGTATTTCAGTTAGTAAGTTTAGTTTAGATTTGATTTGATTGTACTGTATATTAATATATTTCTTTCGTTTCCCCCTTCTCCACCAAATATCTGTTGGAGGGTGGAAATGGATCTTGGAAGCAGTTTCTGATCTTCAAATTCATTATTCTTGGACAGTTTGGCCAACAACCTGTCAGATGATTCTAAAATTGTTGG
Source organism: Paralithodes platypus (assembly GCA_032716605.1). NCBI lineage: Eukaryota > Metazoa > Arthropoda > Malacostraca > Decapoda > Lithodidae > Paralithodes > Paralithodes platypus. The sequence goes on along the minus strand of CM064519.1, from coordinate 14,975,490 downwards.
TATTGGAGATGCGGCCCTTTTAATCATAATGATCCTTTTCATTAAATGTAAGCCAGAGATTCTGAGCCCAATCTCTCATAACTCAAATTGTACTTAAGTATTCGAGCTGTTATTTTTACCATTTGGCAAAGGTTATCCAGGACTACTACTGGGTGACCTAGATGTGTGTGAATATATTATATATTTTGTTTTGTTTTGTGTTGTGTTGTCCCTGTTCGGGCTCTGTCTCGAGTCGGCCACCCCCAGCTATGGGGTATGTGCCTGTGTATATACATACTGTACATAATTATATACATTAAATTTTTTGCTTTATTCACCATTTTTAGCAATATATTTTAGTTTGTTCCCTGAGGCTAACAGGGAATTTGTAAATTTCATTAATCGATTTTAGGACTATAGTTGGTTGTTGGAAGGAACATAATAATAAATGCCTTCCCAGACTTCCTTCAAGCTAAATTTGTACATTTATCAATAAATAAATGTTCCGGCTGAAGGCTGAATTCTTGAACATTACAGGCTTACTATTACTCGCCCAGAAAAATATTGACACCTGAATCGGGTGAAGTGTTATAATTGCCCGGATAGCTGCCCCGGTGGACAAATTGAGTCTTGGCCGCGCAGATTGGATGGCCACCTGGAGCGATTACAGGACTATAAAACCACTTGAACCTACACTACAGGACTCCCCTGTTACTACTCTCCTTAGCGCGGTTGAGGGGCTTCGGGTCTGGCGACTGGGGCTTGATGGGGAAGGGTTAGGGTTCTTTCCCTCCCTCTCCCCTCGAGCTTTCGTCATCAGCTTGACTAATTTTGAGTAGTTTTGTATTCCTCTTTCTATGTTTTTCCCCTTCTATTATTCTATCCCATTCGGTTGTCCTCGGGCAGCCTATATCTCATGTCTCCCTGGCCTGGCTAGGTAGTAGACTCCTGACCTGATTTGTCTCTTCGGTTGCTGATGTGGCCGAGCTGACTTCATTGCATTTTAATGCATTTTTTGCATCTCGCTGTGATTTTGTTTTCTACCTTATTCTTGATCTTTTCATTCTTCGCCCTTGATCACTTCTTAGTTGGGGTTGCAGTGTAGCAGTTCTTGCTTCATCCTTCGGCCCTGCCCTATAAGGGCTCTGTTGTGGAGCTCATGTGGTCCGGCTGAACTGATGAAATGGCGAGAAATGTCTGCGTGTCTTCGCCTGCCTAGATTTATTCACTTCCTGCCCTTCCCTATTTATCTTGACTTGATTAGTTGTCCATCTTGATCTAATCCTTCGGGCCAGGCCTATGAGAGTTCTTTTGAGGAACTCAGTGGTCTGGTTAAACTAATTTAAAAAAGAAAAAAAAAATACACTAGAGAAAGCTTAGTTGCCATGGCGGGTGGTCCGCGACGCACACAACAGACACACATAGTCAGGTAGTCAGCTGACTCGTGCTTGTGTTACAGCCCAAAGCAATTGATCAATGATTTTCTCCAGTCTGAATGGATGCATGAAAGCAGTGGACGGTTCAGTGTTATTTTAACTTTAGTAGATACCTTTACATGCCACATGCCCCTTAACTTTCCCTTCATAATTGCTGAGGGGCACTGGACCTTGGGTGGGGCTTTGGTGTGTCTGGCGTTTCCGCACCCTTCTCAGCCCCTCTTCTGGGAGTGGCTTCGGTCACCTGGGCTTTCTTAATGGTAAGCAGGGAGAGTTTTATGGGGGCGCCTTTGTTATGATCTTTGCCTTGCTCGGGACCTTGGGGCTGTTCGGTCAGACAGACTGGGGAACAACAACATGCCACAGGATTATGTCGGTTGATGAAATGTGACATTTAATTTATGCTTTATATTTTTCTTGGTAGATCTTTATATACGTAATGAGATAATTTGATAATTTGAAATATTTTAGGTACTGTATTACCAGTTATCATATTATTATGCACATCATAAAATAACAGTAAAGATACTAGTATTTTATATTTTAACCCCTTATTGGCGGCGCTCGACTTAAGTCGTGCACCAATTTGCAGCAAGTTAGGAGCATTATTAAGGCTTTTAAAGGGTTAAAATAGAGTGCAAATGGCCGGGAGCGCAGCGGGCCAGACAGCCGACTCCCAGGGCTTACCGCCGCCCATTAACTCATGTTCCCTGTGTTCTCGAGAGGCCGGCAGTGTAGCCAGTAGTGAGCATAGCTGGGAAAAATATACCGATATATGCTAAACTCCCATGTTCGTGGCATCACTGCAAGAGAACCACGAGTGCTACGTAGCTCGTTCTGGTCTCATTTTGAAGCTTTTAGTGCCTAGTTTTTTGGTAAATTTTTTTTGTTCATGCAGATGCTTGATTTATCATGCAGGAAGGCCTGAATATGCCCAAATGAGCCCAAAACACCCCGCTAGACAAGGGTTAATTAGCAAATCTTTATCACCAGATTATACATACATACATACATACATACATACATACATACATACATACATACATACATTTAAGGACCGAGTGCTCCACACAAAGTGGGGTTCCAGTCTCACGTCCTAATGGTGGCACTCCAGGCCGCCCTTCTCAGAGCTGCTTCACTTAACAGGTCTTTTAATTCATGATCATCCCACATCTTTCGTGGTGCAGCTCCCTCCACATTCGCTGACTTGCATCTTTCACCAAACTTAGTTCATCCATTCTCTCCACATGCCCAAACCCAAACCATCCCAGCATGCTTGTACGCATCTCATCACTGATACTCTTAACTGTCTCATCGGCTCTTCTCTAGATATCCTATCTTGCAGAGTTTGGCCCCACACATACAGTACATATCACCATTCTCATCTTGGTACGTTCCATTCTGTTGATATTATCCACTTTGACAGGGCACGTTTCTGAAGCATAGGTCATTGCGCTTCTAATACATGAAGCGTACACCTTTTCCTTCGAGGGGAGAGGGAGTATTCTTATGGTTTAGAATTGGCAGTAGTTTTGTCATTTTCCCCAACCACATCTAATTCTAGTGATAGCGGCAGCCTCGGCTGCACCACCAGCAGAGATGATATCTTCCAAGTAGCAAAACTTGTCCACTATTGAATATTGAAATACAATTGCAATAAAGCCTTGCCATTGCCCTGTCTTGGTATGGCACTGCCGAGGCTGGTGGGGTGTGAATAGGTGCCACTGGGGACTCTACTAGTCTTACCTGGGCGCTGCGCACTGTTTGGCGCCACGTCAGTGTCGGCCACAGTGTTTACATGGTGGGGCAGTGGTTTGGCAGGATTTTGTTGTTCTAAAGTCGAAGTTGCCTAATGTAGAATAGAGTCTTGAGAGACAGTAGAGTCTACTGTCTTGTTGTAGCACTGTTGAGGCTGGTGTTGTTTGCAGATACTGCAGGTACAGGTGCTGCAGTTGGACTTACTTGAGTCTTGGTGTGGCGCGGTTAGCGCTATGCCAACATCAGCCAAAGTGATGAAATGTTTAGGCGGTGTTGTGACGGGACTTTATTGTATTATATTCCAATTATGGAAAGGCAACCACGTCTGAGCTGTTACAATGTATGTAATGAAAAACGATGGTAAACCATTTTATGTATTGTTTAATTACTAATCCTTTACTTATCAGATTTGTATGCACGTCTCAAATTCTTACGGACATGTGAATTGTAAAGATTAATCCTATGTCTCCTTTCAGCTGCCAAGACTGGTCATCCACAACAACAACAACAACAACAACCCTCTGCCACCGCTAGTGCTAACAATAACCGTCGCCCTCAGCACTCTCACCTCATGGTTACTGCCACACCCCATATCCCCCAGCACGGGGTGGCCATCGCTCGGTCATCCAACCCCCAACAGATTCAGCAGCAGGTGGCACAGCAACAACAACTGGGTCAATCAGTGCTCCCTCAAACAAGTCAGCCACAGACAGGTCATATGGTGCCACATCAGTTAGCTCAATCCACTCAGTCCCAGTCAGGTCCTACACTGGCCATCCAATCTGTTCAGTCACTAGCCCCCCAAGCAGCCCAGTCCCAGCCACCCAAATCAAACCATTTGGCCATCCAATCTGTTCAGTCACTAGCGCCCCAAACAGCCCAGTCCCAGCCACCCAAGTCATCTCATTTGGACATTCAATCTGTTCAGTCACTAGTGCCCCAAACAGCCCAGTCCCAGCCACCCAAGTCATCTCATTTGGACATTCAATCTGTTCAGTCACTAGTGCCCCAAACAGCCCAGTCCCAGCCATCTAATTTGGCCATTCAATCTGTTCAGTCACTAGCGCCCCAAACAGCCCAGTCCCAGACAACCAAGTTATCCCATTTGACCATTCAATCTGTTCAGTCACTAGCGCGCCAGTCATCCGCCCAGTCAGGTCAACAGTCACAAGCTAATCAATCACGACAGCTTCAAAACTCCCGCTCGCTCCAGCAACCGTCTAGCTCTTCATCGTCTGTGACTAATCTGGCCGCAGTAGGTGATGTTGACCTCCCCCGGCTGTCTTCTGCCGCTACCTCCACCACCACTGCCGAGCCGACTGTAGCGAAGCCTGCCAGCCAACAACAGCAGCAGCAGCAGTCGCCGGAGAGTCCGTCAGTTTTCACCGGGGAGGTAAGGCAGCTTTCTCGTTTAGTGAAGGAAAAAATGAATATGCCCCACATATCCTATTGCATGTAATGCAATGTGACTATAGGAGGTCATGGCCATAGACCATAGTATGGACCAAGTCATCCTTTACAATTTATATAGACTTGTTTTGTCATTGTGTTGTAGCACTGTTGTGGTTGGTGTAGTACAGATAGGTGCTGCAAAAAGAGTTGATGGAGTATTTACCTAATTGCCTAATTGTATTTACCTAATTACCTAATTTACCTAATTGTAGTTTACAGGAGTTGAGCTAAGCTCGTGTTGTCCCGTCTCTCAGTCTACTTTTTATCCAATTTTTTCTTGAAAATATGGATATTCCTTGCCCCTACCACCTCCTCCTCCAGCCCATTCCATTTGTCAATACATCTATAGGGGAAGCTAAACTTCCTGATATCATTCTTGCAGGTAGGTCTTTTTACTTTGTAGCTATGGCCTCTAGTTATTCCTGTATCCATAATTAATATATCCTCCCTATCCAGCCTCTCCAGCCCCCGGGTGCATTTGTACATCATTATCATGTACGATGATAAAGTACGATGAGGATGTGTGTGAAGGTATCTTCTTGATGCGGGAGGGAACAAGAACGAGAGGACACTCTAAGAAAATTTACAAAGAAAGAAATAGGCTTGAGAAGGCGAAGAACTCATTTTGTGATAGAGTGGTAAATGAGTGGAACGCACTGCCCCAGTATGTAGTCGATTCCGAATCAATAAGGGAGTTTGAAAGTAATCTTGATAAAGCATGGGGAAGACAAGATTTGAAGTTTGATTATAAAACAAAAATACAGAATAGTAAAAATGTTGCGTCTGCTACCGCCGCCGCCAACACCGTGAACGACCGCAGCAGTGCAAGTACTGGTACTGAGCTGGATACACAGGCATAGTTTGCCTTTTTCCAGAGGATCTACTGTAAGAAACTGTAAGAAACTGTAAGAAATGTCTCCCCTCTCTCTCCTCTCTTTTAGACTCGGTAGATTTAATTTGTCTAGTCTCCCTTCATATGGCAGTTCTCTGAGACTTGGAACCAATCTAGTAACTGCTGAAGCAGTGCTAGCACTATTCCAAAATCAGCCACAGTGATGTGATGTACTTCAGTCCAACTGCTGAAAGGCAACCCTGTCTTGAGCCATTACAGTGTAATAGCTATGGGTATTTAACCCTCCCGCCCCGCTACGCATTACATAAATATTCCCCGAAATCCGGGTGTTTTGGCCGAAAAACGTCTAGGCTAGGCTACCGTATCATTGTTATGCTGACTGCTTCCCGCATTCCCGCGCATCCCCAAGCGTAGCTGTGTTATTTACCTGTAGAATGGCGTTAAGTAGAGCTCTCTAAGTCAAGTGCTTGATTTGTGATGATGATTTCATTGGAGATAACTTTATGGCTAAAACAGCCACTTTACACTACTTTTTGATACTTAACAACAACATACAGGCACACACGAACAAGCGATGCTCTCCTTCTTGTGGCCGGAGATGCGGGGCGTCGGTCCAGCCGGCTGTTATTTACATGCGTCGGACCGACGCCTCGCACGCGAAGCTCACAGGCTTTCAAGCAATGGTACAATGTTGTACCACCCGGGTTCCTGGGGGCAAAACATAATGGTACACACGTGTACCACCCGGGGTTGAAGGGTTAATTATTAGTAGTACAGTAGTAGTCTCTGCATGTTCGTTTTCCATCAGGTTACATTTTTCTTTTTAAGATTTTATCGCATATTTTTTTTCAGTGTAGAAAAAGTTATTAACTTTTAGTTTCCATTATCCAACTTATTTCTCCATGGTAAGTGTTTAAAAATGTCATGTCTTGTCCACTTAGAAATATTTAACCCTTGGGATCCGGGAGGCCTCATATGAGGCAAAATGGTAAAAAAAAATATCGCCGCTATAATCCTCAGAACTCGGCAACCACGCATTGTAGCGACGTCATCTCTACGGCATTCTACAGACAACAAAAAGTTCTACAATTTGCAAAAACATTGACTGCTCTAGGTGGTCTCAATCAGTAGCTACTGAATTATGAAGTTGATTTTACCAAAATTCATATGAGGCCCCCCGGATCCTATGGGTTAATAAATAACGTCCCTATTAGTGTACCTACAGTATACCTTTAAAGGACGGTAGGACAAAATGTCTACAACTCTACATATTTTTTTGTTTTAGATTATATACTGTATACTGTACATTCAAGATGGGTACCGGTAATTAACTCTTCTCTATACAGTACTGTATTCTCGTCTTCTGCTGAGAATGGTGGAATTGGTTTTAGCCCATCAGTTTATTGTACTGTACTTGTAACTTATGTGTGAATTTGTATTTTGTTTGTGTGTGTTCATTGTTTTCTGTTGTGCTGTCCCTATTCTGGCTCTGTCTTGAGTCGGCCACCCCCAGAAAAAAAAACAAGCAAAAGGAAAAGTGGGGATTGGGCCTGAGTATATAGATAGATAGATAGACTTGTAACTTGGGTGTCAAACCAGAGACGTTTGAGATAAATTTATGCTTCACAGTTCTCATTATAGCCTTGGGAGTGAAATGGTCCAAAGATGTGCAACTTGATGTAAATTTTCCTACTGTATATTCTTTCTCGTATTCATTCCAATCATAAAGCAAAATTGTCCTAGTTTGTCACCCTGCTCATAACCCTTGCCTTGTGCTACTTTATGTGTCTTGCTCTAATTTGTTATCTATAGCCTACTGTATTCCTATTCTAAAGTAGCCATCTCGCCTTGGTGGGCTATGGCTTCTGTTAGAAAAACTATATAATAATAATAATATACAGTACTGTACTGTACTGTGATTTACTGTACATGCTTATACTTTACATGTGATTTATGTGTTTTATATTCTTATGCTTCAAGCCGGTATCACACGAGAGCTTTTTTAGTCAACATTCGATGATCAACATTTTTCTGGCAACATTTCTGGAATATTTTGCACTGGTATCGGAAACTAGACTGATGTTAGATGAATTTAGGTGACAAATATATTATAAATGTTGATCTCATAAGCTGCCAGACCAGTGTTGAGGATAAATGTTGAGGGAAAAAGTGCTCGTGTGATACTGGCTTTATGTGTATATTCTCATGTTGGCTACATGGTCAAGTTTTTTATGTTAAGTTACAGTATTTACTTTTATATGCTTTACTTATACCCGGGATTTCAGTAAAGCCAGCATCTGTATGTATGTATATAATTATACTGTATATATGTATTACATGCTCATATTTTATATATTTTTAAAATGGTTTGAATGACTAAAAGAGGGTTTATTTGAAAAGGTTTAAATGAAAGAATAAAGTGCAATGTTGAAATGATTTAACTGAAAATGTCAAATGTGTTGTTAAAAGGGTTAAGTGTATTATTGAAAGTGTTAATTGAAAGTGACATGTGTATTATTGAAAGGAATTTTTTTTTTTTTTTTTTTTTTTTTTTTTCTATGTGATTGAGGGAGGCAAAAGGCATAACTGCCTATAGCGAGTGCCTCCCCCATAGTTGAAAGAGTGACAGGGCCAAAATCAAGGGACGTTCGAGCCAAAATGCCTGGACACACGGAGTTTGAAGCAATTTAAGTCATAGGAAGAGGGAAAGACTGATTCTGGAAGAGAGTTCCAGAGCTCAGATGTTGAGTAGAAGAAAGTTTGAGAGTAACGTTTCACTCATGGGTTGGAGAGTTGCACAGAGTAGGGGTGGGATTGAGTTGCAAGACGGGTACCACGTGCCCTACGTAAAGGAGGTGGTATGCACTGGGATAGCTCTGAGGAACACTGATTATTATAGTAGCGATAGAATAGCGAGAGAGATGCAACATTGCGGCGGAGAGAGAGAGATTGTAGAGAGTTGGTGAGTGGACGGGAGTTAATGATACGAAAGGCCTTCCTTTCAACTTTGTCTAGGAGAGCGGTGTGAGAGGAACCTCCCCACACATGTGAACAATACTCAATACAAGGGCGCACTATGCCCCTGTATAGAGCAAGAAGCTGTGCAGGGGAAAAGAACCCCCTAAGGCGGTTGAGCACACCCAGCTTCTGGGAGGCTGCCTTAGCAAGACTGGTAATATGGTCCTTCCAAATGAGAGCAGAAGAAAAAGAGACACCAAGAATATTGAGAGAAGATGAAGGGTTGATTTTTGTATTGTTGAAGAATAAGGGATAGTCCGCTGGGAGATCCTGACGGGTAGATAGATGGAGAAATTGGGTTTTGGAAGCATTAAAGTTAACAAGGTTTTCTCTGCCCCAATTGGAAATAGTATTTAGATCAGAATTTAAGAGTTCTATGGCTTCATTACGTTTGTCATTGAGGGATTGCTGGCTGGGGCGTTCTGAAAACTAATGGAGTAGTGTAAGGTTGAGTCGTCTGCGTATGAATGGATGGGAATTAAGATACAGTTAAGGAGATCATTTATAAAAATTAGAAAGAGAATAGGAGATAGGACAGAGCCCTGAGGAACACCGGAGTTTATAGGGTGAGGAAGTGAACAATGGCCGTCCACAACCGCAGCTATGGAACGGCCGGAAAGGAAATTAGAGACAAAGGCACAGATGGACGGATAGAAACCGAAGGAGGGTAGTTTAGAAATTAAAGATTTATGCCAGACTCTATCGAAGGCTTTCGATATGTCTAGTGCAATAGAAATACAATGGGTACAAATTGAATGGGTCAAGTGTATTATTGAAAGGGTTTAAAGGGTTAAATCCACTTCAAGTGGATTATTGAAAGTTATTAATTGGATTATTCAAGTGTATTGTTGACAAGGTTTGATTGGATGATTCAAGTGTATTATTGAAAATGTTTAATGGAATGCTTCAAGTGTAATGTTGAAAGTGTTTAATTGGATGATTCAATTGTACAGTATTATTGAAAAATTTTAATGGAATGGGTCAAGCGTATTGTTGAAAAGTTTTGATTGCATAGGTCAAGTGCAATGTTGAAAGGGTTAAACTAAATAGGTCTATCTATCTATCTATTGCCTGACACCGTGATCCCCGAAGGGGTGGCCACGAACGAACCGAAGTGAAGTTTTATTTTGTGTTATGTAGAATATAAGCTTGTATTGCTAATAAATCAAGAGTTACCGTATTTAGATTTTTTGCATCATGAAAGTAAAAAAAAAAAAAAAAAAAAAAAAAAAAAAAAAAAAAGTGGGGATTGGGCCTGAGTATGTAGAATATAATATAATAGATGAAAGTAACTGAAGGGGAGATGGTTCACGTTTTTGGCGATTTGTGCATCTATCTATCTATCTATTGCCTGACGCCGTGATCCCCGAAGGGGTGGCCACGAACGAACCGCCCCCATGCACCTCTGTCCCCAGTCAGTCGACGCCCCTCCCCCCAACCAGCACCGCCTTCGTTCATGTAGTTCCTCACTCCATCCTTCCACCTCATATTCGGTCTACCTCTCCCCCTCTGTCCCTCCACCTCGCTCTCGTACACCCTCTTAGTCATTCTCTCTCGCTTTCCATACGTTCCATATGGCCGAACCATCTCAAGTTGTTCCTTTTCACACTTTCCAGCACATCTACCTCCACACCACACCTCCTTCTTACTTCCTCATTAGTCTGGTTATCCCTCCATGTAACTCCGCACGCACTCCTTAAGTAATTCATTTCCACTGCTCTCACTCTTGGTCTGAGTCTCTCAACCAACGTCCATGCTTCGCTTCCGTAAGTCAGTGTCGGGATTACCACACTGTCATGCAAGGACTTCTTCACTTCCATACTGACCACCCTATTTCTTGTTACTGCTTTTAGCGTTCCTACAACCCTCTTCCCCAGTTGTACCCTCTCCCGCACCTCTTCATCCATAGTCCCATCTTTACTCAACACACTGCCCAGATACTTAAAAGAGTTGACAATCTCCATAGCCTGACCGTTCAGCTTCACCTCACACTCTGTGACTTCACCCCTTTCGAAGACCATAACCTTGCTCTTCCCCGTATTTACCTTCAAATTCCGTTTTTCGCACACTGTTCCAAACTCATTTACCAGACCCTGCAACTCCCATTCATTATCACTCATCAGAACTGTATCATCCGCAAACAGCAGTATAGGTAGCTTCCACTCAATTCCCTCCCTTTTCAGCGATACACCAACATCCACTGCTCTTGATAGTATTTCTTTCATAACTCCATCCATATATACAGTAAACAACCACGGGGACATCACACACCCCTGTTTCAAACCAACATTCAGGTCTAAATAGGTCAAATGTATTATTGAAAGGGTGTAATTTTCAAAGGGCATATGTAAACTTTCTACTAATATCTCTATGCCTCCTGTTTCTCTTCCCCCATATAGAACGACTTTTGCTTCATCTGCGGCTCCAAGGGGGAATACACCTGCTGTAGCGGCATCGTGTACTGCGGCATAGACTGTCAGGTGGGTCGCTAGGGTACCTTTATGTTATATCTGTTAAAATGGTTAAAATGGTCACGAATAGAAGAGACAGAGTGCTTAGAAAATAACCTGCCTGTCCGATTGGATATACATAGCGATTTTGATTAGTTATTTTGTCTTTCTACTGTGTTCGTATATGTTTTGGTTTGTTTATTTTGCAAGTTTTACAATATAATACACTTGTGCTCCAGAATACGGTGAAGCAACCAACATGAGGGGGAACCCACGTATCTATTCGCGATATTCTCACCTGACTTGAAGGTCCATGTGGCGATGAGTCTTAAAGGGGGATGGTTCACTTGTTAGGCCATTTTTGCATGTATTCATAATTTTCTAGTTTCCTCCCTAGACCTTCATCAAATTTAAAAAAGACATCCATTAGATCCCCTTTCTAGATTAATTTGTACATTTTCGATAGAAAAATGTCCCGGGCGAAGGCCGGTTCTTCCAACATTACAGGCTCACTATCGTTCGCCAGGGAAAAAATCGACACCTAAATAGCACGAAAGGTCTAAATATTGACGAAGAAATGGGGCGAATAGTCTTAAAATCAACTAACTAATGGGGCAAACATCTTAACATCTGAAAACTAATGGGGCTAAACTTGAGGGAGAAAGTGGTCTAGAAAACCGGCCCATGCCCCCTTAAAGAATGAGGCAGTTATAATGCAAAACTTGCAAAACAAACAAACCAAAACTGGGTCGACACAATATATAGACAAAAGAACTTGTCAAAATCGCTATGTGGAAATAGCGCTTTAGAGTGTGAGATGAGGTTAACCCCTTCTTTACCGGCGATGTCTTTATAGCTTTGCGCAGTGGCAGTATCGTAACCAATAGGGTCTTGCTGAGTACCGTGGAAATTGCATTGTCACTGCTATAAGCTAAAAACAGTGTGCAAAATTGGTTAAAGTTTTTGCACCACACACATCTGCCATCCTGTGCGTGGTCTCTCCACGCATCTCGGTTGGGCTACCCCCAAAGGGTAGCCAAGTCGATCCCCACCTGCCCGCGGTGACCTTGCTGACACCACTTTCCATTTTTTTCTTTTCCATTTTTAATTTTTTCCATTGTGGTGGCACTGACGGGGACGGCGCTACCTGGGGTCTGTCCCAAGTAGTTATTTTCACGTTTTTTTAAAACTAGGGTTTTCTCTTATTTTTAATCAGATACAAAATACAGGTGTTTTTGTTTTTAATTATTGGTTACTTCCACTGAAATGGCAGCAAGCAAGCAGAGTTGTAGTTGTGGGAAGGTTGTGGGTAAGGCCAAATCGCTGGGCTGCTACTCGTGTGGTACCTATTTTCACGTTAACTGTATAAATGTTGATGATGAGGACCTCAGAGTACTTGCACAGAAGAAACCTGGATTTAAATGGCATTGCACTGTTTGCGATACCACCCCCCTGGCTGCAAAGGATGCAGCAATTAGTCAGCAGACCTTGGATGACCTGACGGCTGCCCTAGTTGGTGAAGTGAAGACTGCCATTGTAAACGAAGTGAAGGGTGCCCTTGCTGCGGTGGCCGTGGAGATAGAGAGTATTGGTAACAGAATGGATATCCTTGAGACTAAAGTTGCTGCCCCCGACATTCCCTTCTTTGCCAAGATAGTTCAGCAAACATTTGAAGAGACCAAAAAGGAGCCGACCAAACGCACCACTGAGGTGGTAGATGGTGGAAAGAAAAAACTGTCTGGGACCATCAGGTCCTGGTAGTGAAGCCAAAAGACCGATCCTCCGAGCCAGTAAGCCCACCAGATACAAAGGCAATCGAGACTGCTTTGGCTTCGGTTCCGGTTAACAAGTTAACTAGAACTGATTCAGGTGTACTGGTGGTACGACTTCCATCCAAGAAAGCCAAAGAAGATGCAGGAAGGGCCATCAATTAGTGTTTGGGGGTGGACAGTGCCTTCAGTGTCTCCGAACCAAAGAAGATGATGCCAAAAATGACTCTGGTAGGCATTGCTAATGATGCTGAGGATAATGAGATAATTCCCAGCATCCTCAACAAGAACCCAAGAATAAAGTCCCTGGTCGACGATGGCTTAGCTATGAATTTGCTATTCACCAAGCAAAAGAGTGATGCACACACAAAGACTGCGGTAGTAAAAATGTCACCTGAAATACGCTCTTCCATTGTGGATGATGGCAATTCTGTGTATGTTGGACTTGTGAGATGTCGTGCATACGATCGCTTCTGGGTAACACAATGTTACCATTGCCAGGGCTTTGGCCATACCAGTGACAGGTGTTATCGGAAAAATGAGGATCCAAAATGCAACTTCTGTGCCGGTACTCATAACTCAAAAGACTGCACCAACAAGACTTCCCCCAAATGTATAAATTGTATGAGCTCCAAATCAGTTACGGAGCCGCCAAATCATTTCGCCTCAAGTAGAAATTGTCCTCTAATGACAGCTCAGAGAAATAAAGTTATTGAAAACACCAATTTTGTAGGTTCAAAAAACTGAAAAATGCACATGGGAGCCAGTTGAAACTGGGTCTGTTGAATGTTCGTTCCTTGCGTAACAAAATGGATCATATTTACGAGATCTTGGATGAACGTAACCTTGATGTATTATGTCTCACTGAGACCTGGTTGTTCGAGTCAGATCTGAATATTATCCAGGCGGAATTGCCTAAAACCCATTCCATAATAAATGTTCCTAGGCCTAGGGGAGATCATCCGGGTGGTGGAGTGGCAGTTGTCTACTCCACATCTCTGGTGAATATCTTGCAAATAAGCCATAACCCAGCCCCTCTTTATTATGAACTGTTGGAAGTGGAAATAAAACTCCATCAACAAATTCTAAGAATGGCAGTTGTCTATAGGCCTGGCCATCGTGGCACAGATAGGGGTTTTATGGAAGAGTTTGGGCAGTTTCTCGAGGAATTTTCTGCTAAAACCGGAAGACTTTTGATATGTGGAAATTTTAATTACTGGGTTGACAGCCCTCATCTGAAGCCATTCTCTCCTGAGTTCCTTGAGTTGACTGATCAGAACAATTTTGTAAACCATGTGTCCCACCCAACTCATATCTTAGGACACACCCTTGACTTGGTTTTCTCTCCTGTGGGTTGTGGTGGTGTTCTGGATGTTGATGTTGAGAATGCTGACCCTAATACCTCTGATCATGCTTTGATTACTTTCAGCTTTGATTTCCCTAAGCCACTCACACATGAAAAAGTAATCAGATTTAGAAATTATAAAAATACAGACCAAAATTTGGCTAGCAGTGAAGTAAAACAGTACTTGGGAAGTATTGATACTTCCAACCTTACTTCAGATGAGCTGGTGGAGGTACATGGAAATGCACTTAAATTAGTGTTCGATCATCACTGTCCAGAAGTAGAGAAGAAAATCATAGTACGAGATGATTCACCCTGGTATAGCATTCGAGTTAAATTTCTTAGAAGAGCGCGTAGAAGAGCTGAACGTGAATGGCGGAAAAATAAAACAGATTCTACATGGTTGCAATATCTGTCAGCCAGAAGAGCTGTGGTCCACACAATCAAAGATGAAGAGAAAGTGTATTATCAGGGAAAAGTTGATTCATGTGGTAACGACCAGAGGAGGTTGGCTTCAGTTGTAAACAGTTTACTTGGAAAAACAAGAGTCAGCTTAAGACCTTCTGTACCCGATGCCTAGTTGGCTGCCAACTTTGTGGCATTTTTTGCGGGCAAGATAACTCGCATAAGACAGGAACTGGATGATGCTTCTGTTGGTGAAGAACTTTCAGTTGTACTCCAACCCCGACACATTCCTAATAATGTCCTCTCATCCTTTCACTCAGTAGAGGTGGACATGATCTCGTCCTACATAAGAAACCTCAATAAAACATTTTGCCCGTTGGATCCCATAAATGTTTCCAAGCTACCAAGAGTCTATGATCACACAGTTGAGTTTATTTCCAAAATAATTAATAAGTGCTTCTCTGAAGGTAGCTTCCCACATTCTGAAAAGCATGTACTACTCCGACCTACTCTAAAGAAACCTGGACTTGATGTTGAGAACATGTTGAACTATCGTCCTGTCTCCAGCCTGTCCTTCATATCAAAGATATTAGAGCGTGCAATACTTGACCAATTACAACCACTACTTCAGCAGAATGAAACTATCCCAATTGTTCAGTCTGCTTACCGACAGCATCATTCAACTGAAACAGCATTGATTAGAGTACATAATGATCTAGTTGAGAACATTTGCAATGGTGTGGCCTCACTATTGGTCTTGCTTGATCTCTCTGCAGCCTTTGACACAGTGGATCACGAGTTGTTATTGAGTGATCTTTATGATTGTGGTGTGCGTGACTCCGCTCTCTTGCTTCTTGGGTCGTACTTGTCAGGTAGATCCCAGAGTGTGATGGTAAATCAAGTGGTCTCGGACTCGACACCCCTGCAGTATGGTGTTCCGCAGGGATCAGTTTTAGGTCCTATCCTATTTATAATTTATATTAGCAGTTTGTCTCTTCTGCTTCGTGCACATAATGTCACCTTTCACTATTATGCAGATGACACCCAGATTTATGTGAGAATCACAAATATAGTTGATATACGGAGTAAGATGGAATTGTTGATGTCTGATATCAAGAAGTGGATGAGAGCGAGAAAACTTAAACTAAATGATGGTAAAACTGATATTCTCATCATCCGAGGAAATAGAAGAGCTGATAATATAGTAGGTGCCCTCTCCATCAATGTGGGTGGATCTCAGCTGCGACCGGCCAACTCTGTTCGAAATCTGGGTGTATATGTGAACTCCCGATTAGATTTCAAAGAGCATGTAAACCAGATAGTTAAAAGTTGTTACTTTCACATCAGAAATCTCTATTTGGTGAAGCCGTTTATAACCAGACGTTGCCTCCTGACGTTGGTTCACTCATTGGTCTTCTCTCGTGTTGATTATTGCAATGCCCTGTTGGTGGGTCTTCCAAATTATATTTTGAAGAAAGTTCAGTCTGTTCTTAACAGGGCCGCAAGACTAATTTTTGGTGTTCCACCTAGAACTCCTACTACATCTCTTCACATAGAACTGCACTGGCTGCCAGTAAGAGCAAGAATAGAATTTAAGTTGTGTTTGGTGACTTTTAAGGTTCTCAAATTTGGTGAGCCTAGGTACCTTGCGGAGCTGCTCAGGCACCCACCGGCACACCATGGTGTAGTTGTGCGTCATGACAATGACCCTTTTCGTCTTGATGAACCAAGGGCTTTCCAGCAGTCTTCTTTCTTTGAGAGGTCATTCTCCTACATGGCTCCGAGGTTGTATAACAGGTTGCCGCTGTCCATGAGACAACTGAGTTCTGTTGAATGCTTCAAGAGACAACTTAAGACTTTTCTCTTTGAGAGAAGCTATGATCTTGAGAGAGGTGTCATGACAGATGGCTATAGAGTTTAGGCTATTTTGCCACTGCTAGTGATTGTTAAATGTGTGTTGTATATAAGCCTTCTTTTGATGCATTGATTTTGTTCTTTTTTCTTTCTCTTTCCGAGCGCTAGTGAATTCTTCGGAAAAATTGACGCTTATGAGAAATAAGTAACATGCTTATTATTATTATTATTATTATCTATATTCTTGCTATATTTAGACAATTTTGTGCAGTTTATGAAGAATTTGTGGTAGTAAAAATGGTTAAGAGAGATAGTTCCAAGCCTGTTAATTGCTGGAGACCCTTTTTAAACAGAATAAAATCATCAAATAGTAGCCAGAATAAAATTAAAAAGACGTCGCCGGTACAGAAGGGGTTAAATGGTCAGTCAATGGAGCAAGTTAACTCATTCAAGTATTTGGGAATGTGATGAGTATAGATTTGAGTACTGTATAGAGGATGAAGTGAGAGAGAAGGCATAACGGGGAAAGAAGCTTGTAGTGATATAATGAAAGATGTAGCTGATGAATAAAAGCATTGGAGTATTTAATAGAAACCCCTTTATCTGAATATGTTTTCCGTTTTACCCCCGCAGCGTAAGGACTGGGAGAGGCATGGGGATGAGTGCATAAAGGGGACCTGAGCAGCCAACCCGACGACACCACATGAGACCCCATAGTGTACGTTAGTGATGAAAAAAACAAAAATGTCGGGTGGAAACAAAAATGGTATTTCGGTATTTTTCCAGTACTTTTTTTATAACTTATCGTACATTTTAATTTTTTAATCATCTGCTACTGTATTCAACATGATATAATAGCCTAATTATTTAATGACTTACACACATATTTCGTATTATGTGCCGGGTACTGTATTTTTGAGACTATGCAGGTCTAGTAAAGTGTAGAGATGTTGCATATCTGCAATTGTTGGCTTATTATCAGGTTCATTGCAATATTACTATATATGCTTAACTCTTTCCCTGCGGGATTTTGGCCCTAATTGACCTTATTTTCCTGTACATCTTCATGCATAGACAAGAGCCAAAATGTAATAAAAATGATATACTGTATCTGTGAAAGTATAGTAATAGATATCAATTATGTACGATTAAGTACGACAGGTTGGGTAAGAGGTATCCTCACCAGGATTCGAACCCACTCACTCCAGGTATATTTGGGAGAGTCGGGCACCGTAACCACTCGGCCATGAGCGGATCTCCCGACTCTCCCAAATATACCTGGAGTGAGTGGGTTCGAATCCTGGTGAGGATACCTCTTACCCAACCTATAGTAATAGAGCTTTCCGACGATACCTGCATCATCTCTGTACAATGTCTGGTTGTCTTGCAACGATCTTGCAAAAGTCAACCAATTTCACTAAAATTGGGCGGTTTTAAGCTGTTTTCGCTATGTGTAACGCTGCATTGATGTGGCAGACATCTGACATGAAGTCAGTACCGGCCCAACTGTTGGCTTGGTGGGTCACGGACGAAGAGGTCACCCGCTACCTGCACTCGCTTGCCTCACTCCCTGGACACATAATCCAATAAGCAGATTTTGGTGCCAGGTGACGGGCGCCGCAACAAATTACTGTACTTAACTGCAACTTTCATAATCAAATATATGATAGACGGGAAAAAAATAGATTTCCTAATTTTTCCAGAATTTTTCTGAATTTTTTACATCATGCATATATAAATCATATGCCTTGCTTCACCACAAAAAAGGATGGCCATGGCAGAAACTGATTCCAGGCTCACTGTTCCACTCCACAGTGTCACCTCCAACTGATGGATTAAGACCATTTGCACCGGGTGAGGGCTGGTTCTGTCCATAGTGAAGTTTGGCATTTTCTACCCAACCTTAGCCGTTTCTGTCTGTTTCTTTTCCTGCTTTAGGGGTGGGATGCTAGGAATCCTCCTCCCCTTGTCAAATTCACCTACTAGACGAGACAGAGAAAGGGGAGAGGGTAAGCGTAAGTGGTCCCAGACCCTAAGAATTGGAACTTTAAATATTGTTTTTGTTCGGGCTCTATCTCGAGTTGGCTACCCCCAGCTATGGGGTATGTGCTGATTATATACATACATACAGCACTGAAGGAGCAGACCCAGAGCAGCCCCTCACCCAGATTCCACGACTTTTGCTATTTTCTTTACCCTCATGATGGCCCTGGCCGGAAGCATACCGATCACAGGAGTGTTCTGAAGATAGGAACGATTGTTCCACTGCTACAGAAGCTGATTGCACCACCAATGGCAGGTGGTGGGGTCGCCTCATCCCTACGCCAAAATAATGTATGTACGTATGTATATATTTACTCGCTTTCACATAAATGGAAAATGAGTTAAGTTAGTATAGGGTGTGTAGCACTAATGGTTTTATGTAAGTGTGTGTATCATAAGATCAAGCTAGAATGGCTCTTTATGTAACTGAGGCACAGAGGTAAAGCAGCAAAGGAGGCCAGGTGGTGAAACAGGATATCTAACAGTCTTTATACTCCACCTTAAGGGGGGGTCACCTACTTTTTTTCTCTTTCTCTCCTTTTCTCTCTTTCTCTGGTTTGTATCCATTCGGCCCCATTCAGCCTACCGTTTTAAGACTTATCCCCATCCAGGTATCGATTTTATCCTGGCGAGCGATAGCAAGCCAGCATTGTATGGAGAAATCCGGTTTCGCCGGAGACATTTTTCTATCGAAAAATTTACAAATTTAGCTTGCTGTCAAAACCAAAATATATAGATGCTGGCTCTCTACCGCTCGCCAGGAAAATATTGAAAACTGGATGGGGGTAAGCGTCTTAAAACAGTACCGGTAGGCTGAATGGGGCCGAATGGATACAAGCCAAAGAGAGAAGGAGAGAAAGATTAAAAAAAACGAGGTGGGCCCCCTAAAACCCTCCTAGGTAGTACTTCCCTCAATGATTGGTGCCTACAACGTCCTCCCTACAAATTTGTATCCCTTCATACACTGCCATTATTTATGTTGATTTAATTTATAGGCATTCATTTGCCTATTCTAATTGAAAATCCTAGGTACTCCAAAGCATTAACTTGAAAATTACTCCATATCGGCTCAGAAAAGTTACTGAAGGCTGCTTAATCGGCCAGTCAGCATTTGTTTGTAATATATCTGGTAACTTTTATCGTGAATGTAAATATTAGATAATGTATTAATCACACAATACAATCATATATTATAACCTTATTGTTTTATGGATTCTACCATCTTATTTCATACACAAACTTACCTTTCCATTATTTATATATGCTATGCGAAATGTGAGAAAATGGAACGTTGGATTTTAACTAGGTGATTTAAAAGAAATAATGATAATAAAAACCTTTTTTCTTTTTCCCCACAGGAAAATAACCATTTACATCACAAAAATAGAAAATTTTATTTTAACTTGATGATTTTTTTCTGAAAAAAAAATAAGATAATTATTATTTTGTTTACAGGAAAATAACTATTTACATCACTAGTATACTGTGCATAAATGTATTTTTCTCTGTAACATATTCTGGCAGCATCTTGGAACTATTTTTCACTAATGTCGGTAGTGAGAAGCTACCAGACCAGACTGCCAGTATTGGTGTAGGTAGTTGAGAGAAAAGGTGCTTTGTTAAATACACGATCAATTTGTTTTTATAATATGTGGTGTTCCCTGTATTTCGTAATACTGTATCGGTAAAAGTGTTGTCTATATTTAAATATTGACAGATTCCCTAATCCCCGAGGTGGTGGCCACGAATGAATCTCATCCATGCACCTCTTTCTCTGCCAGTCGCCATCCCTCCTCCCACACAACACCCCCTTCACTCATACACCTCAACTCCATCCTTCCACCCCACTCTCAGTCTGCCTCTTCCTATCTCCCCTTTCACCTCATTCTCATACACTCTTTTAGTCATTCTATTATTTGCCATACGCTCCACATGGCCGAACCACCTCTCTTCACACTCTACAGCACATCTGCATCCTCACCACAATGCTGTCGTACTTCCTTATTCATCTGTCTTACCTCTCCATGTGGCTCCACCCGCACTTCTCAAATAACTCATAAATGACCCATAAATAATGAGTTATTGTTGTAGTAGCCTGTGTTTGTAATCTTGTAGTGACTGGTGATGGCCGGACGTGAGGCATGCGAGTGTGATTCGGGTTTGTCTGGGAAGTGCGTTTTCTGATGGATTAATCTTGGGAGGTGGAGAGTTTAGGATTGTGTTGTGTGGTCTGTTGTTATTGGCTCAGAAGACTAGAATAAAATTTTCAACATCATCTTGTTGGGTGAGGTACAGGTCTCCCTCACTATCCGATGCCCTGATTTACGATATTATTATAGGATTTAGGTGTTTGTGTGTTTTGGCCTGTCCCAGAACTCATCCCCATTTACCCCATTAATTTTTAGGGTTTGCTATATGATTTTTCAGTTTTTAAGATAGGGTTTTCAGGAACGTAACCCAATCATAAATCGAGGGAGACCTGTATGTGTTTTGGTGTTTGGGGTTATTGGTAGGATATTGATATTTATTAAGCGTTATTTCCACATAGATTTTTATTAGTTCTTTTGCATTTATCTTGTGTCGTCCCAGTTTTGGTTTGTTTGTTTTGCAAGTTTTACATTATAATCGATATGGTTATAATATTGGGCAGGTGTTTGTTTCATGTCTCGAGGTGGGGGTGGGTGATGAGTAATATAGTTAGATTAGTAAAGGCGGTGTCACACGAGCGATTTTTTTCGTCAATTTTTACGAGTAATTGTCCTCTGGC
The DNA here is from genome assembly GCA_032716605.1 of Paralithodes platypus. Lineage (NCBI taxonomy): Eukaryota > Metazoa > Arthropoda > Malacostraca > Decapoda > Lithodidae > Paralithodes > Paralithodes platypus. The sequence goes on along the minus strand of CM064519.1, from coordinate 14,954,361 downwards.
AGCTTGATAATATAAGTACCATAAGAAATAAGCTACGTAACATAATCTACTTCGATCTAGTTTCCGATGCCAATGTGAAAAAGCCTCAAATTCGTACGAGAAAAAACTTGCTCATTGAAAATCGCCGGAAAATGCGCTCGTGTGACACCGGCTTTAGTTTAGTGTGAGGATGGTTATTTGTCGTCATTAATGTCTTCATCTATCTTGTGCTGAATTGAATATTCTTATTAACTCATTACTGTACCAGACAATTGCATATCTAAGGTGCGCTTAATGGAGCCCACCTCGCTTTTTTCTCTTTCTCTCCCTCTCTCTTTGGCTTGTATCCATTCGGAACCATCCAGACTACTGTTTTAAGACGTTTACCCTCATCCAGGTGTCAATATTTTCCTGGCGAGCGGTAGCGAGCCAGCATACTGTATATATATATTTTTGTTTTGACAGCAAGCTAAATTTGTACATTTTTCGATAGAAAAATTTCTCCGGCGAAGCCGGATTTCTCCATACAATGCTGGCTCGCTATCGTTCGCCAGGAAGAAATCAACACCTGGATGGGAATAAACGTCTTAAAACAGTTGGCTGAATGGGGCCGAATGGATACAAGCCAGGGAAAGAGAGAAAAGGAGAGAAAGATAAAAAATAAGCCGGTGACCCCCCTTAACTCTCCTGGCCCGGGCAGCATGTTAAAATGACACCGCGGCAGATGGGCAGGAACCCGGGTGTCCTGTTAAAATCTGTAAGCTTGAAAGCCTATTCAGCTTGGTCTGACGCATGTAAACAAAGCCGATCGTTGCGTCACCGCACCTCCGAAAACAGTAAGGAGACGTCGGATCAATGTTATTGTTGTGACGTCAGACGAAATTAGTGTCTGAAAAGCTTCGATATTGTCAACATCGCGGAAAATTCGCTCCACTGAAATCGTCATCACAACTGAACCAGTTGACTTACAGAGCTCTACTCAACGTCAGTCTACAGATTGGAAACCGCACTACGTTAATAGATGCGTGGGAAATTTCTAGCAGTTAAAATAACAAAGCTACGGTAGCCTAGGCCTAGACGTTTTTCGGCCAGATCGCCCGGATCTCAACAACGTCCTTAGGAAAGGTAGCCCGGGCCACGAGGGTTAATCAGTTTGAAGGCTCAAAATATATTTGAATTTATGACGCGACTTCTTTGACTCGTACATTTTGATACCTGTATACTGTAGTCTGGATTTTACAGCTGATGATAAATTGCCATGTCGCCTTCTTGATATCTCCGTTATTACGATCAATGTGTAGCGAACTATGTTGTCAATTGTGATGACTTGGCATTAATACGATGCAGACACCTAATAGTTCATATTTTTCCATTAAGTATCAAGAAATCAGTTGTTAACCTCTCGGCTGCGCATGGGGGGTATGAGACACCACACCCCTGTGTGCACGTATTTGAGCTGTTCCCATCACTAACATCGTTATTTTACCATAAATATCGTTAAAACTTATTCATAAAGATCGAAGACAGAGGGTGCTGGTGAATGGAATAGGCTCGGGGTGGAGGGAAATTACAAGTGGGGTTCCTCAGGGATCTGTGTTGGGACCACTACTGTTCGTTATATTTATCAACGACTTACCTGACTGGTGATAGGCTGGTCTATCAGAGTGAGAACTGAGCAATCTCTGCCATACCCATAGCTTACTCTGACTGTTCCTTTTACTTATATATTTTCTAGATCTCGAGTGACGGTGTCTCTTCCGTGGATTGACCTCCCAATCTACCAAGATTGGAAGCCAAAGCGTCACATTTTTTCTTTGCCCCTCAACTTTCTCTTCATAATTGCTGAGGGGCACAGGGCCCTGGGTGGGGCTTTGGTTTCCCGGGCGTTTCCGCACCCTCCTCAGCTCCCCGCCATGGAGTGGCTTCGGTCACCCAGGCTTTATTGTGGTCGGCAGGGAGGGTTCTGTGGGGGCGCTCGGATATGGCCTTGGCCGTGCTCGGAGCCTTGGGGCTGTTCGGCCAGGCAGCTTGGGGAACAACAACAACAACAACAACAACAACGACTTGCCTGAAGTTATAACTAATGGAAGTGAGGTATACCTGTATGCGGATGACACTAAGCTGTATAGAAGAGTGAGGAGGAAGGAAGATGTGGGTTTGCTTCAAGGAGATGTGGATGGCATGAAGGGATGGTCTGAGCATTGGTTAATGCCTTTTCATCCAAAAAAATGCAAGTACATGCGGATTGGGACAAGCAAGATAGACAAGGTAGGATACAGTATGTATGAAGCGATGGAGGAAGTGAATGCAGAAAAGGATATTGGAGTAGTGATAGACAATAAGTTAAATTTCTCAGAACATTTAGCGGAAAAGATAAACAAAGCCAATAGAATTGTAGGGCTGATAAGGAGGACATTTGTGTCACTTGACGAAGAAATCTTCAGGAATCTCTATACAGTGCTGGTTAGGCCGCACCTGGAATATGCAAACCAGGTGTGGGCTCCATATATGGTAAAGGATATAGAAGCAGTGGAGAAAGTGCAGAGGAGAGCTAGCAAGCTAGTACCAACGTTGAAGAACGCGGGCTATGAGCAGAGGTTGAGGACACTGGGGCTTCCGACACTGGCATATAGGAGAAAGAGAGGGGATATGATAGAGACTTTTAACCCTCTCACATCTGGACGCGATTTTTGAGCCTATTAGGGATACTTTAAAGCCTTTGTTACCGTCAGGGGTATCTATAAACCTTTAGTTTGTTTACTTCAACCTCTGCAGTTGTCTTTGAGTTAGCTGTGGGCAGAAAACTAATTTTGGAGAGGTAATTATAACAGTGAGAGTAATCTATTTCTTATTGCTAATCTGGCAACCTCTGCGTCCTATGGTCGTGAGAGGGTTAAGATAGTGCCAGGAAAGTATGATGAAGATGTGTGTGAAGGTATCTTCTTGATGCGGGAGGGAACAAGAACGAGAGGACACTCAAAGAAAATTTATAAAGAAAGAAATAGGCTTGAGAAGGCAAAGAACTCATTTTTTGATAGAGTGGTAAATGAGTGGAACGCACTGCCCCAGTATGTAGTCGATTCCGAATCAATAAGGGAGTTTGAAATTAATCTTGATAAAGCATGGGGAAGACAAGATTTGAAGTTTGATTATAAAGCAAAAATACAGAATAGTAAAAATGTTGCGTCTGCTACCGCCGCCGCCAACACCGTGAACGACCGCAGCAGTGCAAGTACTGGTACTGAGCTGGATACACAGGCCTAGTTTGCCTTTTTCCAGAGGATCTACTGTAAGAAACTGAAAGAAATATGTGCCTATTTTACCATTAATATGAAGATATTAACCAGTTACAACAATAAAACAAGTGGAAACAGCGTTTGGATGGTCAAAATCGGCGATAGAGGCCGGGAGTTACATAACATATGGCTGAGGCAGCCTGCCAGCCAGCCAGCCTGCCAGCCTGCCAGACGGCTGGAGAGACACTTGCGCAATACTCTCTCTCTCGCTCTTTCCCACGCTTGGTAACACTGATGACAACGCCCTGCCAGCAACTCGCTAATGTTAGCACGAAAATAGACCACAGAATAAGGGAATAACAGGGAAATTAGGTGATAATTGAAGGAGGGGGGGAAGTGGGGAAGGAGGGGATGTGGAGGAGTGATATATGGCATGGCCCAAGATCTTAAGAGTCTTCCCGCAGTCGCCCGGGGAAACTCTTAAAGGTGGGGGCTCATGGGTTGAGATAAACATGGAATGATAATCGCCAAGCTGTACATAATTATCTTGCAAAATGCAATGGCACTGAAATAATTATTAACAATGGTATAAAGGATTTTGTGGATCGTCTATACCGGGCCTGTGACGTCACACCAGTATCCTTATCCTAGACTGGATGGTGGACTTACACTCTTGTAACGTCTCAGGCCTGGTATAGACGATCCACAAAATCCTTTATACCATTGTTAATAATTATTTCAGTGCCATTACATTTTGCAAGATAATTATGTACAGCTTGGCGATTATCATTCCATGTTTATCTCAACCCATCAGCCCCCACCTTTAAGAGTCTTCCCGCAGCTCAAGGGATTCAATTTATCATCAGCTGAAAGAAAACCAACTGTATAGTACATTTATTAGTCTAGCTCTACTGTATTGTCTTATGTAGGTACTGGTATAGGTAGCGCCAACGATCTCGACAATAATCTTGACCCCTTAATTTATTACAACTTAAAAAGAATGGAAGCAATCGGGCTAAAATTCCTATCACTTGGGAAGAGTCCACCATGAAATAGGTGTGGATATTTACAGCAAGTTTGCTGTTGGCCCTTTTGAGTTACAAAGAGGTCAGGGATCCAGATTATTGTCAAGTTCGTTAGCGTTACCTATAGTAGTTATTTCTATCATTATTGTTTACCAATAGGACCAGCGTGTAGGGAAAGACGCCTACACAAATATCTTGGATGATGTAAAGAATGGCAGAAATGTGGATGTGGTGTGCCTCGATTTTGCCAAGGCCTTTGACAAAGTCGATCATAACCTACGTAAACTGAAAAAGATGGGAATTTGTGGGAAACTCGGAATTTGGATGCACCAGTTCCTAACAGGGCGGAGACAGACCGTAGTAGTTGATGGCGCTCGCTCTGAAGGCTCAGAAGTTATCAGTGGAGTCCCACAGGGATCAGTGCTCGGCCCACTCCTATTCCTCATAATGATAGGAGATATAAATCAACAAGTGGAATTCTCCCGAGTAACATCTTTTGCTGACGACACCAGAATAAGCCATTCCATAAACACCAAGGATGATGCAGAAAACCTACAGAAGGACCTGGAGAAAATTTATAGCTGGGCAGAAGAAAACAACATGAAATTTAACAGCAGAAAATTTGAACTCTTAAGATATGGCACAAATGAGCACCTTAACCCTCCAGCCCCGGCTATGTATTACTGTATATATATATTCCTCGAAACCCGGGTGTTTTGGCCGAAAAACGTCTAGGCTAGGCTACCGTATATGTGTTAATCTGACTGCTTCCCGCATTCCCGTGCATCCCCAAGCGTAGCTGTGTTATTTACCTGTAGAATGGCATTAAGTAGAGCTCTCTAAGTCAACTGGTTGAGTTGTGATGATGATTTCATTGGAGATAACTTTATGGCCAAAACAGCCACTTTACACTACTTTTCGATACTTAACAACAACATACAGGCACACACGAACAAGCGACGCTCTCCTTCTTGTGGCCGGAGATGCGGGGCGTCGGTCCAGCCGGCTGTTGTTTACATGCGTCGGACCGACGCCTCGCACACGAAGCTCACAGGCTTTCAACCACTGGGCGTTCAAGAGCCCTTCCGGGCAGCTGTTATATGCTTTTTTATGGGCGTTCAAGAGCCCTTCCGTGGTGAGAGGGTTAAAGAATATGAATATAAAGTGGGCGACGACCAGATTGAAGACAAAGAATCGCTCAGAGACCTGGGAGTAAGTATGAACAATGACTGCACCTTCAGTGAGCACATCCATCAAGCAGCCAGGTCAGCTCGACAGATGACTGGGTGGATTCTTCGAACATTTCTGACCAGAAACCCAGAACACCTTCTATCCCTTTGGAAATCAATTGTAGTCTCTAAAATGGAGTACGCATGTCAGCTGTGGTCTCCCTATAAAGTTAAAGAGATACAGGAGTTAGAACAAGTACAAAGGGTGTTCACTAGAAAAATATCCAGAGACTCCTTGAACTACTGGGAGAGACTGAAACACCTAAAGTTGTACTCCCTACAAAGACGACAGGAGCGCTACATTGTGATCTACACCCGGAAGATCCTTGAAGGCACAGTACCAAACCCATCGCCAAGAGAAAGGGAAGGCATCAAGAGCCAAAGCCACCCCAGGTTTGGCAGAACCTGCACAAGAAGGTCGTTAAACTGTGTGTCTCAAAGGCTCAAGACCATCCAGGCAGAAAGCTTCAGTAACACTGGACCCAGGCTCTTCAACTGTCTCCCTAGACCAGTTAGAGACATGACTGGGTGCAGTACAGAAGCGTTCAAGCGGAGGCTAGATGGAATCCTGGAGCACATACCAGATGAGCCTCCTGTACCACACGGCCCGACCAACAGAGGAGCTGGGTCAAACTCGATCATTGACCAAATCCAGTACCTCAAGATCGAGAGGATGTGTGGAAGTGGCGGATCCCCAGATCGACCGTGGTGATTTCACCTAAACACCTACAAAGTAACAAAGTAACACAAAAGCCACATATCCAAAAAAAATTGTCCGGTTTATTTGATTTATAGCTAGATATAGGCCAGTGCGGACAGTCCATTAACCCAGCAAGTGCGGATCTCATCATAAGAGTTTTACCGCTGCGCTGTGGAACTCCTCATATAGGCTAATCCAAGGCCTAAAAAAAAACCATTTAAATCAGCCCATTCCACATCCCCTCCTTCCCCCCCCCCTCCCCCTTCAATTATAACCTATTCTCCATGTTATTCCCTTATTCTTAGGTATATTTTTGTGCTAACATTAGTGAGTTGCTAGCAGGGCGTGGTCATCTGTGTTACCAAGCGTGGGAAAGAGCGAGAGAGAGACTACCACGCAACAGTCTCTCTCCAGCCGTCGTGACGGCTGGCTGGCTGGCAGGCTGCCTCAGCCATAAGATATGTAACTCCCGGCCTCTATCGCCGATTTTGACCATCCAAACGCTGTTTCCACTTGTTTTATTGTTGTAACAGGTTAATACCTCTATAATCAACGTAAAATAGGCGCATATGGATAAGTATTAATGATATTTATGGTACGATGACGATTTGAGTTTAGGAAACAGTCTAAATACCTCCGCACAGGGAGGGGTGGCCAATACCCCACCTACGCAGCGGAGAGGTTAAGGGGGATGGGCCGGTTTTCTGGACCACTTTCTCCCTCATGTTTAGCCACATTAGTTTTTAGATTAGTCGATTTTAATTATCTTGCAAAATGCAATGGTACCAAAATAATTATTAACAATGGTATAAAGGATTTTGTGGATCGTCTACACTGGACCTGTTACGTCACTGGAGTATCCTCATCCTGGACTGGATGGTGGACTTGCACTCCTATGACGTCACAGGCCTGGTGTAGACGATCCTCAAAATCCTTTATACCATTGTTAATTATTATTCCGGTGCCATTGCATTTTGCAAGATAATTATGTGCAGGTTGGCGATTATTATTCCATGTTTATCTCAACCCATGCACCACCACCTTAACTCATGGGATCCGGGGGGCCTCATATGATCCCGATCGCTGTGGCCGGGGCCATTTTCGTACAGTCAAGCTTCATAATTCAGTAGCTACTGATTGAGACCACCTAGAGCAGTCAATTTTTTTGCAAATTGTAGAACGTTTTGTTATCTGTAGACTGCCGTTGAGATGCCATCGCTACGACGTGAGGACGCAAAGAGCCATTTGTGGGCAACTCGATATGTGTGTTTCTGGGGGAAGAAAGATTTTGTCAATCTCGATGAACTTTTGACTCCCACTATCCCTTCCTGTATTGAATATATTTGACTGATAATAGCCAGAATAATGTGAAACATGAATGCTTCTTGATACTGTACTCTGAAAAGGTTTAAGTTAGTATGCCTTACCTGGTCGTATGGGTAATTATTACTCTTTTGAAGAACATGTTATTTTTTGTATAATTACAGCCACAGGAAGATTTTTTTTTTTAAATTTAATTACCGGTACTAATATAACGATGATTTACAGATGTTTTCCTATACATTAAGTACTATACAATACAAAATATTTACATCATAGAAAGTGTTTAAGTATGTTTGTGAATGAGAGTGAATGCAGTGTACTTTGAGATAATGAACAACTGGAGAAAAAATAAGTAATGAAGGAATTTTACTTGTTCAAAAGATGAATAAAAAGTTCTATCATTTGGAAGGACTGCATGGAGAAGTAGGATTTGAGCTGCCATGTTGTAGCGAGTATAGGGCATTATGACAATGCTGAAATTCAAAGCTCGGTATTATGTATTTTTTTTTTAGGCTTTTGCTATTTTACAAATACAAAGGAAATACAAAGTAAATCAAGCAACAACAGATCTAGTGACCCTTCTAGGTTGCTTGTCCTCCAAAACACTGAGGATCAAGTATCCAAACAGTGGTTTAGAGTGGGTAAGGGAACATTGGAAAGGGAATTACTGCCCTGGAACTAATGTCCGTGGCAGGATTAGGAAGTTAGTAGAGGACAGATGGGTTAGTAACTGAGGGGGGGATAAAATAAAGTCATTCATTTACAAACGCAGTCAGTCGCGGGTTTGATGAGAGATATTTGTCTAGGGGGAGTTTAAATGAATCAACGGTGATGCAGTCTATAACGTTTCGGGGAAGCCCATTCCACAAGTTGACAACTCGATTGAAGAAGAAATTCTTAGATTCGTGCGAGTTAAAAGATTTACCAATAATTTTGCAACCGTTTCCCCGCGTGTAATTAGATTGGTCGATAGTGAAGTACTTACTACAGTTCATATTGTCGATGCCTTTGATGATTTTGAACACTTGAATTAAGTCACCTCTTAATCTGCGCTGGGTTAAAGGAAATAGATTTAATTCTCTAAGACGCTCTTCGTATGGTTTGTTCTTTAGGCTAGGTATCATTTTAGTAACTCTACGTTGAACTCGTTCTAGCTTGTTTATATCTTTTTGGTAATGAGGGCACCAGGATTGAACGCAGTATTCCAGAAGAGGGCGGACTAAGGAATTTTAAAGGGTTAGGATAACTTCTTTGGATTTATGCTCAAATGACCTGCCTATAAAGCCAATTATTTTGTTTGCCTTCTTAACAACTTCTGAACATTGTTGACTCGGTTTTAGGTTACTCGATATTGTTACTCCCAGATCGGTTTCTCTGTTTACATTCTTAAGCTGAGTGCCATTCATCGAATAGTTTGCTTTCTCATTTAGGTATCCGACATCTAGTACTTTACATTTATCCGCATTGAAACTCATTTGCCAAATTTGGGCCCAACATGACAATTTATCTAGATTGTGTTGCATATCGTCAACTTTTTCTTTTGAGAGTACGCTATTTGCAATTTTTGTATCGTCAGCAAATTTTGAGATTGTACAGGTGAGACCCTCATCTATGTCGTTGATGTAAATTAGAAAGAGAATTGGTCCTAGTACCGATCCCTGGGGTACCCCGCTACTTACATTGGTCCATTTAGATGCCTTACCGTTTATGACTACCCTTTGCTTTCTGTTGCTGAGCCAATTTTCTATCCATTTAACACACCGTCTTGTATTCCATGCGCTTTTAGTTTTAGCAGTAAACGTTTGTGGGGAACTTTGTCAAAGGCCTTTTGAAAATCAAGGTATATAATATCTACAGCTTTACTCTCATCGTAGAGGTTGAGGATATCGTGGAAGAAGTCTAAGAGGTTTGTTAAACAGGAACGTTTTTTACGAAAGCCGTGTTGAGTATCTTTAAGTATGTTATTTTCCTCTAAGTGATTTACGAGTCTGTCTCGTATGACCGTTTCTAGCATTTTACATACAACTGAGGTTAAGCTAATTGGACGATAGTTACTGGGTAGGGATTTGCTGCCTTTTTTGAATATCGGTGTTACGTTGGCTAGCTTCCACGGATCAGGCATAGTTCCAGACTGCAAGGATTTATTGAATAGTAGTGTCAGTGGTTTGGAGAGCTCATCCTTAGCTTCCTTTAGAACTCTAGGCGAGATTGTATCAGGTCCTGGCGTTTTATTTACCTTGAGTTTATCTAAACAATTCAATACTTCTTTCTCTGTAACGGTGATATTGCTTAGAACATCTGAATTATCAATCTGAATCGGCGATGGTGTAGGGATATCACTGAGGTCTTCTGTTGTAAAAACTGATGCAAAGAAGGTATTGAGGGCATTACTCATTTGTACTTCGTCTTTGGTGTATTCTCCATTTTCATCGACTAACGGTCCAACAGTTGAAGTAACTACTTTTTTCTTTCTGATATAACTATAGAATTCTTTCGGGTTTGTTTTACTTTGATTCGCAATATGTAACTCTAAGGTCTTTTTACTTTGCTTAATTAACTTTTTGGCTTTGCGTCGTAGCTCTACAAATTTCACCCGTTCTTCGTCATTTTGTGAGGATTTTAATCTATCATTAGCACATTTTTTAGCAAGCAGGCAGTTTGAAATATCTTTATTCCACCATTTGGGCTTATTATTATGGCCTGGACGCCGTATTTTCGATGGTATGCAGTCTTGCACTGCTTTTAGGTAAGTGGTTTCGAATAACTTCCAAGATGTATTTATGTCGTTATTGTTAATTAAAAACCTCCGGTCAGTTTCTTTAAACATAGCTCTAAGTTTATGGAAGTTTGCTTTCTTGAAATTAGGGACTTTTTCGATGCTACTATTTGGTTCGTTACTAGTAAACTTTAAAGTGAAAGTTATCGTACGATGGTCGCTGTTACTGAATTCATCACCAACATTAAAATTCTCTATCAATTCTTCTTTTGTTGCAAGTACAATGTCAAGAACGTTATTACCACGGGTCGGCGTTCGAACAAATTGATAAAGCGAACTCTCTTGCAAGTTCGTATACAAGTCATGTTCGGAGTGTGAAGTAAGAGTATCGCCCCACTTGGTCACGGGTAAATTAAAGTCGCCAAAAATTACGGTATCTTGTGAGTTACTTACATCTGCAATTTGTTCGTAAATTTCTCGGTCAGTTTGCACTGATTGAGCTGGAGGTCTGTATATTAACGCAAGTATTATTTTTGTACCTTTATTATTCTTTATTAGCACAAAAGATGTGTCGACGTTCACAATTTGAGGTTTAGACACGAGGGTCAGGTTAAGACTTTCTTTGATATAAAATAAAACGCCACCTCCATTTTTATTTATTCGGCTGTTCTCAAATATTACATAACCGGGAAGTGAATACTCTGCTAAAAAGTCTCTATCTTCTGTATTGAGCCAAGATTCTGTTATGCCAATCACATCATAATTTTCTGTAAACACTAGTTCCTCTAAATCTGAAAATTTATTGCGTATGCTACGAGCGTTTGCATAGAAAACCTTTAAAGTTGCGGTTTTAGAACTCACAGAACGTTCTTTTATCGAATTTTTGGTTCTGGTTGGATCTACATTTACATTCATGGCTGTCCTCGGTCCTCGGTCGTTATCCCTGGCGGTTTTGAATTTGGGTCGTGTTGGTGGAGCTTTATCCAAATTCGCGGTTCTTGACGGATTAGTATTTAATTCCTTTGTAGGTTGCCGTCCTCGCTGTCTTCGGTCCTCCTTCCTGGTTGTCCTGTGCTGAGTCGATTTCTTCTCCGAAAATCCTTCACCGCATCGTTGAGAAGACGCCCAAAACGTGCTGCTCCCACCTGGTTCAGATGAACTCCATCGTCCGAAAACAAATAGTCATCGTAGTAAATATTGTCCCAGGTGTCGACGAATCCCACGTTCTCCTTCCTGCAGAGGTTTGCTAGACAACGATTTGTGCTGGTGGCTATGTTGTAAAATCGGCTCTCTACACCGAGCCGGGGGACGATTCCTGAGACGATGATCCTTGATGACTTCTCCTTAAACGACTTGATCAGCTGATGGTACTTTAAAAGCAAATCTTCCGACCGGGTTCGCTGTACATCGTTTGATCCAACGTGGATGACGTACATTGTATTAGCAGGGGCCAGCTTTGATACTTCGTCAACTGCTGCAACTACGTCGTCCACACCACCACCAGGGATACAACAGGATTGTGTGTGTTTTAATGTATCCCTATCCAGGTTTTATTTTTAACTGGTACCGGTAATTTGTCAATAACAAAAACATTAGGTGGGAAGAGGTAAATCAAGAAATGGAAGAAATAGACTGGGAAGATTTAATGGATAACCTGACACCAGCAGAATGTCTAGTCTTAATAACAGAAACCATGACCCAAATCTGTAGCCACCATATACCTGCAAGACAAACAAAACGAAGAAGCAAACAAGATCGGGAAAGGAGGAGGCTGTACAGAAGAAGAAAATTACTCACACAAAGACGCACACATCAAAATCTACAGGATAGGCAAAAGGTCGAAATAGATAGAGAAATTGTGGAAATTGAACAAAGGCTAAGAATATCATATGAACTACAACATATGGAAGAGGAGAGGAAAGCTATTGCAGGTATAAAGGAAAATTCCAAATACTTCTTTTCATACACCAAACAAAAGGCTAAAACAACATCAAACATCGGCCCACTGAGCAAAGGGGACGGCTCTTTCACAGGGGACAAAAAGGAAATGAGCGAACTCTTAAGCAGGCAGTATGAATTGGCATTCAGTGAGCCTGATGAAACAAAAGTCATCAGAGACCAAAATATATTTTTCATGGAAACCTCCCCCACGGAAACCCCTCAGATGCTGGATATTGATTTCGGTCCAAAAGACATAGAAGAGGCCATTTCCAACATGCCATCCCACTCGGCACCAGGCCCGGACTCATGGAATTCGATCCTAATGAAGAAATGTAAGGAAAACCTCTCAAAACCCCTGGCTATAATGTGGAGAAGGAGTCTAGACACTGGTGACATACCAGATAGCTTGAAAAATGCAATAATTGCCCCACTGCATAAAGGAGGGAGTAAAGCACTACCAAAAAACTACCGCCCGGTAGCTCTAACTTCTCACATCATTAAAGTTTTCGAGCGAGTCCTGCGAAGCAAAATTTCAACATTCATGGAGACAAATGAACTACACAACACCGGTCAACATGGGTTCAGAGCGGGAAGATCATGTCTCGCACAACTTTTGGAACACTATGACAAAATTCTTAAAGCGCTAGAAGAAAAGAAAAACGTGGATGTCATTTACACCGATTTTGCTAAGGCATTTGATAAATGTGACCATGGTATAATAGCCCACAAACTGAAAGCAAAAGGTATAACTGGGAAAATCGGACGGTGGATATACAATTTCCTCGTAAACCGAAAACAAACAGTAGCAGTAAACCAAGTCACATCTGAGCCTTTGGATGTCAAAAGCTCAGTGCCCCAAGGAACAGTGCTAGCGCCCCTTCTGTTCCTCATACTAATTTGCGACATAGATACCAACACCAGACACAGTACGGTGTCGTCTTTTGCTGATGACACAAAATTAAGCAAGATAGTAAACACACAAGAGGACACGGGCCGACTGCAGGAAGACATGAATGTAGTGTTCCAGTGGACCAGGGAAAACAACATGCAATTCAATGAGAAAAAATTCCAATTAATACGGTACGGAGATAATAATGGTGTTAAAGAAATTACAAATTACTTAACAGAATCTAACCACATAATAGAACGGAAAGACAGTGTGAAAGACCTTGGGGTATTAATGTCTGAAAATATGGGTTTCAAAGTACATAACCAGGTCAAAGTGGCGGCTGCGAAACGTCTAACGGGATGGATTCTGCGTACTTTTAAAACACGCGGGGAATTGCCTATGATAACGCTCTTCAAATCTCTAGTGCTACCGTGGCTTGAATACTGTAGCGTATTAACATCCCCATACAAAGCAGGTGAAATAAATGACGTAGAGAGTGTACAAAGAAATTTCACTTCGCATATAAGTTCGATAAAACATCTACACTATTGGGAGCGTTTAAGGGCACTGAATCTGTACTCACTGGAACGTAGAAGAGAACGTTACCTAATAATATACACGTGGAAAATCGCAGAGGGTTTAGTACCAAACCTACATACTCCGATAGTCATGAAATTCAGTGATAGGAGAGGCTGGGAATGCGAAATCCCCCGGATGAATAATATGGGCTCTCTGCGAGAGGGCTGGTTATCACACAGAGGCCCACGTCTCTTCAACAAACTCCCACGGCGAGTAAGAGACATGAGGGACATCTCGTTAGACAACTTCAAGAGAGCCCTAGATGTCGAACTGCAAAAAGTGCCAGACGAGCCCATCCTCGCAAGGGAGCGAGCTGTCGCTTCAAACAGTCTACTGCACCAGATCACCACCCATAACGAGGGGCGTCGCGCTCCTTGGTGCCGCTAGAAGAGCGGCGAACACATCAAAAGGTATCAAAAGGTAAAGGTAAGGTATCCATACCAAAAATTTCCTAATAACTTCTTTTTACTATAGGCTACAGTGTTAATTCTTTCAGTCAGCGATTTTTTGTTTGTTTTATATACTATTATACAGTACTGTACTGTACTGTATATTCTACGGATGAACAATTTTGTCAACTTTTCTAAAAAGAATCTCAAGGAGTTATTAAAGAGACTATTTCAAATGAACCTTTGGAAAGGATGTAGTATCCGGGTGTACGTTCCGACGGTCGTCATGTTTACATAGGTCGATCACTTGCGGTTAAGTTCCTGTCTATTTTTTCTGTTATTTGCCCCCTGCTGGCAATATATATGAGGATGACAATAAGACATGGGGGGGTGAGGCCCCCCCTCAACCTATTATTGTATCCCACGGCAGTCAAAATAGACGGGAACATGATCGTGAGCGTCCGCGTAGTGTTGTTGTTGTTCCCTAAGCTGCCTGGCCGAACAGCCCCGAGTCCCTGAGGAAGGCCTTGGCCGCGATCGTGCTTTCCCACAAAGCTCTCATTGACTGTAGAGATTGTGTTGTTGTCATAAGTGGTTGTGTGAAATGCAGTCTTCTATGATGTGTTTGATGGTATGGGGTGCTGTGTTACATCCCGGGCAGGTGTCGACGACGGAGTCATCCAGTCTCTTCTGATAGCTCAGAAGAGCTGGATGGTGTCCGCATCTCAGCCTGGCCAGGTGAACTCTGTCCTCGCGAGGAAGGGAGGATTCGGAAGGATGGATTTCGGGAGATCGTGCTTGCAGCTGCGTGTTGTCTATGAGTGAGTGGATGGATCGGCGAGAGATATGAGTATGGATGTGCTTCTGGAAGTTGGTTTGGGGTGGGCAGGGAGGGAGAGAGGACAGTATTTGTGTGTGATACCATGTGCTGGGTGTTGTTTTGATATTTCTTGGTGTCTGTGGGTGTGTTGCCATGTAGTGTAGTGGGTGGTTTTGGTTCGTAGAGGCTGCTGCCAGAAATTGAGTGCCTCTCATGTCCAAATGGTCTTTGACTTTGAGGATTTTGGTTTCTTGATGTAGGTGATCTGTGGGTGTAGTAGCTGTGCAGCCTGTAATGATTTTTAGGGCTTTGTTTTGAATAGTCTGTAAGGTCTTGTGATGTGTTTCAGCTAGGTTAGAAGCCCAGGCTGGGCTTGCGTATTACATCACTGATCTTATGTATTGTTTATATACTGTGGTGGTGGTTTCTTTGTTGTGTCCAAATTTTGTGTGAGCAAGTGGCCTGAGGGCGTTAAGTCTGGGTGTCAGTTTCTTTTTCGTGTTTGTAGTGTGCTGTTTGAATGTCATATGAGTATCATATGTTACTCCTAGGATTTTGGGTGTGTGTATGTGTTAGGGGTGTGTTGTTTATGGTGAGTCGAGGGATGTATTCGTGTTCTGTCCAGCTTGTGAGCAGGGTTGCGGTGGATTTGGTTGGGGCTAGATTAAGTCTGTTTGTAGTGCACCAGCCATGTAGTGTGTTGAGATAGGGTTGAAGGAGATCTGTTGCTGTGTTTGGGTCATGGTGTGTGCATGTGAGTGTTATGTCGTCTGCATAGGAGGCTAAGTTTATTTGGGGTGTATTTGGTATATTTATGTCGTGCATGTACAGATTGAAGAGTGCGGGTGATAGGACGGATCCTTGTGGAACTACGTTTGGAAAGTTTCTGATTCTAGATGACTGACCGGCAAAAGATACGTGTGCACATCTGCCTGCTAGGAAGTTGGTCAGCCACCTTTTTGTGTTGTTGTGCATGTTTGTGTTGTAGATTTTGTTTGTTAGGTTGTGGCGGGGGATGGCATCAAAGGCTTTACTAATGTCGAGTGTGGCTAGTAGTGATCTGTGTGGTGGTCTAGCTGAGTTGATCCCGTCAAAAGCTCTTTGTGTAAGGTCTGTGAGAATTGTGTTTGTGGAGTGCAGTGGCCTGAAGCCATGTTGTGTTGGAGCTAGGGGTAGGTCGGGTGTAATTAGTTGTAGTACAAGGCGTTCCATGACTTTGGAGGGGGTGCAAAGGAGTGTGATGGGGCGGTGTGAGGAGGGTAGCGTGGGGTCTTTGTTGGGTTTGGGGAATGTGATGATAATGCCATGCTTCCAGATGCCTGGTATTGTGTTGTGTGAATAACTGTAGTTTGATATGTCCGCGTAGTGTAAACAAAGAGGGTGATACACCCGGTAACTACATTCTTGCCGAACCTTTTATCGTCCACTTTTGATCCACTGTATCACTCTGGTAGCATGTTGAGACTATAGTGCTCTGGGTATTGGCAACTAAACTGGTGCTAGATTAACCCCTTCTATACCGGCATCATTCTTTTTATTTTACTGCAGCTCCATTTAGACGCATTTACACTATTTAGGAAAGATATATATGGTAGCTAAAAGGATTAATTGAGATAGTACCGTATGTAGCCTTTTATTGGATAGACACCTCTCCTAAGCTAAAGAAAATTGTCTAATATTTGCCAGAATATAATGAAAAATACATCACCGGCAGAGAAGGGGTTAATATAGGCGACAGAATTTGTATAAACGTGTATTTCAGAAGCTGCCGGATCGGATTTGTAGGGAAAAGAGCTGAGGGAATATGCTCTCTCAACTCTCGACCCACCTATCTACCCATCTATCTACCCATTTACATCCATCAAACCATCCACATCTCTCCCTCCTCCCATGCGCACACACACACCCACACACACACACACACACACATGTCAAGTTATGACCCTGCATTAATCTTAATTTTTTAGTTCATTCCTGTAGTTCACCTTTAACCCTTGGGATATGGGGGGCCTCATATGAAGTTTGGTATTTTCAAACTTCATAATTCAGTAGCTACTGATTGAGACCACCTAGAGAAGTCATTTTTTTTTGCAAATTGTAGAACGTTTTCTTGTCTGTAGACTGCCGTTGAGATGACATCGCTACGTTGCGTGGTTGCCGAGTTCTGATGATTATATCGGCGACTTTTTAGCCGCGCATTTTGCCTCATATGAGGCCTCCCGGATTCCAAGGGTTAAGGGGAGATGGTTCACATTTTGGTCAATTTATTCATATATTAATTATTTTTCTAGTTTCCTCCCTAGACCTCCATCAAAATTACAAATACAACACCAGGACCCCCCTTGAAGATATATTTGTAAATTTTTCGGTACAAAAATGTGCCGGCCAAATGCTGGTTCCTCCTAAATTTCAGGCTCGCCATGAAAATATTGACACCTATATGACACAAAAAGTCTTAACCCTTTCACGCATATGACGCGATTTTGAGCCTATTGGGGATACTTTAAACCCTTTGTTACCATCAGGGATATTTAGAAACCTTTAGTTTAGTTACTTCAACCTCTGCAGTTGTCTTTGAGTTAGCTGTGGGCAGAAAACTAATTTTGGAGAGGTAATTATAAGAGTGAGAGAACTCTATTTCTTATTGCTAATCTGGCAACCTCTGCGTTATAAATGCGTGACAGGGTTAACATTGACAAAGAAAAAGGGAGAAATGTCTTAAAATTGCCAAGCTATGGACTGATCATCTTAACCCTCTCACCACGGAAGGGCTCTTGAACGCCCATAAAAAAGCATATAACAGGTACCCGGAAGGCCTCTTGAACGCCCTGTGGTTGAAAGCCTGTGAGCTTCGTATGCGAGGCGTCGGTCCGACGCATGTAAACAACAGCCGGCTGGACCGACGCCCCGCATCTCCGGCCACAAGAAGGAGAGCGTCGCTTGTTCGTGTGTGCCTGTATGTTGTTGTTAAGTATCGAATAGTAGTGTAAAGTGGCTGTTTTGGCCATAAAGTTATCTCCAATGAAATCATCATCACAGCTCAACCAGTTGACTTAGAGAGCTCTACTTAATGCCATTCTACAGGTAAATAACACAGCTACGCTTGGGGATGCGCGGGAATGCGGGAAGCAGTCTGATTAACAAATATACGGTAGCCTAGCCTAGACGTTTTTCGGCCAAAACACCCGGGTTTCGAGGAATATATATATAATACATAGCCGGGGCTGGAGGGTTAAAATATGAAAATTAATGGGGCCAAACATGAGGAAGAAGGGGGAGGGAGGACCAGAAAAACGGCCCATCTCCCCTTAACCCTCCAGCCCCGGCTACGCATTACATAAATATTCCCCGAAACCCGGGTGTTTTGGCCGAAAAACGTCTAGGCTAGGCTACCGTATCTTTGTTATTCTGACTGCTTCCCACATTCCCGCTCATCCCCAAGCATAGCTGTGTTATTTACCTGTAGAATGGCGTTAAGTAGAGCTCTCTAAGTCAACTGGTTCAGTTGTGATGATGATTTCATTGGAGATAACTTTATGGCAAAAACAGCCACTTTACACTACTTTTCGATACTTAACAACAACATACAGGCACACACGAACAAGCGACGCTCTCCTTCTTGTGGCCGGAGATGCGGGGCGTCGGTCCAGCCGGCTGTTGTTTACATGCGTCGGACCGACGCCTCGCACACCAAGCTCACAGGCTTTCAACCACTGGGCGTTAAAGAGCCCTTCCGGGCAGCTCGTGTATGCTTTTTTATGGGCGTTCAAGAGCCCTTTCGGGAACAGAGGGTTAAGGTAGAATTATTATTGTCTGATAATATAGAATATATAGAACCTATTATATCCCAGATTCAAGATACTATAATTATTATGCCTTACGTGAGGAGAATCTAAACGGGGTGTCAAAAGAAAGGAAAAGGAATAGTGGGGATTGGGCCTGAGTAGATAGATATATAGATAGATAGATAGAAAGAAAGAAGGATAAAAGTATTGTCTATTACTTTACGTAACAAAAAAAGAAAAAGGAAAAGTGGGTATTGGGCCTGAGTATATAGATAGATTGATAGATAGAAAGATAAAGGCATGGTTTATAGTTTAAATTATGCTTTGGAAGTGATAAAATGGCCATACAATGCTATTTCATGATAATTTTCTTGTTTTCATTCTCGTATTCACTCATGTCTCGAAACAAAATTGCTCCATTTTGACACCCTGAATCTATAATTGTACTTATTCTGTGTAATAATAATAATAATAATAATGAAAAATATTAGCCTTGCCTTACCTTATTTATAGATACTGTATTACTATTATTATTAAATTGTTTGTCAACACCCCATAATTGACCACTTGCAAGTATCGTTCTATAAGGAAGTTGGAGCTGTAGACATCGATATTTAGCAGAACTACCAGCTAAAATTTGGTTCTAGAATATTTGTAAATAAATTAAGCACAATTTTACTTTCTTTTTATCTATCAGAAACCCACATTAATATTGCATTGGACTTCCCAAATTGACTAATTCCTTGAACATGACGAGGTGCATTGTTATATGTGCGATCAGTTTACTTGGGAAACAAATTGACTTGCTCATGTAGTTGTGTACACCCTATGTGGTGGATTGTGTTCTTTTATTTCAAAATTTTATTTTATTAAGCGTTGTTTCCACACAGCGATTTTGATCAGTTCTTTTGCATTTATCTTGTATCGTCCCAGTTTAAGTTTGTTTATTTTGTAAGTTTGACATTATAATAGAGATCTTTATGGCTCCAACTTTCTTATAGCCTGAAACTCGCAAGTGGTCAATTGGGCAACAACATCATAAGACTTGCCTGATTTATGGAGAATCTGAAAGTGTTCTTATTGTAAGTTAGAGATATACCTTTCCTTATACTGTAGGGAAATTTAATTTGTAAGATATTGTTTATTTTTACTTACAATAATAAAACTAACAGTTTTAACTGAAATCCTTTCAGAGTTAGAAATCTCTTAGCTGATCTTATATCTGTTATATAATCTTGCCTATTATAGTTACAGTACATGATAATATACCTTACTTGATCTAATATAGTTTAATTTATTTATTTAATTAGGTTTATTTGTAAGTTAATTGGTGGGTTGGTGATAATATGAATGATAATTAGTCTTACCTATACGAGTCAGTTAAAAGATATTATACTATACTAGTACTTGATTGTATGGCTATTATGGAAGTGATTTCATCTTGAATTAGAGCTATTATACCGGCTGGCTTAGTTGATAGTGTCACTGCTTCTCGTCTTGCAGTCTCGCGTTCAATCCCCGCTCAGATTGAAAAGTTTTTCAAAATGTTATTTTATTAAGTGTTATTTCCACATAGCGATTGCATCTTTCAGTCTCGCGTTCAATCTCCGCTCAGATTGAAATGACGTGGGCTCGGGTACTCAGGTCCGATCTCAAAATAAAGAACTAGACAACAGAGGCGGAAAGCTGCCATTTAGGATGTGAGACTGTAACCACATTTTCTGTGGACAAAACAGTCTTTAAACTTGTATGCACAGTATGTTAAACGTGTATGTATGTAGGCTGGGCAAAAGTCTTCAATGGCTATAGCAGATTAACTTGCTGGTGTAGTGATGTACACCCTATGTGTTGAATTGTGTTCTTTTATTTCTAAATTTTATTTGATTAAGCGTTATTTCCACATAGTGATTTTGATAAGTTCTTTTGCATTTATCTTGTGTCGTCCCAGTTTTGGTTTGTTTATTTTGCAAGTTTTACATTATAATATAGCCGGCGGTTACCATCTCCCCATGAGCAAGGGGGATGGGTTGATTAAAGAAGTGTCAAGCTCTTGAGAATCCCCGAAGGAGGAGATACGGGCGCTATACAAGTAACCAGACGATTATTATTATTATTACAGTACTGTATTATTATAGGTATATCTAATATATCTGACATATTCTAAATTATTATTATTATTACAGTACTGTATTATTATAGGCATATCTAATATATCTGACATATTCTAAATTAGAGCTATTATACCTTCCCTAATCTAATTGCTAATAAAGAAATCTTACTTTGGTATTATTATAGCGTATTAGATGCTATTATAATGTAAAACTTGCAAAATAAACAAACCAAAATTGGGATGACACAAGATAAATGCAAAAGAACTAATCAGAATGGCTATGTGGAAATAACGCTTAATAAAATAAAATTTAGAAATAAAAGAACACAATTCAACACATAGGGTGTACATCACTACACCAGCAAGTTAATCTGCTATAGCCATTGAAGACTTTTGCCCAGCCTACATACATACAAGTTTAACATACTGTGCATACAAGTTTAAAGACTGTTTTGTCCACAGAAAATGTGGTTACAGTCTCACATCCTAAATGGCAGCTTTCCAGGCAGCCCTGCCAAGGGCTGCCTCTGTTGTCTAGTTCTTTATTTTGAGATCGGACCTGAGTACCCGAGCCCACGTCATTCTAGGCCCACCCCTACACGCAGCTCCCCCCACGTTCACAGTCCGTCATTTCTTCACCCAGTTCTGATCATCCATTCTCTCCACATGTCCAAACCAACCAAGTTGGCTCGTGCTCATCACTTTACTGACACTCGTAATGCCCAGATGCCTTCTCAATTCCTCGCTCGATACCCTGTCCCTAAGATTAACCCCACTAATCCATCTCACCATTCTCTTCTCATTCCGTTCCATTCTTTCGACATCCTCCGCTTTAACCGGCCATGTCTCCGAGGCATAAGTCATTGCGCTCCTAACACACAAGGTATACACCTTCCCTTTAAGGTGGGGTGGGAGCCCTCTCATGGTCAGGAGTGGCAACAGCTCTCTAAACTTTCCCCAGCCACTTCTGACCCTAGCAATGGAACTAGCTTCAGCGCCACCTCCTGGCGGAAACCGTATCGTCCAGGTAGCAGAACTTATTCACACACTCCAGCGTTACACTGTCGAAATCAACACTGACAGGCGGGTCATTTAATACAAGATCTCCCTTGCACACTGCACATTCAAAGTCTGATTCTTGTCAAAGGTCCTCTAGCTCCACTACATCTCTTGTGTACCCAGTCACTACAGACGCAACATTGAATTGAGTTACTTCCCACCCCCTTCCCACATACTGCGCATGGATAGTCGCCTTTCTTTCCATAGTTCCACGCACTACTCACTAATCATGACCTTTGTTTTTGCTATGTTAACTCTTAGACCCTTATTTGCCATACCTTCCCTCCATCTTTTGAACTTCGCCTCTGCTTCCTGCGCACTATATGCGACAAGAACTAGATCATCTGCATATAACATCTCCCATGGGAGTCCTGTCCTAAATTCCCTTGACAGAGCCTCCAGGACTAAAACAAACAGTAATGTGCTCAGCACTGAACCTTGGTGAACTCCAACCTTCACTGGGAACTCTTCGCTTAGGCCCCTGTTTACCCCTCATACATTCTCATTATCACACGCACCAGTCACTCTCCTACTCCGAGTTTTCTCATAGCCCACTGCACTACCTCCCTGGGCACCCGGTCAAAGGCCTTCTTCAGATCTACAAAAGCTAGGTATAACTCCCTGTTATTCTCTAAGTACCTCTCTTGCATTTGTCTAAGAATGAAGATAGCATCAGTTCTGCCACGTCCCGGCATAAATCCAAACTGCATGTTGCTGATAGCAACACTTTCCGTGATCATGCATTCAAAGACCCTTTCGCTGACTTTCATGACTTGATCGAGCATTTTCAAACACCGATAATTTCTCCTGTCTAAGGAGTCACCCTTGCCTTTGTATATATTTATTATAAAAAATTTCTGCCATGCATTGGGAATTTTTTCCTCCTTTATGATAGCATTAATCAGCTCTGTGACCAATTTTACCCCAGTATCTCCAGCTGCTTTTAGCATCTCAGTGACAATGCTGGAGCTCCCAGCGGCTTTCCCGGACTTAATTTTATCTATAGCACTTTTAACAGCGTTGTACCTTATCAAAGGCGGAGAGCCTTGTACTGGGACTACAGTGCTGAGCTATTCCCTGTTCTATTCAAACTCCACATTAAGCAGTCTTTCATAATGCTCCTTCCACGCCTCTCTGATTTCGTTTTCTGTATAAACAGTCATGCCACTGTCATTATTTATGCATCTTACACCCACGACGTCCTGACTACAGTCCCTCACATTCTTAGCTAATTTATAAACCCCCATTGTTGTTGTTGTTGTTGTTCCCCAAGCTGCCTGGCCGAACAGCCCCAAGGCCCCGAGTAAGGCCTAGGCCACAAACGAGCGCCCCCACAGAACCCTCCCTGCCGACCACAATAAAGCCTGGGTGACCGAAGCCACTCCATGGCGGGGAGCTGAGAGGGTGCGTAAACGCCCGGGAAACCAAAGCCCCACCCAGGGCCCTGTGCCCCTCAGCAATTATGAAGAGAAAGTTGAGGGGCAAAGGAATAATGTGATGCTTTAGCTTCCAATCTTGGTAGATTGGGAGGTCAATCCACGGAAGAGACGCCGTCACTTGAGATCTAGAAAATATGTAAGTAAAAGGAACAGTCAGAGTAAGCTATGGGTATGGCAGAGATCGCTCAGTTCTCACTTTGATAGACCAGCCCATCGCCAATTGTTATTATTAGTGCTGCAAACTTGTTCTATTACGCTATCCTGTATGGTTTTCTTTGCCCTGTAGACCTCTCCTCTAGCATTACGTTTGGCGGACAGGTTTTCTTCCTTGCTGCCACCTTCCTTCCATACTTTGAAACATCTCATCTTCTCTCTGACTGCAGCTTCGACATCATTGTTCCACCACCAGGAGAAATTATGTCTGGGTGGCCCCTTTGTTTTGCCACAGACTTTGTCTGTGGTATCGAGGAGGCTACGCTCTATAAAGTTCCATTTGCTATCAACATCATCTGGCCTAACACCCATTCTCCTTTCAATTTCCATCATTTTGTTGTGGAATCTGTCTCTGTACTGTACTCCTCTTTTTCCAACAACCATACTTTACTTTTTGGCAAATGAACTTTCTTTCCAACAGGAACTCTACTTAGGCACATGTCACACACTAGGAGCTTGTGTTGGAGGATTCATTCTTCACCTGGTATGATCTTAGTGTCTCTAACCCATTTCCTGTCAGATTTGCTAATAAGGAAGTAGTCTATCTGGCTACTGGAGCCACTTGCTTCATATGTTATCAGATGGCTCATCCTCTTCCTAAACATAGTATTACACACCACCATCCCTGTGGCAGTACAGTGCTCCAGTATGTATTCGCTTCCCTGGTTCCTTCGGCCATAACCTTTTCAATCCTGCAGTCACTAACCATGTTTTATCACTTTTCATATTGACATCCTCAGATTCCCCTCCTATTAGGTTCAGAAACTATGAGAATATTGACCAAAATCTAGTCTGTCATGAAGTGGACAATCTCCAGAACTTAATTGATTTCTCTATCCTTTCATCTGATGAACTAACTGAAACACATAACAGGGTGCTTCAATCTATCTTTGATCATCACTGTCCCGAGATTGTGAAGACAATTACTGTGCATGACAATCACCTTTGAATGGTCTTACCTGTTGACTCTCCGTACACAATGCAGGAAAGCAAAACGGGAATGACGCTGGCAACGAACGGACCTGACTCATTTACAGTAGACATCTGTGAAAAAAGCTGTAGTCCCCACTGTGAAAGCCCAAACGATTAAATGTTATCAAAACAGAGTTGATTCCTGTGGCAACAATCAGTAAAAGCTGGCTGCAGTTTTGAAAAATTTGCTAGGTCGATGGAGAAGGATTTCCTGAGACATAGCCAGCGATTACGAGCTCCCTTGAGCAAGGAGATAGGATAGTCTCGGGTAGACTGATGTTGTGCAAGCGCTTGCGTATCCTCATCGGAGGAGAATTTGCACTATACAGTACTGTATAAGTAACCAGGCAATTATTATTTTTATTAGTATTATGGATATTATAATTATTATTATTATTATTATTATTATTATTATTATTATTCTTTGTCTGTTTATCCTATATATGTTTTGATTTATGTATAGAGTTTCCTATTTCCATTATGGGTGTCATATTGCCATTATAAGGTATATTTTGGTAAAACAGCACCTTAGAATTAACAGTAGCTACAAGTAGTGTTTATTTGAAAGTTGAGATTATTTGAGAGTTGTTAAATTAGTATATTTATATTGATAAGGGATTTATGGTACTGTATTTGTGGCTTTCTACGTTTGATAAAAGCAAATGGAAGTTTTATTTTGTGTTATGTAGAATATAAGCTTGTATTGCTAATAAATCAAGAGTTACCGTATTTAGATTTTTTGCATCATGAAAGTAAAAAAAAAAAAAAAAAAAAAAAAAAAAAAAGGAAAAGTGGGGATTGGGCCTGAGTATGTAGAATATAATATAATAGATGAAAGTAACTGAAGGGGAGATGGTTCACGTTTTTGGCGATTTGTGCATCTATCTATCTATCTATTGCCTGACGCCGTGATCCCCGAAGGGGTGGCCACGAACGAACCGCCCCCATGCACCTCTGTCCCCAGTCAGTCGACGCCCCTCCCCCCAACCAGCACCGCCTTCGTTCATGTAGTTCCTCACTCCATCCTTCCACCTCATATTCGGTCTACCTCTCCCCCTCTGTCCCTCCACCTCGCTCTCGTACACCCTCTTAGTCATTCTCTCGCTTTCCATACGTTCCATATGGCCGAACCATCTCAAGTTGTTCCTTTTCACACTTTCCAGCACATCTACCTCCACACCACACCTTCTTACTTCCTCATTAGTCTGTCTATCCCTCCATGTAACTCCGCACGCACTCCTTAAGTAATTCATTTCCACTGCTCTCACTCTTGGTCTGAGTCTCTCAACCAACGTCCATGCTTCGCTTCCGTAAGTCAGTGTCGGGATTACCACACTGTCATGCAAGGACTTCTTCACTTCCATACTGACCACCCTATTTCTTGTTACTGCTTTTAGCATTCCTACAACCCTCTTCCCCTGTTGTACCCTCTCCCGCACCTCTTCATCCATAGTCCCATCTTTACTCAACACACTGCCCAGATACTTAAAAGAGTTGACGATCTCCATAGCCTGACCGTTCAGCTTCACCTCACACTCTGTGACTTCACCCCTTTCGAAGACCATAACCTTGCTCTTCCCCGTATTTACCTTCAAATTCCGTTTTTCGCACACTGTTCCAAACTCATTTACCAGACCCTGCAACTCCCATTAATTATCACTCATCAGAACTGTATCATCCGCAAACAGCAGTATAGGTAGCTTCCACTCAATTCCCTCCCTTTTCAGCGATACACCAACATCCACTGCTCTTGATAGTATTTCTTTCATAACTCCATCCATATATACAGTAAACAACCACGGGGACATCACACACCCCTGTTTCAAACCAACATTCAGGTCAAAGAACTCGCTCTGCTCACTCTCCACACGTACTGCCGCCTTTGCACCCTCATACATGCTCTTCACTGCTTTCAGCAACTTGCCCTCTACTCCGTATATTCTAAGTACTTTCCACAAACCTTCTCTATCCACTCTGTCATAGGCCTTCTCCAAGTCCATAAAGGCAACATACACCTTTTGTTTCTTCTCCAGATACTTCTCCACAACACAATTCAGGGTAAAAATCTGATCTACACATCCTCTTCCCTTCCTAAAGCCTCCCTGCTCGTCGCCTATCCATTTCTCCGTTCTCACTTTCACTCTCTCAATCACTACCCTACTGTATACCTTCCCTACTACGCTTAGAAGACATATTCCTCGGTGGTTACCACACACTCCTCTTTCCCCTTTGCCCTTATATAGGGGGACTATTATGCCAGTCTTCCAGTCATCGGGTGCACTCCCCTTCTCCCATGCTAGTTTGCACATTTTCCATACCCATTCTATCACTATCTCACCACCATACCTCAACATTTCCCCACACACTCCATCTGTTCCTGGTGCTTTCCCCAACTTCACTCTTTTCATGGCTTCCCACACTTCTGACCTCCTGATCCCCACCTCCTCCTCCACTACTTCTCTTCTTCTCCCTCCCATACCATATCCAGCTATGTTTGCTGGCTCTTCATTCCTTTCATTTAGCAACTCACTGAAGTACTCCCTCCATCTTTCGACTCTCTCTTGCTTCTCGGCTAGCATTCTCCCATTCTTATCTTTCACACCCTTACTGTTTCCCTTGCTACCTTCCCTAACTTTCTTGACTTCTTTCCAGAACAGTTTCTTACTCTCCCTCCATTTTACACTCAGATTCCTTCCAAATTCCTCATCTACTCTTCTCTTACTTTCCTTCACTACTCTCTTCACCACCCTCTTACTCTCCACGTACCTCGCTCGTTTCTGTCTCTCGGAATCTTCATTCCCTCTACTACCCATCCACTCAGATGAATGGCACTCAGCTTAAGAATGTAAACAGAGAAACTGATCTGGGAGTAACAATATCGAGTAACCTAAAACCGAGTCAACAATGTTCAGAAGTTGTTAAGAAGGCAAACAAAATAATTGGCTTTATAGGCAGGTCATTTGAGCATAAATCCAAAGAAGTTATCCTAACCCTTTACAATTCCTTAGTCCGCCCTCTTCTGGAATACTGCGTTCAATCCTGGTGCCCTTATTACCAAAAAGATATAAACAAGCTAGAACGAGTTCAACGTAGAGTTACCAAAATGATACCTAGCCTAAAGAACAAACCATACGAAGAGCGTCTTAGAGAATTAAATCTATTTCCTTTAACCCAGCGCAGATTAAGAGGCGACTTAATTCAAGTGTTCAAAATCATCAAAGGCATCGACAATATGAACTGTAGTAAGTACTTCACTATCGACCAATCTAATTACACGCGGGGAAACGGTTGCAAAATTATTGGTAAATCTTTTAACTCGCACAAATCTAAGAATTTCTTCTTCAATCGAGTTGTCAACTTGTGGAATGGGCTTCCCCGAGACGTTATAGACTGCAGCACCGTTGATTCATTTAAATTCCGCCTAGACAAATATCTCGCATCAAACCCGCGACTGACTGCGTTTGTAAATGAATAATTTTATCCTCCCCTCAGTTACTAACCCATATGTCCCCTACTAACTTCCTAGTCCTGCCACGTTAGTGGCAGGGCAGTAGTTCCCTTTCCAATGTTCCCTTACCCACTCTAAACCACTGTTTGGACACTTGATCCTCAGTGTTTTGGAGGACAAGCAGCCTAGAAGGGTCACTAGATCTGTTGTTGCTTGATTTCCTTTGTACTCCTTTGTACCTTTGTACTCTCTATATGCTTTCTTCTTTTCTTCCACAGCTATTCTTACCTCTTCTGTCCACCATGCTGTACCTTTCACTCCCCTCCCTCTTCTCCTCACTCCACACACCTCCTCACATGCTGCACAGATCTCATCCTTAAACACCTTGCTCATCTCCTCCACTTCCTCCATAACTTCCAGGTCGAACCCACCTAGTCGTCTTTCCACTGCTCTCCTGTACTCCTCCCTGACTTCCTCCTCCTGCAACCTCTCCACCCTCCTCACCATTCCACCCTCCTCTCGCCTCCCTCCCGCTCTCCTCACCCACTTCTTTTGTATCCTAACCTTAGCTACCACTACATAATGATCAGACAGACCCCCTCCAATACCCCTATACACCCTAGCATCCATCACAGATTTCTTCATTCGTTCATCCACACATACATAATCAATCAATGACTTTCGTTCCACCACTGTCTTATCCTTCATCGTCAACATCCGTTTCCACGTGTACCTGTGGATCATTCTGTGTCGGAAGAAGGTGTTGGCTATCCACAGCCTCCTCCCCACACACATACGTCCACAAGTGCACTACCATTCCCATTCACCTCTGATGGTACCCCCCACCCTCCCACCACTCCCTCAACTTTCCTATCACCCACCTTACCATTCATATCCCCAATCAGAAATATTCTTTCGTTCTTGTCAAACTTCTCCAGGCACGCCTCCACATTCATCCAGAACTCCTCTTTCTTTCTTTCAAGTATATCCTCTGTCGGGGCATACACGCATACAATCACCCACGTTTGTATTCCTACTTTCATTCTCACCCACACAATCCTTGAACCCACAGACCCATACTCTCTTACACATTCCTTCCATTTGCTACTTACAAACAAACATGCACCTTCTCTCGCTGTTCCTTCACTCACTCCAGCACACACACCCATTCCACACTCCCACTCTCTCACATCTGAACCTTTCCATTTGGTCTCTGTCATTCCACATACATCCAGCCTGGCATTCACTAACACTTCCAGAACCTCTCTCTCTTTTGTGCCATCATTCATGCCACTAACATTCCACGTAGCCATTCTCAGATTTGTGCATGTATTCATTATTTTTCTTGTTTCCTCCCTAGACCTCCATAAAAATTTAATAAAACATCCATTAGATCCCCCTTCTAGATTAATTTGTACATTTTTCGGTAGAAAAATGTCCCGGCCAAAGGCTGGTTCTTCCAACATTACAGGCTGACTATCGTTCGCCTGGGAAAAAATCGACACCTAAATAGCATGAAAGGTCTAAATATTGACGAAGAAATGGGGCGAAAGGTCTTAAAATCGACAAACTAATGGGGCAAACATCTTAACATCTGAAAACTAATGGGGCTAAACATGAGGGAGAAAGTGGTCCAGAAAACCGGCCCATCCCCCTTTAAGTTGGATAGCCTAATAACCTAACCCAAGTTTAATTTATAGAAAATGGGTTTATTCATGTTTCATCCTTCTGTACAGCCTTAACTTAAGGGGAGGCTGCCCGTTTGTTTGGTCTATTAATTAATTTATTCATATATTTTTTTTAGTTTCCTCCCTAGACCTCCATCAAGCTTAGAAGAAAAAAAACCTAAACCCCCCCTTCAAGATAAATTTGTAAATTTTTCGGTAGAAAAATGTCCCGGCCGAAGGCCGATTTCTCTTAAAATTGCAGGCTCGCTATCGCTCGCCAGGAAATAAACGACACCTAAATGGCACGAAAGGTCTTAAGATTGATAACGAAATCGGGCGAAAGGTGTTAAAATCGCCAAACTAATGGGCCGAAGGTCTTGTAATCTCAAAACTAGTGGGGCTAAATATTAGGGAGAAGGGGGTCCAGAAAAATGGTCTGCCTCCCCTTAAACACTGGAGAGTATACGGTTGGTGATAGGCTGTGCCAATGTTTGTGTGGATATATGGTGTACACAATTAACCAAATGCAATGTTAAGAGGAGATGGGCCGTTTTTTTTTTTGGTCTGTTGATTCATTTATTCCTTTATTTCTTAGTTTCCTCGCTAGACCTCCATCAAGCTTAGAAAAACCCCCCTAGACCCCCTTCAAGATAAATTTTTAAATTTTTCGGTAGAAAAATGTTCCGGCCAAAGGCCGATTCCTCTTATAATTTCAGGCTCGCTATTGCTTGTCAGGAAAAATCCGATACCTAAAAAGCATGAAAGATTTAAAATTGACAACGAAATGGGGCGAAAGGTGTTAAAATCGCCAACTAATGGGCCGAACGTCTTATAAAAAAACAAATGGGGCTTGACACGAGGGAGAAAGGGGACCAGAAAAACGACCCATCTCCCCTTAACATAGCATTTGGTGGCATCATAGCAGAACCCCAATAAGTCCTCTTTGGGTAGCAACTGCACTCGGTATGCTGTTGGCCAGAACCCACATGGGAGTACAAGTAAGAAGCAGAAAAGTATCACTTACGTGGCTGCTTCATTATAACAAGTGGGTAGATTTGGTGGAAGGAAGACACAGAAAAGAGCTTTAATTATGTATCCTTCTCTAAATAATAACACACACAACAAAGCCACTCCAACAGCTTCTTCTCTGACTTAGACAGCCACCATCTAGGGGACAATGGTTTTTAAACTTTAAAAGAGGCCTATTGGGCCTAAAAAATGGTCAAAATAAAAAAAATCCATATACCGTTGGAATCGCAACGACGAAGAATCCAGATATGCCCTTAAAAACTCGGAAATAGAAAATCACCCGCCAGGTGCAAAAATGGTCATACATGGTCGTTGATTTCATTCATAGACCAGTTCATTCAGTGACAGGAGATAGACCAGTCAAAGTAGGGCTGGACTTAGAACAAATTGCAATAGAAGGTTTTTTGGCTTTAACTTGTTTATTAGGTCCCTCTGATGAACATATAAAAAGTCTCCAACTTTTGGACACCGGGAAAGTGGTTAATTTGCATAAATTCAAGA
Organism: Paralithodes platypus; assembly: GCA_032716605.1. NCBI lineage: Eukaryota > Metazoa > Arthropoda > Malacostraca > Decapoda > Lithodidae > Paralithodes > Paralithodes platypus. The sequence continues at coordinate 14,923,312 of CM064519.1, read as the reverse complement.
TGGCCGCCGTCCAAAGCTTCAATTTACAGATAACTATTTTCTGGTTGCTCCTAGACCCTATAAATGTATTACAAACAACGTTTTTTGGCTTTAACTTGTTTATTAGGTCCCTCTGATGAACATATAAAAAGTCTCCAACTTTTGGACACCTGGAAAGTGGTTAATTTACAGCCAAAAAACCTTACAGCCAAAAAACCTTCTATTGCAATTTGTTCTAGGTCAAGCCCTACCTTTACTGCACATTATTGTCTATTACATTTTGCCTAGGCCTATACTAATCCCATCATCTTGTTTCTTGTTTCAACAGATTGGTGCGACATCTACCGAAGCCATGGAAGAAGAGGTGGTGCATAATCCCTGCGGCATTTGCTCAAACACGTTAGACGAAGGAGAAACAGTCAAGCTGAGGGCGAAGGGAGCAGATACTATCAACAAGGCCAGTACTGAACGTGGAACGCCATCAATTACCGTGTCCGAGGGCCAAACGGTGCACATTGATTGCCGAAAGAAGCATGTCAATACGAAGCCAAATAGAATTCCTGGGAAGCAGAAGAAACGTCCTGAAAAACCTGCTCTTCGTTCTCAGACACCAGACTTTTGTTTTACAGAGAACTGCTTTTTTTGTGGTACAAAAATCTATTTGGACACAAAGCATGATTCAGAAGAAGTGTATCCAGTACGCACCTTCAACTTTCAAAGGACAATACTTTCTGCATGTGATGCCAGGGCTGATGAGTGGGCTGACACTGTTAGAGGCCGAATTAACTTTGCACGCGATCTTCCAGCAGCTGACGCAATATATCACAAGCAGTGCAGCTCAAATTTCCAGACACATAGGCAGATCCCCTCCAAATATCGTGATTCCGCAGACAGTGAACCTCCTCGCAAGGGTCGCAAAGTAGATGCCTCACGAGAGGAAGCATTTCTACTCGCAATCGAGGACCTAGTCAGTGGCAATGATGATGAACAGACTACAGTGGTTGATCTCGTTGATAGAATGTCCCAGTTGTACCCTGATGTTGAAGCGTATAGTGTAAAATACATGAAACAGAAACTTATTTCATATTTTGGGGATGAACTGGTTATTAGTAACGTGCATGGACGCAGCGATGTTGTAACTGTCAAAGAAAGTGCTGCAAAGATTTTGCAACAATTCAAAGACTCACCACAGACTGATGATGAGGAAGCAGAACAAAGAAAGATAGTCAGGGCTGCGGCACGGTTGATCAAAGCAGATATAAAGAACATTGATACTTGTAGAGATTTCTATCCAGATCCTTCTGAACTCCGGTCGCTGGAAAAGAATGTGGCGTACGTTCCGCAGTCCCTTCGTATATTGCTGCAAGAGACGTTCAGTGGCAAGTCATGTGATCTTGAAGTTGCATCAATTGGACAAAGTATCGTGCAACTTACCAGACCAAGGGCCATTGTAGCACCCATTCAGTATGGATTGGCGGTTCAAATGCACCAGCACTTTGGTTCCCGCTTTCTTGTGGACAGTTTACACAGCCACGGCTTCTGTCTGCCTTACGCAGAAGTTTTGAGGTTTTCGAAGTGTGCTGCCAATTTCAGGGGCACCAACATATCCACTGCAGGCAGGTTTGGACAGTTCGTTGCAGACAATGTTGATCACAACTTGCGTACGCTTGATGGGCGAGGAACATACCATGGTATGGGTATAATTGTTGCTGTCACCCCTGAAGTAAGAGACACAACATCAATACCAAAATTGCAGTCACCTGAAAACAACTTCACGGCAGCTCAAATTGAAATCAAATACTACCGCAGTGTTCGCAAGAAGGGTGGGCCTCTCGAATTTAGAAAGCTTGACCCCATTTCAGCAACTGACAAGCTTGAAAATCTGGACATACTGTGGAAAACGTCATGGTTGCTTCGACCAAAACGACCAGGCTGGTCCGGCTTAATGCAGAGTGTGTGCCATGGACCACACCCAGGGAAATCATCCGTCCATTTCTTGCCCATGATTGACATGGACCCTACGGACATGAGTTGTATTTACTCAACACTTCACTTCGTTGCTGCGGAAAGCCATCGCCAGGGAACGACGCCAATGCTGACATTCGACCAACCGCTTTATTGGAAAGCGAAGACGATCATTGTTCATGAGAAGGAAGGAAGCGAACTGAAACCCATTGTTTTGAACCTTGGTGGCTTTCACTCTGTGATGAGCTTTTTGGGATGCATGGGCCATGTTATGGAAGCATCTGGGCTTAAGGAGGTTTTGGAACTTATATACGCTGAAAATGCTGTGACCCAAATGCTGAGTGGGAAAGCCTATGCACGAGCAATCAGAGGCCACTTCTTGGTTGACACAGCCTTGAGTTCGATTGTGTTAGGCAGGGCATACGGTGTCAACCTCTCAATGGTAGATGAGGAAAGTGACGCATGCAAGGACTTCCAGGAGGCTGCAGATCTTTTGGATAAGCTGTTGCGTGAAGACGTTTCACCGGATGAAGTCTGCAGTAAAGACGTTTTCAACAGAATTTCTGAAAAACTTAAAGCTGAGAAGAGCTCCTTAGCAGAGCATAAGATGGGAAAGCTATGGTTTCAATACATGGACATGATTGACCTGCTGCGTCGCTTCCTGAGGGCACTGAGAATGGGCGATTTCCTACTGTACCTCGGAACACTCCAGGAGATGTTGCCGTACTTTGCAGCGTGTGGTCATAACAATTATGCCAAGTCAGCCCATGTGTACATTCAAGACATGATTGAACTTGAGCAGCTCAACCCAGACATGTTCTGTCAATTGAACTCCGGTCTATTTGTGATCCGCCGAAGTGATCGGCTGTGGGCAGGACTGCCAAGCGACTTGGTTATAGAGCAGGTTTTGATGCGCTCTTTGAAAACGAATGGTGGATTGACACGTGGTAGGGGCATGGAGGAAACGCAACGCCTGCGCTGGTTACTTGCTATGCCAGCCTGCGCTGAGGTGAGTGAAGTTATGCAAGAACTGACAGGGAAGCATTTCCACACCTCTGAGCAGCACAAAGAAATGACTGAAGCAAGGCGTGAACGAGATAGGAAGGACACAGAGAAGGTTCTCGCATTCTTCAAGGATTATGATCCATTTCAAGAATCAAATGAACTCAGGAATATTGCCAACGGTGTGACAGGACCAGCCTCGGCCAATCCTCATTTACTGTATGAGGTTGGTATGAACATTGTGCAGAAGATGGAAGGTAGCAATGCTTTTGACTTTTCATTTAGGAAGAAAGATCAAGTTGAGTCGTTGGGTGCAAAGGTTACAATCAGTGCTGAAAAAGTACCAATCGACCCACAGCTCCTTTTCCAGAGGCTCCTCATCTTTGCTAATAACAGGGACTTAGGTGTTGAAGAGGTCTTTGCGTATGAGTTGTCTAGCTACCCTACTGCTCTGTTCGATAAGTGGGGGAGGCTCAGGGAAGCCAATAAACCACAGCTAGGAGATGAGATAGCTGCTGTTGTTCCCAAGTCGTCATTGGAATCATTTGAGGAAGAAAGGACTGTGACCCATGTTCTGGATGGTGGTTCCTTATTGCAAAGGATTCCATGGAAGAAGGGTGACACATTTGAGGACATTGCAAGCATGTACATGAAGCATGTTTCCAAAAACTTTCTCAACCCGGTGGTTGTATTCGACGGTTATAAATCAGGACCTACTACCAAGGACATGACACACAATCGACGATCAAAAGGAGTCTTTGGTCAAAAGGTGATGTTCACTCCAACCATGCCCCTTCGGTCAAAAAAGGAAAACTTCTTGTCAAACTCGGACAATAAGCAAAACTTCATTGACTTATTGTGTGAAACATTCAAGGCAAATGGAATTGACTGTGTCAATGCGCCAGCAGATGCAGATGTCATGATTGCGAAGAAGGGAATTGAGCATGCAAGGGAAACCGTGACATATGTGATAGGTGAGGACACAGACTTGTTGGTGCTGTTGTGTCATTATGCGGAACGAGGGATGAATGATTTGTACTTCAAGTCGAGCAAGGAAGGTGGGAAATGTTGGCATATTAACTCAGTAGCAGAAGCTCTCGGTGAAAGCATCTGTCGTGTCCTGCCAGTTGTCCATGCACTCTGTGGATGTGACACAACCTCACGACTGTATGGTATTGGTAAAGGGGCTGCCTTGAGGAAAGTGAGGGAAGACAACGGTTTCTTGAAATGTATAGAAGCATTCTGTTGCCAAAGTGGAAGTAAAGACGCGATATCATCAGCTGGTGAAAAGGCCTTGGTTTATTTGTACGGGGGAAAAGGAAATGACACCCTTGACGGACTGCGAAAGACAAAGTTTTGCAACAAGGTGGCAAAAAGTTCAACTACCGTTGAAGTTCACAGCCTTCCCCCAACAACCGATGCAGCCAAATACCACTCGTTCCGAGTTTATTGTCAGGTCCAGGAATGGATGGGGAACTGTGTGGACCCCGAGAAATGGGGCTGGTGTCTGCGGAAGGACAGCTTGAACCGAAGACGATGGATTCGCCAGTGGCTCCTGATTCACTACTGAAATTGGTCAGATGTCAGTGTAAGGGCAACTGTGACACTCAACGCTGTAGTTGCAAACGGAATGAGCTTGAATGTTCCAGTGCATGTGGTCAATGTAAAGGACTCTGTCAAAATAGCAACTTTGATGCAAGCACCGATGATCCAAGTGAATACGAACTCCTATCATGAATTACATAATTGGCTCTGAATGACGTCATACTACGTCATGTTTTTTTTTTTTTTTTTTTATAAAAAAGAGGGACAACAGGTCAAAAAACCCATACAAGCACAAAGTGCCTGTGTCACCCCTTGTGAAAGAGACAGTTCAGCCTGTCTGTAAGGTTTTTCGGCTGTAAATTAACCACTTTCCAGGTGTCCAAAAGTTGGAGACTTTTTATATGTTCATCAGAGGGACCTAATAAACAAGTTAAAGCCAAAAACGTTGTTTGTAATACATTTATAGGGTCTAGGAGCAACCAGAAAAAAGTTATCTGTAAATTGAAGCTTTGGACGGCGGCCATCTTGAATTTATGCAAATTAACCACTTTCCCAGTGTCCAAAAGTTGGAGACTTTTTATATGTTCATCAGAGGGACCTAATAAACAAGTTAAAGCCAAAAAACCTTCTATTGCAATTTGTTCTAGGTCCAGTTAAATGATTGCTAGATTTACTGGACTAAGAAGGTTGTGTTAATCTGAGCTCCTGCCCGGACCACTTACCAGTGACCTTTAGTAACCATTCACACCTACCTGTGTTTGGGGGCAGTGCACTCGTGTTATATAAAAGTGTTATAGCTCAGTTTTTAGCTGTTAGTTTACTTGTTTTTGTTTTTCTGTACTTAGTTTCTTGCTCCTCGCTAAGCTTATTGGGATCATGGCAGGTATGGAGTGCGAGTTTCTAACTGATCTGCATCATCTTATTCTCCAGGTAAGAGAGGAGATGGTTGTGGTGAAGGAAGAGTTCTTGGCTCTAAGGAGGTTAATGTTAAACTTCAGAGGGAAGTGGATTTGATTAAAAACGATAATCTAGCTTTCAAGCTTAGCCAAGAGGAAATAAAGTCGAGTAAGGGGAAAAGGGAGGAAGTTGATGAAAAATTGTATTCATGGCAGGTTGTTAAAAATACGGGTGGGAAAGTCACACTCAAGAAGCAGGATAGTAGAATAGATATGAGTGTGACAAATACATTCTCTCCTTTACGAGACGAATGTGAGGGAAAAGATAGTCAGGATAAGGGAGGGTTAGCCGAAGTGCCTGCCGCCGACTCAGCTCCAACCGCTGATGCTGTGCTACCTACCACCACCACCACCACCACCACCAAGGGAGCTTCTGCCACCACCAGGGGTTCTCCAACTGCAGCTGCTGGATCCTCCCGAGGGAAAGGTAAGTCTGTGTCCCGAGAAGGTAAATCTGTGTTGATTGTGGGCGACTCCATGGTAAGACATTTAGTTAGGGCTACCCGCACTAAACTTAGGAAGGTTGTGTGTCTGCCTGGCCATGGAGTTGGGAGGGTTTTAGAGAAGATGGACCACATCTTGGAAGATAGTGGAGATAACTCCATTATCTGTCTCAGTGCCGGGAGTAACGATGTTGGTAAGGGTAGAAGTGAGGAACTGCTGCAGCAGTATCAGGATGTGTTCGATAAGGTTAGGATGAAGGGAGGGGTCCCTGTAGTACATTGTATCCTACCCGGAAGAGGAGTTCCCAAGGAATGGACATCCAGGGCGATTGGTGTCAATTGCCGGTTGGAGAAATATTGCAAAGAAAAAGCAATACCATTCATTGATAACTGGGATAGTTTCTATGGGAGAGATGGGATGTACGCAAGGGATGGGGTTCATCTTTCACGGTTAGGGGTTTCCACATTAGCTAGTTCTTTAGATAGGGTGGTTGTGGGGTTTTGAACAGAAATATTGAGAGGTTAAATGGAACAATTTTAGCGTCAGGCGAAAGCGATAAGGATATTCAGTCTCATGCTAAAAATTATGACTATATTGCTAATGATAGTAGTGATGGTGCAACGGAAGATGGAAATGTCGTTAGAAATAAAGGTAAATTAGGTATAAAGAAAAGAAGTAAATTGAGAGTATATTACACAAACTGTAGGAGTCTATGTAACAAAATGAACGAACTTAGAGCCCTTGTTAGCAAAGAAAATATAGACATAATAGCGCTAACTGAAACGTGGATTAATACAGAAACCAGGTATTTTTTAGCAGAATTTGATATACCAGGATATAGTTTGTTTAAATATGACCGAACAAGTAAGAGGGGTGGCGGTATAGCAGTGTTTGTCAGGAATACATTAAAAAGCTGTATTAAATCAGGTATTAGACTAAATAACGATAATGAAAGTGTTTGGGTAGAGGTTAACGAAGGTAGTGAGACCATAGTTATTGGAGTTATGTATAGACCGCCAAATATGAGTAGAAATGACGGAACGTCATTATGGGAAGAAATTAAAATGGCATCAAGGTTTAGCAATGTGTGCATTATGGGGGATTTTAATTTTCCGAATATAGATTGGCAGCATCAAATAGGAGACTCTGATTCTGAGGAGTTTATAGAGGTAGTATAAGACAGTTTTTTTATTTCAATTCATAGATATGCCGACTAGAGGTAATAATATTCTCGATTTAGTTTTCAGTAACGATGAACATATGGTAAATAATGTAGAGATAGGGGACCACCTAGGATAAAATACATAATTCTGTGTATTTTAATATACAATGGAAAGGTAATACCAGATAGAATACAACATTAATACCTGACTTCAGAAAAAACAATTATGGTGGGGAAGAGCCCTATTAGCGGACCCTATGGTAAAAAAATTAAGTCGATCCAGGTGTCCAAATGAGTGTACCCCTTCTCAGGCACCTGTCATCTTAAGTCAGGAAGAGACGTCAACCTTTGGTAGATACATACGATAATTTTATCGAGTCCGTATTCAATGCACAAAATAAATACATCCCTAAGAGAAAATTTAGATCAACACAGAACCAACCCAAATGGATGAATAATAGACTATTAGATCTTCTAGGACAAAAGAGAGGAATATATAGAAAAATTAGGAAAGGCGAAATTCACCTACTTGCTTACTATCAGAATCTATCAAGACAGGTAAAAAAGGATATTAGGAAAGAAAAAAGAAATTATGAAATTAAGGTTGCCAATGACTCAAAAAATAATCCTAAAGCTTTTTACCAACTATATAAATCCAAGGTTAGAGATGTAATTGGTCCCCTTAAAACTTCGATAGGAGAAATGACAGAAAATGATTTAGAAATGTGCAGTGCATTAAATAGTCAATTTCTTTCCGTTTTCACTAATGAAAATTTGGCACAGTTTCCAGAAGTCCGTAAGGTATATAGCGATAGTATAGAAAATAAGTTAAGTACGGTTACTATAAGTAGAAATGATGTGCTTAAGGAAATTGACAGACTGAAACCTCATAAATCGCCTGGTCCTGATGAGGTATATGCTAGAGTATTAAAAGAATGTAGGGATGAGTTAAGTTACCCATTAACATTTCTATTTAACAAGTCATTAGAGACAGGTATATTCCAGAAGCTTGGAAGCTTGCAAACGTAGTTCCGATCTTCAAAAAAGGTGACAAATCAATAGCATCCAATTACCGTCCCATTAGTCTTACATCAATCATAGGAAAGCTACTAGTCAATTATTGCTAGTAAAATTAGAAACCACTTAGATACATTTAATTTAATAAATTCTTCTCAGCATGGATTCACTCAGGGACGTTCTTGCCTTACTAATTTGCTTAGTTTTTTCTCAGAGGTATATGAAGCAGTAGATAATGACAAGTCATATGATATAATATATTTAGATTTCAGTAAAGCTTTCGACAGAGTCCCCCATGAGAGATTGATGAGAAAGGTTGAGGCACATGGAATAGGTGGGGCGTTGTTGGGATGGATTAGGTCATGGCTAATTGGTAGGAAGCAGAGAGTCAGCATAAATGGTACGAAGTCAGAATGGGGAGCAGTCAAAAGTGGTGTCCCCCAGGGATGTGTATTAGGTCCTCTGTTGTTTGTTATATACATAAATGACCTTGATTTAGATATAACTAGTAGGATAAGTAAATTTGCAGACGATACCAAAATGGGGAGAAAAATTGATTCAGATAGAGATATAGAGTGCCTCCAAAGGGATCTAGATACCTTACACGAATGGTCAGTAAATTGGCAGATGAAGTTTAACATTGACAAATGCAAGGTATTAAAGATAGGGAAGATGCATACAAATGTTAAATATAAACTAGCTAATATGGAATTAGAAAACTCGAATTGTGAGAAAGATCTAGGTGTGTTTGTTAGCAATGATTTGAATCCTAAAAAACAGTGTATAAGCGTTCGAAACAAGGCAAACAGGATTCTCGGGTTCATCTCTAGGAGTGTGAGTAACAGAACTGCTGATGTTATCTTAAAACTTTACTTGTCATTAGTGAGACCCCATACACAACATACTCAGATCATAAATTAATTGAGATCAAAACAACCTTAGAAAGTGTACAGACAACCTCAGAATCGAGAACAAAAACCGGCCCCTTCATTAAATTTAACTTCAATAACAAAAACATTAGGTGGGAAGAGGTAAATCAAGAAATGGAGGAAATAGACTGGGAAGATTTAATGAATAACCTGACACCAGCAGAATGTCTAGTCTTAATAACAGAAACCATGACCCAAATCTGTAGCCACCATGTACCTGCAAGACAAACAAAACGAAGAAGCAAACAAGATCGGGAAAGGAGGAGGCTGTACAGAAGAAGAAAATTACTCGCACAAAGACGCACACATCAAAATCTATAGGATAGGCAAATGGCCGAAATAGATAGAGAAATTGTGGAAATTGAACAAAGGCTAAGAATATCATATGAACTACAACATATGGAAGAGGAGAGGAGAGCTATTGCAGGTATAAAGGAAAATTCCAAATACTTCTTTTCATACGCCAAACAAAAGGCTAAAACAACATCAAACATCGGCCCACTGAGCAATGGGGACGGCTCTTTCACAGGGGACAAAAAGGAAATGAGCGAACTCTTAAGCAGGCAGTATGAAATGGCATTCAGTGAGCCTGATGAAACAAAAGTCATCAGAGACCAAAATATATTTTTCATGGAAACCTCCCCCACGGAAACCCCTCAGATGCTGGATATTGATTTCGGTCCAAAAGACATAGAAGAGGCTATTTCCAACATGCCATCCCACTCGGCACCAGGCCCGGACTCATGGAATTCGATCCTAATGAAGAAATGTAAGGAAAACCTCTCAAAACCCCTGGCTATAATGTGGAGAAGGAGTCTAGACACTGGTGACATACCAGATAGCTTGAAAAACGCAATAATTGCCCCACTGCATAAAGGAGGGAGTAAAGCACTACCAAAAAACTACCGCGCGGTAGCTCTAACCTCTCACATCATTAAAGTTTTTGAGCGAGTCCTGCGAAGCAAAATTTCAACATTCATGGAGACAAATGAACTACACAACACCGGTCAACATGGGTTCAGAGCGGGAAGATCATGTCTCTCACAACTTTTGGAACACTATGACAAAATTCTTAAAGCGCTAGAAGAAAAGAAAAACGTGGATGTCATATACACCGATTTTGCTAAGGCATTTGATAAATGTGACCATGGTATAATAGCCCACAAACTGAAAGCAAAATGTATAACTGGGAAAATCGGACGGTGGATATACAATTTCCTCGTAAACCGAAAACAATCAGTAGCAGTAAACCAAGTCACATCTGAGCCTTCGGATGTCAAAAGCTCAGTGCCCCAAGGAACAAGTATGCTCCTCATACTAATTTGCGACATAGATACCAACACCAGACACAGTACGGTGTCGTCTTTTGCTGATGACACAAAATTAAGCAAGATAGTAAACACACAAGAAGACACGGGCCGACTGCAGGAAGACATGAATGTAGTGTTCCAGTGGACCAGGGAAAACAACATGCAATTCAATGAAGAAAAATTCCAATTAATACGGTACGGAGATAATAATGGTGTTAAAGAAGTTACAAATTACTTAACAGAATCTAACCACATAATAGAACGGAAAGACAGTGTGAAAGACCTTGGGGTATTAATGTCTGAAAATATGGGTTTCAAAGTACATAACCAGGTCAAAGTGGCGGCTGCGAAACGTCTTAACGGGTTGGATTCTGCGTACTTTTAAAACGCGGTGAATTACCTATGATAACGCTCTTCAAATCTCTAGTGCTACCGCGGCTTGAATACTGTAGCGTATTAACATCCCCATACAAAGCAGGTGAAATAAATGACGTAGAGTGTACAAAGAAATTTCACTTCGCATATAAGTTCGATAAAACAGCTACACTATTGAGAGCGTTTAAGAGCACTGAATCTGTACTCACTGGAACGTAGAAGAGAACGTTACCTAATAATATACACGTGGAAATTCGCAGAGTGTTTAGTACCAAACCTACATACTCCGATAGTCATGAAATTCAGTGATAGGAGAGGCTGGGAATGCGAAATCCCCCGGATGAATAACAGGGGTGCTATGGGCTCTCTGCGAGAGGGCTGGTTATCACACAGAGGCCCACGTCTCTTCAACAAACTCCCACGGCGAGTAAGAGACATGAGGGACGTCTCGTTAGACAGCTTCAAGAGAGCCCTGGATGTCGAATTGCAAAAGGTGCCAGACGAGCCCATCCTCGCAAGGGAGCGAGCTGTCGCTTCAAACAGTCTACTGCACCAAATCACCACCCATAACGAGGGGCGTCGCGCTCCTTGGTGCCGCTAGAAGAGTGGCGAACACATCATAAGGTATCATAAGGTAAGGTATATGGATTATGCTGTTCAATTTTGCTGTCCTTATTACAGAATGGACATAGATTCATTGGAGAGAGTAAAACGTAGAATGACAAAAATGATCCATAATATTAGAAATCTTCCGTATAAAGAAAGGTTGAAGAAATTAGGCTTCCATTCGTTAGATAGACGCAGAGTTAGAGGGGACATGATAGAGGTATTCAAGTGGGTTAGTGGGATTAATAAAGGGGACATGAAAAATGTACTAAAGCTCAGTGATAGCGAAAGAACTCGTACAAATGGTTTCAAATTAGATAAATTTCGTTTCAAGAAAGATATAGGCAAATATTGGTTTGGAAACAGAGTTGTTGATAGGTGGAATAGGCTATCAAGTGCTATAGTGGGATCAAGAACGATAGGGAGCTTTAAGATACAATTAGATAGGCATATGGACGAGATGGGTTGGGTGTGAGGGTGATCTGTCAGGTGTGGCCCAGGTTTGGGGATCTGCAGATCCCCGTTTTTCTGACCTCTGACCGTTTCGGTGAGGTAAGTCCTAATGGTGTTTTTAAGCTGGGCTTATAATTAGGGTTGGGTGTGACAGGCATCTGCCTTGTGTAGGCCAATCGGCTTTCTGCAGACTCCCAATTTCTTATGTTCTTATGTTCTTATTTAATTTTCGACCAGCCATTCTCCCATAATCGTAATTAAATATTTGTTAAAAAATGCCTGGGTCATGAAAATATTTGCACCTGGCAGGTGACTTTCGATTTTCGAGTTTTTAAGGGAATATCTGGATTCGTCAAGTCGTTACGATTCCAACGGTATATGGATTTTTTATTTTTGACCACTTTTTTTTAGGCCCAATAGGCCTATTTCAAAGTTTAAAACCCCATAAACGAGTTATATATGTATGGATTTTGTTCAAATTTATACCACAAGTACACTTTGACACGCTAAATCGAATGTCGCAAACAGAATTGAAATCGGACCATTAGTTTAGGATTTAGAATTTGACTTTGCCTCCCAGAACGACCCAAATGACCAGATTTTGGACTTTAAAATTCCTCTGTAGCCCAAACTATAAGTCCTAGGGAATTCTACCTGGTGCCATTCGATTTCTCTCGACCGACAACTTCCATATATGGTCGTAGATTTCATTTTCGACCAGCCATTCTCCCATAATCGAAAATATTTGTTAAAAAATGCCTGGGTTTTTAATTTTAAGTCCAGGAAAAAATGTGCACTTGGCGGGCGACTTTCGAATTTTGAGTTTTCATGGGTATATATGGATTCGTCTCGTCATTACGATTCCAACAGTATATGGATTTTTTAATTTTGATTTTTTTTTAGACCCAATAGGCCTATTTTAAAGTTTAAAAACCACTGTCCCCTCCATGGTGGCTGTCTAATTCAGAGAAGAAGCTGTTGGAGTGGCTTTGTTGTGTGTGTTATTAGTTAGAGAAGGATATATAATTAAAGCTCTTCCTGTGTATTCCTTCCACCCAAGTTACCCACTTGCTTTAATGGAGCAGCCACGTAAGCGATAATATGGCATGTTCAAATAGTATAGTTAGCCATACAATATTGAAGACGATAGTTTTCTTTCAATAATCTTTACAGAAAACGATAGTTATGAATGGGTAACTATTATATTTTATTAGAAATCGAGGTAGGCCTACAGTATCAGTACTTTCCGTTGTTATCTATGTATGGATATTGTTCAAATTTATATCACAAATACACTTTGACACGCTGAATCGAATGGCGCAAACAGAATTTAAATCGGATCATTAGTTTAGGATTTATAATTTGACTCGACCTCCCAGAACGGCCCAATTGACCCGTTTTTGGACTTTAAAAGTCCTCTGTAGCCCAAACTATAAGTCCTAGGGAATTCTAACGGGTGCCATTCGATTTCTCTCGACCGACAGCTTCCATACATGGTCGTAGATTTAATTTTCGACCAGCCATTCGCCCAGAATCTAAAATATTTTTTCAAAACCCCATGAACATTTTTGCACTTGGCGGGTGACTTTCGATTTTCGAGTTTTCAAGGGTATATCTGAATTCGTCACGTCGTTGCGATTCCAATGGTATATGGATGTTTTAATTTTGACATTTTTTTTAGGCCCAATAGGCCTATTTTAAAGTTTAAAAACTCCATAGACGAGTTATCTATATATGAATTTTGTTCAAATGTATACCAAAAGTACACTTTGGCACGCTGAATCGAATGTTGCAAACAGAATTGAAATCGGATTATTAGTTTAGGATTTTGAATTTGACTTGGTCTCCCAGAACGGCCCAAATGACCAGTTTTTGGACTTTAAAAGTCCTCTGTACCCCAAACTATAAGTCCTAGGGAATTCTACCTGGTGCCATTCGATTTCTCTCGACCAGCTGCTTCCATACATCGTCGTAGATTACAATTTCGACCAGCCATTCACCAGGAAAATGTTTGCACTTGGCGGGCGACTTTCGAATTTTGAGTGTTTATGGGTATATATGGATTCGTCTCGTCATTACAAGTCCAACGGTATATGGACTTTTTAATTTTGATTTTTGTTTAGGCCCAATAGGCCTATTTTAAAGTTTAAAAACCCCATAGACGAGTTATCTATGTATGGGTTTTGTTCAAATTTTAACCATAAGTTCACTTTGACACACTTAATCGAATGGCGCAAAAACAGAATTGAAATCGGATTATTAGTTTAGGATTTTGAATTTGACTTGGCCTCCCAGAACGGCCCAAATGACCAGTTTTTGGATTTTAAAAGTCCTCTGTACCCCAAACTATAAGTCCTAGGGAATTAATTCTACTTGGTGCCATTCGATTTTTCTCGACCAGTTGCTTCCATACATGGTCGTTGATTGCAATTTCGACCAGCCATTCACCCACAATCAAAAATATTTTTTCCAAAATCCTTGGGTTGCCCAGGAAAAGTTTTGCACTTGGCGGGCGACTTTAGAATTTTGAGTTTTCATGGGTATATATGGATTCGTCTCGCCATTACGATTACAACGGTATATGGATTTTTTTAATTTTGACAATTATTTAGGCCCAATAGGCCTATTTTAAAGTTTAAAAACCACTGTCCCCTACATGGTGGCTGTCTAATTCAGAGAAGAAGCTGTTGGAGTGGCTTTGTTGTGTGTGTTATTAGTTAAGAAGGATATATAATTAAAGCTCTTTCCTGTGTCTTCCACCCAAATTACCCACTTGTTATAATGGAGCAGCCACGTAAGCGATAATATGGCATGTTCAAATAGTATAGTTAGCCATACAATATTGAAGACGACAGTTTTCTTTCAATAATCTTTACAGAAAACGATAGTTATGAATGGGTAACTATTATATTTTATTAGAAATCGAGGTAGGCCTACAGTATCGGTACTTTTCGTTGTTATCTATGTATGGATATTGTTCAAATTTATATCACAAATACACTTTGACACGCCGAATCGAATGGCGCAAACAGAATTTAAATCGGATCATTAGTTTAGGATTTATAATTTGACTCGACCTCCCAGAACGGCCCAAAATGACCCGTTTTTTGGACTTTAAAAGTCCTCTGTAGCCCAAACTATAAGTCCTAGGGAATTCTAACGGTTGTCATTCGATTTATCTCGACCGACAGCTTCCATACATGGTCGTAGATTTCATTTTCAACCATCCATTCTCCCATAATCGAAAATATTAGTAAAACAATGCCTGGGTTTTGCCCATGAACATTTTTGCACTTGGCGGGTGAGTTTCGATTTTCGAGTTTTTAAGAGTACTGTATATCTGGATTCGTCATGTCGTTGCAATTCCAACGGTATATGGATTTTTTAATTTTGACCAATTTTTAGGCCCAATAGGCCTATTGTAAAGTTTAAAAACCCATAGACGAGTTATATATGTATGGATTTTGTTCAAATTTATACCATTAGTACACTTTGACATGCTAAGTCGAATGGCGCAAACATAATGAAATCGGACCAATAGTTTAGGATTTAGAATTTTACTTGGCCTCCCAGAACGGCCCAAATGACCAGTTTTTGGACTTTAAAACTCCTTCCTAAGCTGCACAAAATCATCTAAATAGAGCTAGAATAGAATTGAAAAGACGTCACCGGTAAAGAAGGGGTTAAGTGAGATAGTTCGAAGCCTGTTAATTACTAGAGGCCCTTATGAAGCTTAATAAAGTTGTCTTTGAAATTTTATTCTACCTTTATTTAGACGATTTTGTGCAGTTTTAAAAGGATCTGTGCTAGTAAAAGGGGTTAAGTGAGCCTTTTAATTACTAGAGGCCCTTATGAAACTTAATAAAATTGTCTAATAATAGCCAGAATATAGTTATAATGTAAAACTTGCAAAATAAACTAACCAAAACTTATACGAACACAGTAAAAAGACAAAATAACTAATCAAAATCGCTATGTTGAAACAACGCTTAAGTAAAATAATTTATAAATAAAAGAACACAATCCACTTAAAAGGACATTGCCGGTACAGAAGGGGTTAATGCTACTGTAATATATGATTTTGTTTTACACAGTTATGATTTTTAGTGTATTGACGGCATTGTTTATTTTCTTCTCTTTCTATTTACACATTCGCATGAGCTATAATCTATTCGCTGTAAGTAGGCGAGAAATCATGACCTCTATCCTCTGTAACTTAAAAAGGGCTAGTGCAAATTGGCTGTAACTTTCCACATCTATTCCTTGACTGACTCTTCCCAAATGGTGGAAATATTAGCTCGATTACACTTGTCGATTTTGAGTTACAGAGGTTAGAGGTCATGATTTCTCGCCTACTTACAGCGAATAGACTATAGGTAGCCAACAACCACAAAGCCCCAAGAACATGGATTTCTTTTACCCCTGTCTTTTTTTCTTCTGTGTTTTCATGGCAGAATATTTGTTGAAGTCGGGGGTTTCCAGCCTCATGCTCCACTCCATTTTAGTCGACAACTACAATCACATATAGGGAGTGTAGGATTAATAATTCTTTCTCCTCTATCCCTCAAGAAAGACTAATTGCACCTTCTTTGTGGTAGACGATGGGGTCGCCAATTTTGTACGACTAACACTAATGCAATTAAAAGAAAATCCACAGTTGATGCGTACTCTACATACTATACTGTATATATATTTTTAATTTTTAACATTACTATACAGCCACATCTAATTTTTGTAGATCTGGAGAAGGTCTTTGACTGGGTGCCAAGGGAAGTAATGCTGTGGGCTATGAGAACACTCGGAGTAGAAGAGTGGTTGGTGTGTGTGATAATGAAAATGTATGAGGGATCACAGACAGCAGTTTAGAGTGAATGGAGTTCTGAGCGAAGAGTTTCCAGTGAAAGTGAAAGTTGGAGTTCACCAAGGTTCAGTGCTGAGCCCAATACTGTTTATTTTGGTCCTGAAGGCTCTGACAAGGGACTTTAGAACAGGACTCCCATGGGAGTTTGTTTATTTTGCACGTTTTACAATTTAATATGCAGATGACCTAGTTCTTATCACAGATAGTGCTCAGGAAGCAGAGTTAAAGTTCAATAGATGGAGGGAGGGTATGGCAATCAAGGGCCTAAGAGTAAACATAGATAAAAGAAAGGTCATGATCAGTGGAGTAGGGCACGGAAATATGTTGCATCTGTAGTGACTGGGTACACGTGATGTAGTGGAGCTAGAGGACCTTTGAAGAGAATCATAGACTTTGAATGTGTAGTGTGCAAGGGAGAACTTGTGTTAAATGACCCGCATGTTAGTGTTGATTTCAACAGTGTAACGTTGGAGTATGTGAATAAATTCTGCTGTTTGGGCAATACGGTTTCCGCTGGAGGTGGCACTAAAGCTGGCTCCATTGCTAGAGTCAGAAGTGGCTGGGGGAAGTTTAGAGAGTTGTTGCCACTTCTGACCATGAGAGGACTCCCACTTCACCTTAAAGGGAATATGTATACCTTGTGTGTTAGGAGAACGGTGACCTATGCCTCTGAGATGTGGCCGGTTATAGCGAAGGATATCAATAGAATGAAACGGAATGAGAAGAGAATGGTGAGATGGATATGTGGGGTTAATATCAGGGACGGGTTATCGAGTGAGGAATTAAGAAGGCGTCTGGTCATTAGGAGTACAGTATCAGTGAAGTGATGCACACAAGCTGACTTGTTTGTTTTGGACATGCGAAGAAAATGGATGATCAGTGCTTGGTGAAGAAATGCCGGACTATGAATGTGGGGGGAGCTGCGTGTAGGGGTAGACCTAGAAAGACGTGGAATCAGGTACTCCGCCCCGATCTCAAAATAGGGAACTTGACAACAGAGGCAGCCCTTGAAAGGGTCGCCTGGAAAGCCACCATTTAGGATGTGAGACTGTAACCACACTCTCTGTGGACAAAACTGTCTTTAAACTTGTATGTATGTATATCCTGTCTAGGTGAAGTGGCTAGAATGTGTGTAGTTTATGAAGTGAAGTTTAATGCCCTTTTCCAATATATAGTAAAGGCTGAGACAGGGTTGCATTGCCTTTCAACAGTTAGACTGTAGTACAATAACTTTCTGCCATAATGCTATCCTACCACGTCATCACAGTGGCTGATGGAAAAGTGCTAACCATGCCTCAGCCACACTCGAACAAAGTTCCCTTGCAGCACTTGCAGTATCTTCACCACACTTAGACTAGCCTCAGCAGTGCTGCAGCAAAACTGCCATAGCAAGATTATAATGTATAGGATGACCATAGGTATAGATTTCCGCCATCCCCTCCTATAGTTACTTTGTACTCATTTTGAAGGTCCCTTTATCCACAAAGGTAGTTGATGTTAGTAGATCACATAACTCTGGCATGCTCGCACATTTTAATCCATAACTATATGATCCACAGACATTTCTTATTCATGGGCGTTATATTCCACGTCAGCATTTGTGTTAATCAAGTGGTCTGAGATATAATAATTTAATGGCACTTCGCCACCATATGGAAACATATATGCTGGTGTTTATGTAAGATGATCATCAAGGCATCTGAGATCATGAAGAATGTGTTTGATATACAGTTTTTGTTTCTCAAGTCAAAATATTACATCCAGTGTGTTTTGTGCTGGGAGTCTTCCTTCCTCTTCATAGGTCTACTTGTCCTTTATAGCTGACCTTTATGACACCCTGGCTTTACCTGGGTAGACTTCTAGAACCTCCGTACCTAAACTGTCAAAATTTATATGATAATAATTATCAGTCAAGTGAGACAGAAAAATTGTTTTATTTGTTCAATTTATTCTTATATATTTTGAGGCCTTTGAAGCCCACAGTTACTAATACACATTTAAGTACGTGTATTTCTTGAAATATTTACCATAGCAAGTGAGGTCTATGAACATTAACATAAACCAGTACATAACTCCCAAACCTCCATACCTCACTGTGTCTTATATATACACTTCACTTCACTTACCGTATGTAAATAATTATACGAAATGATTAGGTAATGTTTCACAATTAATTGATTGCATAAGGTCAATGTGGCTGCTAAACAAATGTCTTTAGCCATTATGAAGACAATAAGGATAAAATCTCAGTCTGAAGAGATTAACAGAGAGGCTTATTTGACATGCTTGAAACTGAAATATACAGCCATAAATTTAGCTTCAGACATAGTTTTTAGTATATAGGGAGGTCATTTTTAGTTTCCATGACTCCCAGTACTGTATATGCTATATGTAGCAATAATCTAAATTCATTCTAGTACTAAACTCTTATTTACTGGTGATCTTATCTTCGCCCTTTTATGTCCTAGCCAAGAGCATTCGTTCAAGATTTTCATGGTTATGCCAGTATCACACTGCTAACTTTAGAATGGATTTATGTTATTGTAATCTGGTATTTACTAGGAGTTACCATATAGCTAGTTTTGAAAGATTTTGTTTTTGTTCTTGTTTTACTTTAGCCATTCACCGGCTTAACACTTTCAGTATGAGGGCACTTTTTTGTTTTTATTCTTACAAACATTACACAATTATACTTGACCTAGGAAAGATCATTAGGAATCAAAGGGACAACAAATTATATTATTTAACCCTCTTTGATACCCACAGTCCTTGGTAAAACTGAAAATAGTAATCTAATATTAACCTGAATAACAGAAAATATAGTGCCATCGTATTGCAGAGGTTAAAGGAGCTCTTAAAGGTGGTGGTGCATGGGTTGAGATGACATGGAATAATAATCGCCAACCTGCACTTAATTATCTTGCAAATCGCAATGGCACCGAAATAATGATTAACAATGGTATAAATGATTTTGTGGATCGTCTACACCGGACCTGTGATGTTGTAAGAGTGTAAGTCCACCAACCAGTCCAGGATGAGGATACTCCTATGACGTCACTATGACGTCACAGGTCCGTTGTAGACAATCCATAAAATCCTTTATACAATTGTTAATACAGTAATTATTTCAGTGACATTGCAATTTGCAAGATAATTATGTGCAGGTTGGCAATTATTATTCCATGTTTATCTCAACCCATGCACCACCACCTTTAAAACCTGCATCTTCTAGTACAGTTTTAGGTCGTCCTTGGCTTCCACACCCCAGAGTACATGCAGGAGCTTCATGGCTGCCTGGTCCTCATTGGTAACCCTTGACCCCATGAGGCCCGAGACGTCAAACTCGGCCAGGTGGCGCTTGAGGTCGTGCTTCATGCAGATCTTCATGCGGGTCTTCTTGTCGCACTTGATGAAGGCCATGGCGCGCTTGATATCGGCGGGTACGGGCATGTCGGCTTGATCAAGGGGCAGGCACATCTGGAAGAACATATAGATGACATATTAACCCGTACAGTACCAGGGACGTCCTTTTTCATCATATTCTAGCAACTATTAGAGGACTTTATTCAGCTTAGGAAGGACCTCTAGCAGTAATAAGGCTTCAAACTATCTCAACCAACCCTTTTGCCTACCACAGATCCTTCCTAAGCTCCATAATATCGGCTAAATATAGCTAGAATCAAATATAACACACGTCGCTGGTACTCAAAGGGTTAAAGGTGGGTTCATACAGGGATTTTTCGGCGTTTTTATATTTTATATTTTTATATTTTTCAGTCAGCAGCTAATCCAAATCACTAATCTAACTGTGAATTGGTCAAAACTGTGCCTGCTCATAGCACAGGAAAATAGCATTGG
This sequence comes from Paralithodes platypus, assembly GCA_032716605.1. NCBI lineage: Eukaryota > Metazoa > Arthropoda > Malacostraca > Decapoda > Lithodidae > Paralithodes > Paralithodes platypus. The sequence goes on along the minus strand of CM064519.1, from coordinate 14,902,850 downwards.
TGTATTTGATGTTTGCAGGCACGGGCAGGTCGGCTTGGTTCAGTGGGAGGCACAGCTAGTATATCTTAAGATATAAGGTAAAGTTAGGGAGATACGCTAGGCTGTGCATTCCTATGGTGTCATCTCTATGTCATTGCCCTTTGAGCATATGGTGTATGAGTTATCTAGTCTGGTAGAGGCTACTGCATATCTATCCAGGTTATCACTGTTCAGCTCCCAATTTCTTCTTATTTTGGCATAGGGATGCGGCGACCCCATCGCCTGCCACTTCTGTGGTGCAATGGTTCCTCTCTTCAGAACACTCTAGTGCCTGGTTTGTTGCTAGCCAGGGCAGACACAGGGATCAAGAAAGTAGCAAAGCAATGGTTGAAGTGCTGTCCGGGTTAGGGAATTTTCAAAGTCTGCTGCTTCAGTGCTAATGGCCTTAATCCATGTAGTGGAAATAGCATAATGAAGTTGGCAGTGCTATGTCTGGGTAAGGGAGTCTGAAGCAATTTTTGCCATGGCCATTCCTTTTGGGGAGCTTCCTGATAATGCACGGGGTCAGACATACATTCCTTCATTAGATTATTGTAATTGCTCCTGTGACTCGGGTCATATATTACTCACCGTAAAGTCCTTGCAGTGGTTATGTCCCTTGAGGAAGTCCTCTCGGAGGTCAGGGGCTGAGTTCGCCATCACTGACCTCAGCTCCTGTTCCATGTACACAAAGTCCAGGCTCAGGTCGTTCTTCATCTGGGGAGGCCATGAAGAAACAATGGAAGTTAGGATACCGGACAATATTAGTGTAGCTTAACATACCATAGCATTAATTTTATAGTTTAGTTAGCTCCTTTGAGATGAGTGAAGTGTGCGTATGTGTGTATATGCATTATATTTAAACTATTGTCCTTAAGGTTTTCTGATTAAATTCAGCGAGTATTATTACAAGAAAAGAGAGGATATGGAAAAAGTGTATTTTAACGACACAATAATTATGAGAGGAATATTTGTCATTCACATAACTAACAAGTTGATAAAAGTAATAAATGCCACTCACATAACCGAGGGTCTGGAGCATACAGGTGAAGTTGCTGATGTGACTCTCAGCCTTCTTGGCCATCTTGCCAATCCATTCGGCATCATACAGAGGGGTGCTGCGGATCTGCTTGGGGGAGAGAGAGAAGAATGTAGGATATAGATGTATTTTTTTGTCTACAGTATTTGCTCTTTTACGAGGCATACATTTCTCTGTCAGGCCTCTAACTACTAGGCGAAATCAATATAGGGTATTGGTGATTTGTAGGACAAGTGACAATTTGGGAGTACTCCTAGTTGCATAATCCTGCCCCAATGAACAGAACGACTGTCTTGTGTGCGACAAGTTCCGCTTTCAAAAGCATTGGTGTAGGGGAGTGGACATTAGAGGGATTGTTGACCAGAGTCAATTGCTAGTCTCCAATCAGAATGCTGGCTTGCTTGATTATTCCAGTTACAGAATACACATACAATCATAACCTATTCCAACAGATTCATAGCACTCTACAGACACTCACCATACACACAACTTTACCAAACCAAAATAAGCTACTGGAGGGAGTTACGTGAAGACAATAAAGACTGATGATTATGGTGAGGATGACCCTATATCTTGAAACCTCAGCTTACTTGTCTACGTTGGAAGGGGAATTTGTAAAGGGTAGGGATGGAAGCCGACAGCCACCATAGTACAAAGGAGTACAAAGGAAATCAAGCAACAACATATCTAGTGACCCTTCTAGGCTGCTTGTCCTCCAAAACACTGAGGATCAAGACTTAGTGTCCAAACAGTGGTTTAGAGTGGGTAAGGGAACATTGGAAAGGGAACTACTGCCCTGCCACTAACGTGGCAGGACTAGGAAGTTAATAGGGGACATATGGGTTAGTAACTGAGGGGAGGATAAAATAAAGTTATTCATTTACAAACGCAGTCAGTCGCGGGTTTGATGCGAGATATTTGTCTAGGCGGAATTTAAATGAATCAACGGTGCTGCAGTCTATAACGTCTCGGGGAAGCCCATTCCACAAGTTGACAACTCGATTGAAGAAGAAATTCTTAGATTCGTGTGAGTTAAAAGATTTACCAATAATTTTGCAACCGTTTCCCCGCGTGTAATTAGATTGGTCGATTGTGAAGTACTTACTACAGTTCATATTGTCGATGCCTTTGATGATTTTGAACACTTGAATTAAGTCACCTCTTAATCTGCGCTGGGTTAAAGGAAATAGATTTAATTATCTAAGACGCTCTTCGTATGGTTTGTTCTTTAGGCTAGGTATCATTTTGGTAACTCTACGTTGAACTCGTTCTAGCTTGTTTATGTCTTTTTGGTAATAAGGGCACCAGCATTCAACGCAATATTCCAGAAGAGGGCGGACTAAGGAATTGTAAAGGGTTAGGATTACGTCTTTGGATTTATGCTCAAATGATCTGCCTATAAAGTCAATTATTTTGTTTGCCTTCTTAACAACTTCTGAACATTGTTGACTCGGTTTTAGGTTACTCGATATTGTTACTCCCAGATCGGTTTCTCTGTTTACATTCTTAAGCTGAGTGCCATTCTCGAATAGTTTGCTTTCTCATTTAGGTATCCGATATGTAGTACTTTACATTTATCCGCATTGGAACTCATTTGCCAAATTTGGGCCCAATGTGACAATTTATCTAGATTGTGTTGCATATCGTCAACTTTTTCTTTTGAGAGTACGCTATTTGCAATTTTTGTATCGTCAGCAAATTTTGAGATTGTACAGGTGAGACCCTCATCTATGTCGTTGATGTAAATTAGAAAGAGAATTGGTCCTAGTACCGATCCCTGGGGTACCCCGCTACTTACATTGGTCCATTTAGATGCCTTACCGTTTATGACTACTCTTTGCTTTCTGTCGCTGAGCCAATTTTCTATCCATTTCAACACACCGTCTTGTATTCCATGCGCTTTTAGTTTTAGCAGTAAACGTTTGTGGGGAACTTTGTCAAAGGCCTTTAGACCATCAGGACTACTGGGATGTATATGGTCTGGCCGGCACTTGATCCACCTCTGTCTATGTGTCTGTTTATCGGTCTGCTTAACTTTATCTCTGTCTGTCTTTGTGTCTATCCAACTACCAATTTGTCTACCTTTCTGTCTGTCTGTCTATGTACCTACCTGTATGTCTGTGTCTCTTTGTCCATCTGCCTCCCTACCTATCTGTCTGTTGTTGTTGTTGTTGTTGTTGTTCCCCAAGCTGTCTGACCGAACAGGCCCAAGGTCCCGAGCAAGGCCAATGCCATAACCGAGCACCCCCACAGAACCCCCCTGCTTTACCACTAAGAAAGCCCAGGTGACCGAAGCCGCTCCCAGGCGAGGAGCTGAGGAGGGTGCGGAAACGCCCGGGACACTGAAGCCCTACCAAAGGCCCTGTGCCCGTAAACAATTATGAAGGGAAAGTTGAGGGGCAAAGGAAAAATGTGACGCTTTGGCTCTGTCTCACAACGTACCTGTCTACGTTGGAAGGGGAAGTTGTTGTATGGGGAAGGGAAGGCAGCCGACAGACCACCACCAGACCCCGGCAGGACCACAGGGACGTAAATGGTCTGGCCACCTGCACTTGATGCCCCGTGCAGCCTTGAGAAGTCCAAACCACCCTGCAGAATGTTTGAGACCTGTTACTTTTTAGAATGTCTTTAGTGATTCGAAATGTTGCTTATGTTTGAGTATTATTAATTTTAGCATGACAAAAGCGAAGTTGAGATGGCATAGTGGTAAAATCAATATTATACCTATATATCTATGTATCTATCTATCTATCTATCTATTCATCTATCTATCTATCTATTCATCTATTTATCTATTAACATATCTATCCATGTATCTATCTATCCATATATCTGCGTCACCCACCTGCATCCTGTTAAACATGGGTGATGTTGGAGTATGGGTGAGACAGGCCTTGGTAGCTTCACCCACCCTCTTCTTCCATCCATAGTACAGCTCCTCACCCACACAGCTGCTCATCACCTGGGGAAGATAGAAGTACTGTACGTTACCGCAGACCTCACCTCTGTTACACCTGATTATCACTTAGTATATAGTCGAGTACTGGACGTTAATGCTATGGAGCTCATCTCTGCTACAATTGTTTATCACTTGCCATAGTAATGCTATATAATTATTGTGCGTTGACACATCGCTCATGTCTATTATATGTCTGGAGCTGGAACCCAGGCCTTTGAAAAAGTAGGCAGAAACGATAACCACTAGATAATTGAGACGATCCGATAAACAAAACAAATATAACAAAATCCAGGGTAAAAGATGCAAAAACAAGAAGAAAACAAAATATATACTGTATATATATATATGTATATATATATATATATATATATATATATATATATATATATATATATATATATATATATATATATATATATATATATATATATATATATATATATATATATATATATATATATATATATATATATATAGATATATATATATATATATATATATATATAAATGTATTTAAAATTAACCTTTAAATAGATTGTTCGTCACTTTTCATAATCCCTACAACATTTTGCTATTAATTAGACATACTAAATACAATATAGACGCTTGAATGACATATTCACGATTGAAAAATAATTAAACAAAATATTGATGCACAAATTTACAGCCTAAGTAAATTAATGATTTACTATGCCTTATGCACAAACAGAAAAAGTATGGGCAAATTCGTGGAGTAAATTATATGAGTAACATAAAGTAGCCTATAAATTTGATACAAGCTTCAAAGATAACTCTCTCTCTCTCTCTCTCTCTCTCTCTCTCTCTCTCTAATTAATGAAACAGTCTCTCTCTCTCTCTCTCTCTCTCTCTCTCTCTCTCTCTCTCTCTCTCTCTCTCTCTCTCTCTCTCATTTATGAAACAAAATAATACTTGCATGCTTGAACGAACCTTGGAAAAAGCGTATTTCTTGATGAATGGGTCCGAGGCTGCAGCAGACGCCACACATACGCCCAGCAGTGCCAGCAATAGAGTGCCTGGTGCCATTCTGTAGGGGGGAGAAATACAGTGTAATGTTTTTATTTTATTATATATATTTTTGTCTTCATTAGGTGACCTCATTAGAAGATGGGAGAAAATATATTACAATTTTTTTTTATCATGTTTTATTTTTTATTTTATTTTTTTGGTTTCTAGATTTGGTGACGTCAATAGACGATGTTAGTCAGCGGGAGAAAGTATATTGTAATGTTTTTATTATTTTGCTTTTTATTTTTGGTTATACATTGCAGGTGACGTCAATATAAGATGTTATAGTCAGTGGGAGATAATATATTGTAATGTTTGTATTATGTTGCTAATATAAACATTGTAAGTAGCAAAACAAAATTAAGAAGCAAAAGAGACCTATTGTGAATAGCTATGAGAATACATAAGTTGTGGTGACGGATCAATATAATAATATATGTTTTGTTAATTTCACCACAACACCAAACACCTCCAATGAAATTAATGAAAGCATATATGTGTTCCACCAGGATTCGAACCCGGGTTATCACTCACAGATTTGTAGACACCTTAACCATTACACTACAAAGACGGTTAAAGGTTTATGCACACGTCTACGACTTATAATAATAATAATGCTAAATAATTTGCATAGTGGGTTGAGGTGCGGGTCAGGAGGTGAAAACTACGTAGTGGAAATACGAGTAAAGCCGGTATCACACGAGAGCTTTTATAATCAACATTCGATGGTCAACATTTTCCTGGCAACATTTGTGGATTATATTGCACTGGTATCAGAAACTAGACTGGTGATAGATAAATTTAGGTTACAGAAATGTTTAAAATGTTGACCTCATAAGCTGCCAGACCAGTGTTGAGTATAAATGTTGGGTGAAAAAACGCTCTTGTGATAACGGCTTAAAGGAGGGTTGATAAAGAAGCATTCGGTTTAACCCTATCTGGTGCGAGGCGGGTATTATTGAATCTTATAGGGCACTGTATTTGTTTGGTGATTAGAAGACGTTTCATCCTATTCAGGTGTTGAATTTTTCAAGACGAGCGATAGCGAGCCTGTAATTGTCTTGGTAGCGAAAATCTTAGTGCGCCGAATTTAGGTGTGAGTATCCTAGGTTCGAGTCCTTGGAGTACCACATATATTCATTTGTTTAATTGATTTAATTAATTAGGTGTATTTGTAAGTTAATTGGTAAGTTGGGTAATGAATATGGATTTAGGAGAAACCGAACATTGACCAGGAAATATTCTACTGAAAACATTTACATATTTTGATTGAAGGGGTCTGGGTGGATTTTTTTTCTTTTTCTGATGGATGACTGGGGATTTTTTTTTTTTTTTTTGTGGTCTAGGGGGCAAACTAAAACTATATTGATCGATATACAGTATATTGTTCGATATAGTGGGAATAGTCCTACACGGACTAGCACTCCTATTTTTACAGGTGATAATTTTTCAAGTTATTCCGTCCATCCAAGACGCTGCGAAGGGAAAGAGTTGATAAGAGGAATATTGGACTGGTATGGACACACGAAGAGAATGATGATTGGGTAATCGGCTGATAGAATTATGTTGATAGGAAGAGAAAGGTTAGTGGTAGGCCTAGGGGGAGGTGGAAGAATGGAGTGCAAGAGGCATGGAATAGAAGGGTCCTGGACATTCAGCAGAGAGTGAGAGGCTTACAAGAGACAGAGCAAGATGTAGAGATTGTATTAGACGCTTACAAGAGACAGATAAATACGTATACATTTATTAAACGCTTATAAGATATGAAGAAAGATGTATAGACATTTTATTAGACGCTTACAAAAGATAGAGAAGATGTAGATATTGTATTAGACGCTTATAAGAGATATAGCAAGATATAGAGATTTTATTAGACGCTTACAAGATATAGAGAAAGTCATAGAGATTTTAATAGACGCTTACAAGACAGATACAAATGTATAGATCTTTTATTAGACGCTTACAAGAGATAGATAAAGATGTATAGATATTTCATTAGACGCTTACAAGAGATAGAGCAAGATATACATATGTATTGGACGCTTACAAGAGATAGAGAAATATATAAAGATATTATTAGACACTTACAAGAGATAGAGCAAGGTGTAGATATTTTATTAGGAGCTTACAATATATAGAGTATGATGTATAGAGATTTTATTAGACACTTAAAATAGATAGAGAAAGACGTAGATATATTATTAGATGCTTACAATAGATAGAGTAAGATGTAGAGATTTTATAGTCAGAATGGGAGGCCGGTAAGTGTGACTGGAGAACTTGTTGTGGAGCGGTTGTGGTAAATTGAGTGTTTGTCAGAATAAGAATATGCATTCATAGTCTTGTTGCAATCTATGACTGATTGTATGAAGTTCGTTGAGCATGAGTTCTTGGATTCTGTTTCTTGACATTGATGCTACTCTGAATATATATATATATATATATATATATCATTTCATTTGAATGGTAGAGGTGTAGGTAAGAAGATTTTGTTCAGAATAAGATATGTTCAGAGGAAGAGATGAGATATGTACAGTACTTATGGTTATATATATATATATATATATATATATATATATATATATATATATATATATATATATATATACTGTATAGTACTTTACCTGATAGCAGCTTCTTCGGCCTGAACCAACCTAATCGACTTGAGACCAACGTAATCAAGCCACTGAGGTTTGCGACTGTGGCCAAATATCTCTCCCTGTACCTTATATATACCCTCATCTGCTCTTCAACACCCCTCCCTCCCCCCCACCTTCCAACTCATACCCTCTACTCATGCCCCTGACCACTGGCATCATCACACCTGTTGACTTTACCTGTCCTGTCATGCCACCTGGCGTAGTTATCGTGGTTGTTTAATCCTTGGGTGAGTGACTGGTGGAGGGTAATGTTGTAATTTAGGTGTTTGACTCACTCTCATGAGGTACAACCACCAACAGAGCTACTGGTTAGTGGCTACGGTTAACTATGAGTGAAACGCTTAATCAATCAGGAATGCCTGAATGAGCCCTAATATGGCGGAAATAGGCAGAAATATGCCCACAGTGTAGGTGTTAATAATTAAGCCAAATATAATTTAACCCACAAGAGATCGAATCAGATCGTGTTAAAGGCAATGGAACTCGAGTAGGTGTTTTATATACAATTTTTCTTTTTTTTTCTTTCTATGTGATTGAGGGAGGCAAAAGGCATAACTGCCTATAGCGAGTGCCTCCCCCATAGTTGAAAGAGTGACAGGGCCAAAATCAAGGGACGTTCGAGCCATAATGCCTGGACACACGGAGTTTGAAGCAATTTAAGTCATAGGAAGAGGGAAAGACTGATTCTGGGAGAGAGTTCCAGAGCTCAGCTGTTGAGTAGAAGAAAGTTTGAGAGTAACATTTCACTCTTGGGTTGGAGAGTTGCACAGAGTAGGGGTGGGATTGAGTTGCAAGACGGGTACCACGTGCCCTATGTAAAGGAGGTGGTATGCACTGGGATAGCTCTGAGGAACACTGATTATTATAGTAGCGATAGAATAGCGAGAGATGCAACATTGCGGCGGAGAGAGAGAGATTGCAGAGAGTTGGTGAGTGGATGGGAGTTAATGATACGAAAGGCCTTCCTTTCAACTTTGTCTAGGAGAGCGGTGTGAGAGGAACCTCCCCACACATGTGAACAATACTCAATACAAGGGCGCACTATGCCCCTGTACAGAGCAAGAAGCTGTGCAGGGGAAAAGAACCCCCTAAGGCGGTTGAGCACACCCAGCTTCTGGGAGGCTGCCTTAGCAAGACTGGTTATATGGTCCTTCCAAATGAGAGCAGAAGAAAAAGAGACATCAAGAATATTGAGAGAAGATGAAGGGTTGATTTTTGTATTGTTGAAGAATAAGGGATAGTCCGCTGGGAGATCCTGGCGGGTAGATAGATGGAGAAATTGGGTTTTGGAAGCATTAAAGTTAACAAGGTTTTCTCTGCCCCAATTGGAAATAGTATTTAGATCAGAATTTAAGAGTTCTATGGCTTCATTACGTTTGTCGTGGAGGGATTGCTGGCTGGGGCGTTCTGAAAAACTAATGGAGTAGTGTAAGGTTGAGTCGTCTGCGTATGAATGGATGGGAATTAAGGTACAGTTAAGGAGATCATTTATAAAAATTAGAAAGAGAATAGGAGATAGGACAGAGCCCTGAGGAACACCGGAGTTTATAGGGTGAGGAAGTGAACAATGGCCGTCCACAACCGCAGCTATGGAACGGCCGGAAAGGAAATTAGAGACAGGCACAGATGGAGGGATAGAAACCGAAGGAGGGTAGTTTAGAAATTAAAGATTTATGCCAGACTCTATCGAAGGCTTTCGATATGTCTAGTGCAATAGAAAAAGTCTCACCGAAGTCCCGAAAGGAGGATGACCAAGAGTTAGTAAGATATGAAAGAAGATCACCAGTAGAGCGACCCTTAAGGAAGCCATACTGGCGATCTGAGAGCAGATTATGAGAAGAGAAATGCTTAAGAAATTTGGAAGCAAGAATAGTTTCAAAAACTTTAGAAAGACAAGAGATAAGAGCAATTGGACGATAGTTGGAGGGTTGAGAACGGTCACCCTTCTTTGGGACAGGTTGAATGTGAGCAAACTTCCAGCATGAAGGGAAGACGTTAGAGGATAGACAGAGACGAAAGAGTTTGCCTAGGCAGGGAGTCAGCACGGAAGCACAGTAAGAGTTCTCATATTTCTGCCTGAGTTAGGATGACTTGTTGCCAGGCGATCCACAGTACAATATAATAAGAATGACGCAAGCACAGGTCTATAATACTGTATAATATATGCCATCATGCTGACGCGGCCATTCCTTTATGATGCCTGGAGGAGGAGGAGGGAATATCATAACAACTTAGAAATATGGCTTGGCCTCGGAGACTTTTGGTTGCCGAATGCTCGAGTAAAAGGTTATATACAAATTGTCTTGGTATGTCGTCATTATCTCTGTTATTATCATCAACGTCATCATCAAAATTATCATCCTCATTATCATTGTCACCATCAAAATTATCATTCTCTTTATTACGTCATCATCAAAATTATCATCCTCATTATCATTATCACCATCAACATCAATTGATCTCGATTAGTCTACTTTAGAACAAAAATGTAAAGCAAGAATATGTTTAAAACTTTAGCCTTTCTTAACTCCTAGTTATGTACGCATTTATCTTGAAGGGAGGTCTAGGGAGTGTTTTTGTTTAAGCTTGATGAAGGGGTAGCGAGGATACTACACAAATATATGAATATAAAATGTGTTCTTGCATCTCCTTTCTCTCTTTCTCTCCATCCTACGTTTGTCTCCTCCCTTCTCCTTCTCTCATATAGATAGAAAACAAAAACCCTACTGCCCCCTTAAATATATGATTAGTATTTTTATCATATATTCGTGTTCCAGGGTTTCTGTTAACGATTGTATAAGTTATCAAACTTATAAATGACGTCAAAATGAGAGGAACATTGGTCGAGTATAACAACCTTTTCTTTTAGTATTTATTGAATCCGATACAGTGACTCCGAGCCTATACCCTGTTCCAAATAAGTAGGTCAAAACCTTTGCCCACTAACCTCTATAACTCACTAACGACTAGAGTAAACGAGCTATTATTTCTACCATTTGGGAAGGGTCAGCCAGGGAATAGGTGTGGAAATATACAGCCCATTTTCTCAACCCCTTTTCGAGTTACAGTGGTTAGAGGTTAACATTTCTGGCCTACCTATAATGAAGGGACTATAGTATCGGATACATATCCTCGTGTGACACCCCTTTTAACCCCTTCTGTACCGGCGATGTCTTTTATTAGTTTATTCTGGCTGTATTTAGACGATTTTGTGCAGTTTAATTAAGAAGGATCTGCGGTGGTAACAATTGCTAAATGAGATCGTTCGAAGGCTGTTAATTTGCTGGAGGCCTTTTTTATGCTGAATAATATTGTCTAATAATAGCCATCATAAAGTTAAAGGTACGGCACCGGTACTGGAAGGGTTAAGAGTCCCCAGTTGTTATAATATATCACAGTGACTGGTTGGATTTTCTGTTCAGTTCCTTCCAGACTCTTCCCAACTGTCCTAGGGTATGGGAAAGGTATAACGAACATCGTTGGGTATATTGATAGTGATTTGTCTTTCTAACTTGTATAAGATGGGTCTTCAAATCGACAAACCAATGGGGCGAACGTCTTAAAATGCCAAAACTAATGGGGCTACACACGAGGGAGAAGGGGGGACAGTAAAACGACCCCCCCCCCATTAAAACGACCTTGGGGTACCAAACATATAATCATCATCTGAACTAATGGGGCTAAACATGAGGAAGAAGGGGGTCCAGAAAACCCCCTTAAGTTAAAAGACACAACACCTTCTTGCACTTTATCTTTCCAACACACTCCCTTCACTTTCCAACACACTCCCTTCACTTTCCAACACACTCCCTTCACCTTCCAACACACTCCCTTCACTTTCCAACACACTCCCTTCACTTTCCAACACACTCCCTTCACTTTCCAACACACTCCCTTCACTTTCCAACACACTCCCTTCACTTTTATCGTTTGTACAGTCGGCCTAATAAGTGATGTCTCGGCACCAATTATATTTCGATCAATAATTGGTATCAGCACTGTCTAAAATTTGATGTATTCGTTTCGAGTGAGATATACAAGCATGTTCCTACACTTACCTACCCTATTCAACATCTGGCAGACATTAACACAGCACAGAGCGAGCCAAAAGTAATGGCAGCTGAGACATGACTTATTAGCGCCACCATACCCATTTCTCTCACTTCGCCCATGCCTTTCACACATTCAGTACCGGTGACATCCTTTACATTATATTTGTGCAACTATTAGGCAACTTTATTTAGCTTAGGAACGACGTTTACCCATGAAAAGACTACAGACTATCTCAATTAATCCTTTTAGCTACCATATATCCTTCCTAAGCTTCATGAAATCGTCTGAATGTAGCTGAAATCCAATACAAAAAAGTCGTCACTGGTACAGAAAGGGTTGAGTAGGAACAAGGATATATAATGTAATTGGTGGTAATAACTTTATTTGCTTAGAATTAGATTATATACAATATGCCTATTAGTATTTTTGTCTTTGATTTTCCTTTGCATATTATTATTATAATTAATGCTACCATTACCTTATATTATTTTGCATGTGTGAACAATTGATAAAACCCCTAACTAGTCCAGTTTAAAGGTTAAAGATAATTTATTTGTTGTTCACGTTCACACTAATTTCACACATACTGTATATTGTATACACAAAAGGGGCTATTTTCAAATCAGTATACATGGGCGGCAAGCTGTATCATTAGCTAGTGCCTAATGAGTGTTTATTGATGTTGTTGCTTGAGAGGTTGCTTCATTCTGTCTTATATTAACTCCAGCTCACTCGCCGACTCCGCCCCGACCAAATAGCTGAGCAGTCTCTCAATCTGTTCCGACTGTGTGCCCCCACCAGAGAGGCCGCTAGGGTTGAGGCGGCCTAGGTTCTTGCGTAGGTCGTGCTTGAGGCAGGCGGACAGACGGGCTGTTTTCTCGCACTTGACGAAGGCCATGAGTCGTTGCACCTGGGGCCTTATCGGGGACCCCAACTTTTCCACAGGTAGGCATAGCTGGGGACGGATGAGAACAGGTCAGGTTAGGTGAAGGTATTGAGGGATAAACCTTAATAGAGGAACTATTATAGGAGTAAGATCTGGAGTGGATAGAGATATGCTAAAACAAATAAGGGGTGAACGAATGACAAATTTAACATATCTCATTTATCAGAATATTCTTGCATTAAAGACTATAACTGAATGTTGCCCACAAGGGAAAGTGATAATAATGTTCAGTTGGCCACATACATTTGCATACACTCTAGGAGTCTAGGGTTATATGTATGAAAGTAAAATCAGTGTGATTGACTTACAAGAATAATTTGCTATAAAACCGTTAATTGATCATATAAATTAACTACTGCATCACCATTTATAATTAACTACTGCATCACCATTTATAATTCCAATTCAAATATTTTCCTTAGTTAATCCACATTCACGTGACCAACTGTACCAAACACTATAGTTTCGTAAATCCCCAAACGGATAATGTTCACGGCTAGGGCTGAAGGCGGTATCGCACGAGCAATTTTTCCCGCAACATTTATCCTCAACGCTAATCTAGCAGCTTATGAGGCAGGCTTTTAAAATCATTCTGACCCCCCAAATAATCTATCTTAAGTCTAGTTTCCAATACCAGTGCAATGCTGGTGGTGAAAGGGTTAAGTATGTTTCCGTACCGTAATGTCCCTGCAGTAGTCTATGGCCGCCAGGAGGTCGTTCTTGAGGGCGGGGTGGAGGGGCAGGTTGAAGGTGTTGGAGGCCAGGGCTTCGTAGTTGATGTTGAGGCTCCGGTCAATCTGAAACGTGGATATAATGTTCCGTAGATTTATTTATATGAGGATACATTTTTCTATTATGCTTGTGATTTTAGTCAGCTTAGGAAGGAATTGTAGGAGTCAGTGGGTTAATTGAGGTCGGTGTACCACTTTGTTTCCTAGAGAGCCTTCCTAAACTGAATATAATCGTCTTATGTTAGACAGAATATAATGAAAAGGCGCCCTTCAATATTAACGCTATTTGGTCCGAGGTAGGGGGGTCTTTTTGGACTTCCCTGTTTCTCTCCATTAGTTTGAAAATTTCAAGTCTTTTCACCCCATTAGTTTGGCGATCATATGACGCTTAAACCCATTCAGGTGCTGATATTTTTCTGGGCGAGCGAAAACGAGCCTGTAACTTAAAAGAAATCGGCAATTTTTTCTATTGCGAAATGTAAAATATTTTGCTTGAAAGGGGTCTGGGTAGCCATTGTTTATTCATCATTAGTCTGGGAAGTGGTTTTCGTTAGCCTAGGCCCTAGGGTACACATATAAATACATCACTGAAAAAGGCAAACACAAGCGCAATCCTCAACAATCCTCAACAATTATAAAATATAAAATATAAAATATTTGTTATTAATTTCACCACCACACCAAACACTTCCAATGAAATTAATGAAAATATATATGTGTTCCACCAGGATTCGAACCCGGGTTATCACACACAGCTTTTTAGACACCTTAACCATTACACCACCAAGACGGTTAAAGGTTTATGCACACGCCTACGACTTATTATCCATTCTCGAATACTGGATATTAATCTAATCATTTTCATATTCCCACCGCACTATGCCTCGCTACGAAATATCCCTGAACCTAATTGATAATCTATTTTTTATTAATTTCACCACCACACCAAACACTAAAATATAATATATAAAGTCATACTAACTCACAAGAGGTCGGACCAGATAGTATAAAAAGAGTCAGTGTAAAAAAAGATGGTCAGAAATCAAAATGTATATACTTATTGTTAATATCCCGTGGTGGGCTGGATCTATCAATTGTTAATATCCCGTGGTGGACTGGATCTATCAATTGTTAATATCCCGTGGTGGGCTGGATCTATCAATTGTTAATATCCCGTGGTGGACTGGATCTATCAATTGTTAATATCCCGTGGTGGACTGGATCTATCAATTGTTAATATCCCGTGGTGGGCTGGATCTATCAATTGTTAATATCCCGTGGTGGACTGGATCTATCAATTGTTAATATCCCGTGGTGGACTGGATCTATCAATTGTTAATATCCCGTGGTGGACTGGATCTATCAATTGTTAATATCCCGTGGTGGACTGGATCTATCAATTGTTAATATCCCGTGGTGGACTGGATCTATCAATTGTTAATATCCCGTGGTGGGCTGGATCTATCAATTGTTAATATCCCGTGGTGGACTGGATCTATCAATTGTTAATATCCCGTGGTGGACTGGATCTATCAATTGTTAATATCCCGTGGTGGACTGGATCTATCAATTGTTAATATCCCGTGGTGGACTGGATCTATCAATTGTTAATATCCCGTGGTGGGACTGGATCTATCAATTGTTAATATCCCGTGGTGGGCTGGATCTATCAATTGTTAATATCCCGTGGTGGACTGGATCTATCAATTGTTAATATCCCGTGGTGGACTGGATCTATCAATTGTTAATATCCCGTGGTGGACTGGATCTATCAATTGTTAATATCCCGTGGTGGACTGGATCTATCAATTGTTAATATCCCGTGGTGGACTGGATCTATCAATTGTTAATATCCCGTGGTGGACTGGATCTATCAATTGTTAATATCCCGTGGTGGACTGGATCTATCAATTGTTAATATCCCGTGGTGGACTGGATCTATCAATTGTTAATATCCCGTGGTGGACTGGATCTATCAATTGTTAATATCCCGTGGTGGACTGGATCTATCAATTGTTAATATCCCGTGGTGGACTGGATCTATCAATTGTTAATATCCCGTGGTGGACTGGATCTATCAATTGTTAATATCCCGTGGTGGACTGGATCTATCAATTGTTAATATCCCGTGGTGGACTGGATCTATCAATTGTTAATATCCCGTGGTGGACTGGATCTATCAATTGTTAATATCCCGTGGTGGACTGGATCTATCAATTGTTAATATCCCGTGGTGGACTGGATCTATCAATTGTTAATATCCCGTGGTGGACTGGATCTATCAATTGTTAATATCCCGTGGTGGACTGGATCTATCAATTGTTAATATCCCGTGGTGGACTGGATCTATCAATTGTTAATATCCCGTGGTGGACTGGATCTATCAATTGTTAATATCCCGTGGTGGACTGGATCTATCAATTGTTAATATCCCGTGGTGGACTGGATCTATCAATTGTTAATATCCCGTGGTGGACTGGATCTATCAGAGTGAGGGTTGGTGTCCTCCACGTCCCATGGCTAAATTATAACTTTTCCTTATTATTCATTATTGTTTCCTTCTTTTCATTGAGAGTGGGAGTGGGGTCATGTACTAGGCTCAGAGTCACTTTATCGGAGTCAAAATATGCGAAAGAAAAACACTGTAATTCGACCAATGCTACTTTTGTGTTGACGGTATTTTAAAGTGTGTATCCTAAAATAATAACCAAACACCTTAACCCCTACTGTACCGGCGACGGAATACTAATTGTATTCTAGTCATATTTCAACGATTGTGTGCAGTTTAAGAAGGATCTGTGGTAGTAAATAGAGTTAAATGAGATTGTTAGATGCCTGTTAATTGCTGGAGGCCCTTTTAAAACTGAATACAATCATCGTCTAATATATATAGATAGATAAATTGAGAGAGAGAGAGAGAGAGAGAGAGACTGATAGATAGATAGACAGATGCATAGTTTAAATAGATAAATAGATAAACATGAAGATCCATAGTTAAAAAAGAATGACAGATGGCTAGACAGATGGACAGACAGACAGATATAATGAACGATCAATACGTAGATATAGATACCCAAACAGATACCACTCACCACCGCCAGTTTTTGCAGGACACAGGTTAGGTTCCCCAGGATGGACTTCATCTTGTTCCCCGCTCGCTCCACCTCCCCCGACCCCAGCACCAAGGCACGCTTCTGGAGAGTGATTGGTTGATTGATTGGTTGATTGGTTAAGTGGTTGATTGACGGAATGGTTAATGTATGGATTGGTTGATTGGTTTATTGATTGGTTGATTGGCTTATTAATTTGTTGATTGGTTGGTTGGTTGGTTGATTAGTTGATTGATTGGTTCGTTAATTGATGGAATGGTTAATTGATGGATTGATTGGTTGCTTGATTGGTTGTTTACTATTATTAGTGGAATAGTTAATTGATGGATGGATTGATTGATTGGTTGTTTGTTTCTGGATTGATTGGTTTGTTGATTGATGGAATGGTTTATTGTTGGTTGGTTGATTGGTTGATTGATTGACTGATTGGTTGATTGATTGATTGGTTGGTTGATTGATTGACTGATTGATTGATTGATTTATTGACTGATTGGTTGGTTGATTGATATATTGATTGGTTGATTGATTGATTGACTGATTGGTTGATTGATTGATTGATTGATTGACTGATTGGTTGGTTGATTGATAGATTGATTGGTTGATTGATTGATTGACTGATTGGTTGGTTGATTTATTTATTTATTGACTGATTGGTTGGTTGATTGATAGATTGATTGGTTGATTGATTGACTGATTGATTGAGCACAGTTGCTCACATGAATTTATATACACTGCTTAATTTTATGTATGCGAGTGAAATGAGTACGATCGAGTTAGAAGGGTGCTTTTTTGTCTCCAAAAGTTAGTTAATATGATCAATGAATAGTTGTATAGCCATTTTTTCTAGTAAGTTCATCACATTACTTTTACTTCCACACATGATATCACCGTCTACAAATTCATGTGGCCAACTGTACATACATCATAATAGGTACAGAATATAATATATAAATATACATACATGAAAAATCCACCCCTATACAGTATTACAACTCCCACAAGCATAACCTACTAATATGTAACAAACTTATTTCCAGTGTGTTCATAAAGTGTGAACCAAAACAATGTACCAAATGTAAGTACAGTACTGATCAAATTTTGTATAAATATGCTTATTATATGTTGAACAAAAAATACAAAGAGACTAGCAGACAGACACGATGGTCACATAATATTTGCATATATTAATCCATTCATCAAGCAATGCTGCTTAAGAAAAATCTCACAGAACCCCCCTGGGATTAAACCCTGGTCACATTTGTATGTTTGCCTGTTGATTAAATTGACGAGGGTTCAATCCCGGGTGGGTTCTGTGAGACTTGCAAATATTGTTTACGGAGATAACTCACCTGCCTGATTCCCGGTAGCCTTGGCGACACCGGCGGCAGAACCACAGAATCCACCCCAATGTCCGGCGAGGATGTCACCGAGGAGTCCGTGGAGAATATCCCGGAATCCGAGCTACCGAAGAAGCCTGGAACCTGCGTGAAGATTCCATCGGGCTGTGAGAAGGATCCGGGCTGCTGGGTGAAAACATTGGGCTGCCTGGCGAAGATATCGGGCTGCTGGGAGAAGATGGTGTTGGGCTGCTGGACGTTGAGGATGGTGCGGGGGTCTTGGGTTAGGATTACTCCATCTCCTCCTGGTCTCTGAATGAAAGTTGGATTTTGGTGGAATATTCCTGGTCTGGGCTGAAGTATTCCCGGCTGCTGAGTGCCGACTACTCCTGGCTGCTGGACTATTATTCCTGGTTGTTGTAGGATCGAGGGATGTTGTTGTTGGATGATTGTCGGCCGCTGGTGGAAGAATAGTCCTCCTGGTTGTTGTGAAGGAATTCCCTATGGTACAAAAATATTAAATTAGTTGATTATATAAATATGTGAATAACTAATTTAATTCCGTGAAAAGAATGCTGTGAAGAATGTGTTTCTCTTCCATATAAGAAACATGATGAGCAGGGAACACAGAATTACTACCGAACTTAACCCTTTGTGGGGCGGGAGTGTTTTGGAGATAGTGCAAATTATTTTGAGACCTCGCATTATAAAATTTGTCACTTATCCTATAAAGGATCAAGTTATGGTGTTTGTGTATAACCATTAACACAATGGCTGTCCTCAAATATGATCAACAGCTTCGTATGGTATTTTTAATTGTTATTTTTTAATTGATGAAGGGATGAAGTTGAGGAAAATATTATTACATAAGCAAATGCCAGTCACTTCCATGTAGATACCAATATAAATTAGTCACTGGTTATTGCCTAAAATCTTTTATGATAGGGAAGTCTTGAGGGTGGATGGGACTCGTTAGCTTTGGTCGGCAACTCATCTAGGGAGGACAACCTTATACAAATCCGGGTGGATGGGACTCGTCAGCCTTGGTTGGCAACCTGTCTAGGGGAGTAAACCTGATACAAATCCGTACTGCTTACCGAAGGGTAAGGCAGGTTAGTGGATGGATTAGCCGAACACCACTGTAGAAAAATAGTGCTAACAAGATACACAGAGGGCCTCGGAGTCGGACGGATCCTAAATTGAGTGGTCAATCCTGTAAGTCCTTCACTAAACTGGCTCGGGTTGTCCCTCTCACAGGGAATAGGTCCGCTTGGGAGCATTCTGTGTATGGCCACCCTCGTAAGGGGAGTAAGGCGTCCGGCAATAGATAGATAGATAGAAGTCTTGTAAGCAGACATACATGGAACCTGGCAATCAGACATCATCATCAACATCAGCCTGAGTTCGTCCACTGCAGGACAAAGGTCTTTCCCAAACGTTTTCACTCTAATCGGTCTGATGTTAACCTGTTCCATCCTACTTCAGCAAATTTTAGTATCTCATCCCTCCATCTGATTCTCTGTCTACCCCTTCCTCTAGCTCCATCTCTAGGTTTCCATTCTGTTGCTCTAGTTGTCCATCTGTTATCATCTCTTCTAAATATATGACCTGTTCAGGACTATTTCCTCTTTTTTATAGTACTGAAGGTATCTTCTATTTTTGTTTGTTCTCTTATCCAAGAGGCTCGCTTCTTATGCCTAACATTATCCTCTTCATTCTTATATGGGCACTCCTAAGTTTACCTTCTAGACACTTTGCTATACTCCAAGTTTCTGATCCATAAATTAGTAAAGGCACAGACATATGCCACCAAACACTTGATCTCCGCAACAGCAGACCTATGCTCCTGTACCCACGCACCGGGAGTGGATTGATAGAGAAGGATCGAGATAATGCAGTTGAGAAGAGTGTGTTCCCGAGGTTCCCACTGTTAAGGGGAGATTTCCACTTGAGGTATTTTTTTCTTTACCCCTTTCTCCCTTATGTTTAGCCCATTGCTTTAGAAGTTTTAAGTCGTTCGCCCCATTAGTTTGGCGATTTTAAGAAGTTTCACCCCATTTATGTCACTTTTAAGACCTTTCGTCCAATTTACAGTAGGTGTCGATTTTTTCCTGGCGAGCGAAAGCGAGCCTGTAATTTAAGAGGAATCGGCCTTCGGCCGGGACATTTTTCTACCGAAAAATGTTCACATTTATCTTGAAAGTGGGTCAAGGGGGTGTAATTTCAAGCTTGATGGAAGTCTAGGAAACACTAAAAACCCCCCCTTAATATCACCCCACACTCCTGATCTTGAGCCATCTTCTCCTGGTTGTCCTGGTATCTTGCTTTTCTTTGCCAGGGTTTCTTGTATCCCATGTACGCAAAATACATACCCCCTCATTTCACGTTTAGTTGCAGACTTATTTAGATTCACGTGTTTTAATACATGTTTGTGTAATTTAACCTTGTCTCCCATTCACTTTTGGTTACAGACATATTTAGATTCACGTGTTTTAATATATTGTTGTGTAATTTTTCCTTGCTATCTCCCATTCATCTTTACATACACTCAATATTGCTGTCTATACCCACCTGGAACGGATTGATGGAGAAGGATCGAGGGAGGAGCGATGAGAAGAGTGTGCTCCTAAGGTCCCCGCTGTTGGTATCGCCCCCACACTCCTGGTGAGCCTGGGACACCTTCTCCTGGTAGTCCTGGTACGCTGCCTCACCTATACACTCTGACATCACCTACAATAGATACATCAGTATAATCCTCACTACATGAAGAGTGTAGGGTTTATTTTTTGGTCTATCAATATATATATTTACTCTTTAGTTTCTTCTCTCTCTCTCTCTCTCTCTCTCTCTCTCTCTCTCTCTCTCTCTCTCTCTCTCTATATATATATATATATATATATATATATATATATATATATATATATATATATATATATATATATATATATATATACTGTGTATATATATACAGTATATCTTCCTGTTCCCTTTATAATATCCATGTTGATCAAATAATTATCCGAGTTCGGATACAATTCATGATAAACACTTAATCGTTATGTACATCTGTGTTAAAGTATTTCGTCCAACACATTCTTACCTTAGTGAAGGCATAGTTGTTGTAGAAGGCTTCTTGTCCCACCACCAGGTCTGCTAACACCATCACCAACACCAACGCCACTCCTCCCACCCGTACACCTTCACCCATTGTGGCTCTGAGGATACATATATTTATTGAATTTAAATATTTGTGTTGCTATACATAGGTGTGACTTCCATCGAACTATTATTATTCATATTATCTCCACACTTTCCTTTCACCTAATTCTCTTTCTACCGCGTCTCCTTCCCTGCGCCTCATTCTCGACCTATACTCTATTATTCACGCGTTAAGTTCATCTAACTTAGGTACGTAATTTAACTTATGGTATAGTTAAATATTAAAATACTGTAATAGACAGATAATACAGGATCGTGTTTTAGTTCTTGTTCACTTTATTTAAATACTGTAATAGACAGATAATACAGGATCGTGTTATAGTTCTTGTTCACTTTATTTAAATACTGTAATAGACAGATAATACAGGATCGTGTTATAGTTCTTGTTCACTTTATTTAAATACTGTAATAGACAGATAATACAGGATCGTGTTATAGTTCTTGTTCACTTTATTTAAATACTGTAATAGACAGATAATACAGGATCGTGTTTTAGTTCTTGTTCACTTTATTTAAATACTGTAATAGACAGATAATACAGGATCGTGTTATAGTTAAATATTTAAATACTGTAATAGACAGAAAATACAGGATCGTGTTATAGTTCATGTTAACTTTATTTACATTATCGATTACCTTAAATTGAAGGAAAACAAAAAAGTATCATAGATGTTTAGGATATTGAATGTGCCTTATAATATACTGTCTATATTTTTGTCTATGTGTATGAAGGAGACAAAAGGCAAAGCTGTCTGTAACAAGTGTCCCCTCCAAAGTTGAAAGAGTGAAGGAGAGCCAATTTCAAGGTACGTTAGAGTTAAAACAAAATGGCTGGACACACGAAGCTTGAAGCAGCTTTAGGGGAAAGACAGATTGAAGGAGAGAGTTCCAAAGATTACTTGTTGAGTAGAAGATTGCGAAAATCGGTTCACTCCTGGGTAAGAAAGTTGGACAAGTTGTGTTGAAAGGCGGGTGCCCCCATTTTTCTGTAAGGGAGGAGGTATACACTAAGAAAACTCTGAAGAACATTGATTATTATAATAGCGGTAGAAGAGTGAGAGAGATGTAACATTCCGGCGTGTAGAGAGAGATTATAGGGAATTAGTATGAGGAGGTGAATGTATGAGACAAAATTGTTTTGAATCTACCCTTTCGTGAAGTGCGATATAGGTAGAACCTACTCACACATGGGAACATTAGTCTTCAACAATACACACATCAACCCTTCATCTATTCTCAATAATTTTGGTGTATCTGTTTTATCCAACCTTTCTTGGAAAGATCATATTACCACTCATGCTAAAACAGCTTCCCAGTAGTTAGGTGTGCTCAGCCATCTCCGTGGGTTGAGCCCTCGTTCAGTTTATTGCTCTGTATCGGGGCACAGTGCGCCCCTGTATTGAGTACTGTTCGCATGTGTGGGGAGGTTCTACCCATACCGCACTTCTCGAAAGAGTAGAATAAAAAGAATTTCACTTCATCTACTCATTTCCTCTTACTAGTTCCCTACAATCTCTTTCTACACGCCGCAATGTTGCATCTCTTTCTCTCTTCTATCGCTATTTCAACAATCAGTGTTCTTCAGTGCTCTCTGAGTGTATAACCCCTCTCTTGCGGCGAGGGTGAGGCACCCGCTACTATTCTATCCCACTACTATTCTGTCCAACTCTTCAATCTAAGAATTTACAAATTTTCTCATTCTTTTTTCTATACTCAACAAGTGAACTCTGGAACTCTCTCCCTCAAATCAATCTTTGCTTTATCCTATGACTTAAACTGCTTTAAACTTTGTGTGTCCAGGCATTTTGACCATAACGTCCCTTGATTTTGGCTCTTTGTCACTCTTTTGGCTTTGAGTGAGACACTCGTAACAGGCAACTTGCCTTTTGTCTCCTTCATACACATAGGAAAAGAAAATATTTAAATTACTCGATACATGAGTGCATTGTGCCCCTGTACAGAGCAAGAAGCTGTGTGGGTGTGAGGAACTCACGGAGACGGTTGAGCACACTTAATTTCTGGGAAGCTGTTTCAACAAGAGTGGTGTGATGTGATCTTTCCAAGAAAGGTCAGAAGAAAAAGAAACACCAAGACTAAATGACCCGTCACACTGAATAGTCACGTATGCTCCCGATTATCAATGAGTGAATGTGCGTGCTTGTCACTATGCTTCCATGGTTCTGTAATGCATAGATGTATACTATTTGGAGGAAAATTATAACTTACCTACGTAGTAATTTTAAGAACTGATTGAACCACGAAAATCAGATTATTGGGTTTCACTAGTTAACTCTCACTGTCTCGCATATATCATAAAGTGTTCTGATGTTCACTCGCGATTTTTTTTTCTATGTGAGTGAGGGAGGCAAAAGGCAGAACTGCCTATAGCGAGTGCCTCCCCCATAGTTGAAAGAGTGATAGGGCCAAAATCAAGGGACGTTCGAGCCAAAATGCTTGGACACACAGAGTTTGAAGCAATTTAAGTCATAGGAAGAGGCAAAGACTTATTCTGGGAGAGAGTTCGTTTCACTCTTGGGTTGGAGAGTTGCACAGAGTAGGGGTGGGATTGTGTTGCAAGACGGGTACCACGTGCATTACGTAAAGGAGGTGGTATACACTGACTAATCATGTATGTGTGATACAGTGCCTGTGAGTATCTACTTTGCTTGTGTTACTTACCTGGGCATGTGTAAATGTATGCCCATCCCTACCCATACCTGCTCTATCGCCTCAATTTACCTCTTTGGACTCTGTCTCTCTTTTACGTACCTTCCCGTGCCCGTTCCTGTTCGTGCCTATGCCTTGCCTGTACGTGTTCATACCTTGCCTGTTCGTATCTATGTGTGCTGAATTATATTGTTGGATATTTTAACACTTGGGACAAAAATCTTTAAACTAATGAAATCTAGGTATGACCTTGATTCACTGAGGGATACACTGAATTATTTATATTTATGAGGTACAGCTAATTAACATGCACAACAAAGCCATTCCAACAGCTTCCTCTATCTACAACACCCCTTCTCTGCTATTTACATTTTCCCAGCCGAATGGTCCTATAATGGCATAATGGGATTCGAAATGTAAGAATACCTATGAGTGTCTCTTATGCTTGGGTGTGTACGAGAACTACTTTATATACCCATCCCAACCCATACCTGCTTCCGTGCCTTCTCTTAGTATCCTTCCACGTGCTTTCTTCGTGCCCGTGCCTGTTCGTGTCTCCTCCTTGCCTGCACGCGCCCGCTCGTGTCAGTACCTCCGTGTGTAATGAGGCGAACAGGTGAGTCTAGTCTTATATATAGCCCCCCAGGTATTGTGTTGTCTTCGCTACACTTACCTGCTTCCGGTACCCTCCACACACACACACACACTCTCTCTCT
Organism: Paralithodes platypus; assembly: GCA_032716605.1. Taxonomy (NCBI): domain Eukaryota; kingdom Metazoa; phylum Arthropoda; class Malacostraca; order Decapoda; family Lithodidae; genus Paralithodes; species Paralithodes platypus. Next base: position 14,878,369 of record CM064519.1, on the reverse strand, counting down.
CTCGTCTCTGGTATTTTTATGATGCTTATTGAACGTTTTTATTGTTTTTGCATTTGTCATTATCAATTATTATCTAGTTTGTCCCTTAGACCTCCTCCAAACTAAATATAACCCCGCTTTCCCACACCCATCTTCTCCAAACCAAAAAAAAACACAAACAAATTCTTCTTCAAACTCAACAATACCATTTTTCTCCAAGCCCATCTTCTTCAAACTCAACAACACCCTGTTTCCCCCGACCCCTCTTCTAATTACATGTTTTGGCAGAACATATCCCAGCCTATTTCTCCTAATTTGCATGCTCGCTATCGCTCGCCAGGAAAATACTGACACCTTAATGTGGCGAAACGTCTTATAATTGCATCACATTGTGTTGTCTTTTCTCACTGCTGACCTGCCCCCCCCCCCCTCTACTCTTCAGCCCCTTCCAACCCATTCAGCACCGGTAACATCGTTTTCATTATATTCTGACAACAGGAAGGCTTAGGAAGGCCGTCTACCCATTAAAAGGCTACTGACTATATCTATAAAGAAGTTTAGCTACCATATAAACTTCCAAAGCTTCATAAAATCGTCTAAAACCTCTTAGAACGAAAAGGATAATAACTGTCTCAATTAAAATGCTATAATTTGCAAAATATTGAATAGAACCAATTTAGAGTATTCAATTATAACTTTAATGATATGCGTCCGAAATACCCTAGTTAAGCAAGAAAAGAGAGACAATCAGTGATAATTCAACCAATACTGTTAATTTAGGTAAGATATACCTTACCTTTGGATGTGTTCGCCACTCTTCTAGCGGCACCAAGGAGCGCGACGCCCCTCGTATAGGTGAACTTATTATTATACGTTGGCCCATTAACACCCAGGTCGAATTTCCAAAGTGGGCTCTTAGTTTATAACGATATATATATATATATATATATTGAGTATATATCACAAATACACGTGAGCCACTAAATGTTTCTAATCTCTCAATGGTGTTCGAACCGCCGACCGTCAGGACGATAGCTTTAATCAACTACACCACGACTGCCGCGGTGTAGTTGATTAAAGCGTCGGCTCTCGTCCTGACGGTCGGCGGTGTGAACCCCACTGAGAGATTAGAAACACACACATATATATATATATATATATATATATATATATATATATATATATATATATATATATATATATATATATATATATATAGTATATATAGCCTGTCTTGTATATTTAACCTTCCATATACCTTGTCTCTGTCTCCTCCCAAAGTACCGCAGGCAGGAAGGGGTGATGGGGTGATGTGGGGTGAAGGCTGAGGGGTGCTTGAAAGTCACCCACAGTACAACCATATCCACCAGAATTTGCATGATATACTGTACGTAACATATATAATACATAATATATATTTTACATAATTATACACTATATTGAGTTTTTGGGCCAGGATTCTTAACCCTTTCAGTATTGGCACGTTTTGCTTAATTTATATTCTGGCTATTATTATATCATTTTATGCAGATCAATATTCAAACGCAAAGAAAAATAAATATGATTTGTCTCACCATAATAACTCTATTCTCACCATCGTAACTCGATGACTGCATTCGAATGTCTGGGCCTTTTTTTTTTTTTTTTTTTTTTTTTTTTTTAATGTACGTTACTATCTGTCTATGTAACTAGGCTACTTATTTTTTAAACCTGCCCGTTTTAGTCGATTTTATGCAGCTTAGGAAGGATATCTAGTAATCAAAGAGGTATAATTTATTTTTAATTAGCTTATTAACTACAACACTTCTACTGAATAAAATCGTCCAATGATACAGGTATGCTGTTTGATAATCCTTTCAGCATACAAAGATTTTTTTTTTTTTTTTTAAATTCAGGCGAATTTAAAAAAAAAAAAAAAAAATCTTTGTATGCTGAAAGGATTATCAAACAGCATACCTCCTCCTTCCCACATCATTACCACTTTGGTCAGGTCAGGTCAGGTGAAGGTATTGAGGGATAAGCCTTTACCACGGCACCTCGTATCTACCTTTTCGAAGAGTGTTGAGAGGGCAGAAGGAGTGTTGGAGGCATAGGAAGCTGTTGGAGTAGCTTTGGTATGTGTTATTTAGGTAATGAGGGAGAAGCCTTTAAAACAACACCTCGTATCTACCTTTTCGAAGAGTGTTGAGAGGGGAAAAGGGGTGTTGAAGAGAGAGGGGGAAGCTGTAGGAGTGGCTTTGTTGTGTCTGTTATTGGCCATTATTCTTCACTCCTCTTTCTCAATTACAGTTCTCTTAACACTCTCATACACACAAGCAAATACACACACGCCGCACACACACTTACACACACAGACAGATCAAGGCCGTGGGGTTAGTGCGGTTAGTGCGCCAAAGATACACTCTATCATACTCGGTCACACACGCACACACACTCACTCTAGTATGTAGTATATGTGTATGTGTAGTCAGTCGCATAAGGTACACACATAGATACACGCAAGCTAACACACACACACACACACACAATACACCCACCCACACCCACACACACAATACGCATACACCCACACACACACACACTTATGGTACATAAACACCCACACACACACACACAAGCACCAAGACATAGGTTAATTACACGTTATTTAAGCTCTTTCCGGGAACCCCCTAAATATGAGAGAGAGAGAGAGAGAGAGAGAGAGAGAGAGAGAGAGAGAGAGAGAAAGGGCGAGAGGGAGGGAGGGAGGGAGAGGGAGAGGGATAGGGGGGGGGGATTAAAGGTAAGTAGCAGGTGATTGTTGACAACAAAATTATATAAGAAAGGAAAACAAATATCTAGATATACAAAAAATTGTAAAAGAGAGGGAAAATTAGACTGAAAATGAAGGACCATATATTATATGGTCTTTCATTTTCGGTCTATAACTAAATAACTAAATAACTAACTAAATAGTATTTAGTTAGTTATTTTTGGGTTAGATTCTACAAAACAAAATTTTGTTTCGTTTTTAATACTCATTGTTTACTCAATTTTTTGTAGACTCAGTAGCTAGTATTTCCATATCATCTTTTCTGTTTGGTAATAATAATGATAATAATAATAATAGTAAAAATTATACTACTACTACTACTACTACTACTACTACTACTACTACCACTACCACTACTACTAATAATAATAATAATAATAATAATAATAATAATAAGTTCCTCATAACCAAAATATGAAAACAAAAAACTAAATTGGAATTCACGTCACCGTTCTTTGTGATTACTAAAGCCAAAAGATATGCAAACAAAGGAAGAATTTTCCCGAGGAAGTAAAAGATTAAGGCGAGATTCATATACAGGAAGCTATATAAAATTAATAAAGGTGAAGATATTTTTAAAGAGATGGAGACCGGATGTAGAAATAGTGGAAGAGAGGAGAGTAAAATATGAGACAAGACGAAAAAATGTCAAGAGAGAAGAGAGACGAATGTATAAGAAAAATAGGACTTAATTTTGCATAAGGTACAAGAAAGTAAAGATGAGAGAAGAATGCATAACGAAGAAAGGTGAATGTATAAGGAAGAAGAGAGAAGAAGAGAGAAGAATGCATAAGGAGAGAAGAATTCAGGAGAGAGAAGAATGCAGGAGAGAAGAATGCAGAAGAGAGGAATGCATAAGGAGAGATAAGAATGCATAAGGAGAGAAGAATGCAGAAGGAAGAAGAGAGAAGAATGCATAAGGAAGAAGAGAGAAGAATGCATAAGGAAGAAGAGAGAAGAATGCATAAGGAAGAAGAGAGAAGAATGCATAAGGAAGAAGAGAGAAGAATGCATAAGGAAGAAGAGAGAAGAATGCATAAGGAAGAAAAGAAAAGAATGTATAGGCCTAAGGAAGAATACAAAAAAAAAAAAAACAAAAACAAGAGACAAGTTTGTAAAAGAAGGAAAAGAGAAGAATATATAGGGATGAAGAGGGAATAAGAGCGGGAAAGAGTAATATGGGAAATAAGATACAATGTTGAATTAGAGGATCAACAACTTGTGGGGTAGGGTGCTGTTCTGGACCCCCTTTTCCTTTCTTCTTCATCTTTAGCCCCCATTAGTATTGAGATTTAAATAGCCTAAGTTTGTCCAATTAGTTTGGCGATATTTAGACCATTCGCCTCATTTCTTTGTCCATTTTATAAAGAAGAAGAAAAAGAAGAAGAAGAAGAAGAAGATAGTGATGCTGATAAATGAAGATAATGATGATGAAGAAGAGGAGGAGGAGGAGGATGAAAGATAAGAGGTGGGTGTGCGCAGGATGTGGTTGGTGGCTGTTGCTGCTAAAAGTCTTGAAGTGTTCCCTGAATATTGGTATTAGGGATGGTGTGTCACGATAAATTTTTTTTTTTTTTTTTTTTAAGAGACAATGAACGGAGGAAGGAAAAACACAGATAAAACAAAAAGGTCCATGTGCCTAAAGGCATCCTCCATTCATAAAATGTTTGTAACAACTGGATTTAAACATTGTTGATTGTAAGTTTGTTGGAAAGCAATTCGAGGGAAGTGAATTCCAAAGAGTAGTAACTCTGGGGATAAATGAATTCTGATAAGCAGAAGTTCTGCATTGTGGAGGAGAAAGTGTAAATTCATGGGCGCTCTCAGCTGCCCTTGTTCTACGGGGAAAGATGTGGAGAGGCGGCACAATTGAAGCAAGTTCCTCGGAACAATTGCTGTGAAAATATCTGTAGAATAATGCAAGGGATGCAACGTTTCTTCGTATGGCTAATGTAGGAAGGTCCTGTGTGATTGCAGGGTTATTTATTAATCTAATAGCTTTATTTTGAATTTTGTCCAACTGCCTCAATGCAACCACTCCACTTCCACCCCACAGAGGTGAACAGTAATCCATCTGAGAGCGCACATGACTTTTATATTACGGCCAACTGCTCGTCAGTGAAGAATTCTCGAACTCTGTACAGGAGTCCCAGTTTTTTAGAGGCATTCTTAGCAATGCTGTCTAACATAATGTGTCCAGCTCAAGTTAGTAGTTAATGTTACACCGAGAATGTCAATACTAGGGGAAGTGGGAATATTTACATCATTAAAAAATATATAGATGTCAGTGAGATTCTGTCGGTTAGAAAATTGAATGTACTTGGTTTTCTGTGCATTAAAGGAAACTAGATTCTCTTGTCCCCATTCATTAATTCTAGGAAAGGTCCTGGTTCAGAGAAATTGCAGTGTTTATTTTTGAATTTATAAGATCGGGTTGGGTGAAAGAATTGGTAAATGTGAAGGAACTGTGGAGTGTTGAGTCATCTGCGTAGGAATGTATTGGATTATGAGTGGTAGATATGAGATCATTGATATGAATGAGGAACAGAGTTGGGGCCACAACTGATCCCTGGGGAACACCAGCATTGATAGAGTGAAATTGAGAATAAAGGCCATCTACCATTACACGTATGTTTCTGTTATGAAGATAAGAAGAAATTAGTGGAACTAATGATGCAAGGCCGTAGTGTGACATCTTCGACAATAAGGATTGATGCCAGACTCTATCAAATGCCTTTGATATATCCAGGGCTATTGTATGTGGGTTCACCATGTTGGTCTGTAGCTTGGTTGATTTGATGCGTAAGAAGGCAAAGAATGTCTGCAGTTGATCGACATCGTCTAAAACCATATTGCCTATCACTGATTAATTACTATTATGTTCCAGATGCGGTAATTATGTGATTTATTTAATATAATTTCAAAAACTTTGGCCAAGGAGTGGAAGCTTATAGCTACTATTGGTCTGTAGTTTGATGGATCTGAAGAGGCACCCTTTTTTAGGGAACTGAGATGGATGTTTGTTCTTTCCAGGGTACTGGGAAGGCATGAGGTCTGAGTACACAGACGGAAAAATTTTGCCAATACAGGGAGCGAGCACAAAGGAGCAATTCTTACAGTTACTGATTGGAGGAAGGGAATTTCCATGTCTAGGACCAGGAGCCTTAATCTACTGAGAGATTCTGCAAAATAGTTTGGCACATGTTCTGGAGGGATCTTACGTGAGGGAAATTTCAGGTGAATTAATAAAATTAAGTAAAGGGACATCGTGATTTCTACACTCTTGATGACTATCAAATTAGCACTTTTTCCCTCAACACTTTTCCTCAACACTGGTCTGGCAGGATTAGGAGGTCAACATGTATGTGAAAAATACTTAGGGTACTTAAATCTGATCTATCATCAATCTTATTTTCGAGAACAGTGCACAATATTCCGAACAATTTACCCCAAAAAACATTTGATCATCGAATGTGGACTCATAAACACTCGTGTGATACCGGATTTACTGTCATAGTCACTGGTGAGGGCTGGTCTTGTCCAGAGTGAGGTATGGCATCACCTCTACCCATCATTAATGGTTTCTGTGTGTCTCTTTTACTGTAATACTTTTCCTACTTCGGGGGCGAGGGCTAGGAATCCGCCTCCCCTTGTAAAATTCATCTACTAGACGAGACAGAGAAAGGTGCGAGGGGGAAACGCGGAAGTGGGGGCGTCCCGGACACTAGCAATTGAAACCTTAATGGTTGTTTCTGTTCGAGCTCAGTATCGAGTTCGGCCAAACCTAAGGTATGGGGTACTGCGCCTGATTATATACATACTGTAGCTACTATGAATGACCTTACAGGCACACACGCAACGCACACAAACATACACACACGCACACACACACACACACACACACACACACACACAGACACAGACACACACAACAACACAATCATATATTTCTTCATCATAACATTATTAATGTCACAAGGACATATCATGCTATCACTGTCAAAATGTACGCAATCGTACACCAGGAAAAAAGCAATACACACGATTTAGATACACGCAATATACTATCGTTTATGTCACTTGATTATTTATACACGACATACACCCCAACCCACACACTCACACATTTGCCACATACACAAACACCAACAGATTCAAGCAGACATAAACACATTCACACCTGGTTTTGATAGAGCTCACTAAGATAGAATTCCATGCCAATTGTCTACACAATAGTGAATACCATGCAGGGCGCGCGCGCACAAGCCAATGTGGATACACTTACATTGAAACACCCTACATAATTTGACATGGGATTTTCCGCAATTAACATATATATATTAAAAATGCACCCATTCGCACTCACCATAACACACACACACGCACCACCCCACTCTCTTCCACCCACACACAACGACAGACCCTGGAGATGTGTCGGATGACCATATACAAACACTATAACACCCACCACACACACTATGATCCACACCCACGCAACATACAATGGAGGGTGAATAGCATGATACACACACACACACACACCGGGAAGATAGGTAGGATGATCAACACACACACACACACAAACCGGAAGATCGGCCTACTGATGATCCGACACACACACACACCTACGAATAGGTTGGATGATACACACTCACACCACACCTAACGATAGGTAGGATGAGACACACACAGAAACATCCATCCACACCTGGAGATGGGTAGGATGACACACACACACACACACACACCTGAAGATAGGTAGGAGGATACACACACAGACACACACCTAACGATAGGTTAGGATGATACAACACACACACACACCTACCGATCGGTAGGATGATACACACACACCACACACACATGACGATAGGGAGGATGATACACAAACACACACACACACCTGAAGATAGGTAGGCTGCTACCCACACACACACACAAACCTAAAGATAGGTAGGATGATCACACACACACACACACACACCTGAAGATAGGTAGGGATGATACCCACACCACAGAAAAACATACATCCACACCTGGAGATGGGTAGGATGACACACACACACCACACACACACATGAAGGATAGGTAGGATGCATACACACACAGAAAAACATACCTCCACACCTGGAGATGGGTTTAGGCGACCCCCCCACACCACGCCACATACAATAAAAAACAAACACACCACACATACCTGGAGATGGTTAGGATGACACAACACACACACACACACCTGAAGATAGGTAGGATGATACACACACAGAAACATACCTCCACACCTGGAGATGGGTAGGATGACACACCCACAAACACACCCAACACACGCAAATACAATTACACAAACAAACACCACACACATACATGGAGATGGGTTAGGATGACACACACACACACACACACATTTACTCTAACATACAAACACACACACACACCTGGATGGGAGGGGTAGGATGACACCCACACACCACACACACACATACTATAACAAACAAACACACACACACACCTGGAGATGAGCAGGATGAACACACACAACACACACACACTCACCGAACCACCCACCACACACCCACACACTATAATATGCCCCTCACCTTGATCGAGGAAGCACACTTAACGGCCAGGGTCTTTGACCAATATTAGGACACACACACAACCAGGGACAACTATTCACAAGATTGCCACATATGCGTAACTTTGAATCCCCATACCACGATATCCGATACATACCTTTTGATTACCTGCCCACCATTTATTTTATTGTATATTTTGTAGATTAGATTGATGGTATCTTTACATAAATATGATAGGGGGGTTTACAACCTTCTGTAAACCCGGCGACGTATTTTAATTTTTATTCGAGCTATATTTAGACGACTTGTGCAACTTAAGAAGGATCTGTGGCCAGTACAAAGGGTTTTGATTATTCCTAAACTGCATAACATCGGTCTAAGTATAGCTAGAATAAAATTACCAAAGACGTTTGAGATACATAAATGGGGGTAAAACCGCATAGACGTATGCCAAGTTCTCCACTTATTCTATTGCGGTGTAACCTTAGTTATTTTTATA